>JAQFVV010006257.1:3782370-4225733 GCA_028023455.1 Epiperipatus broadwayi | reverse complement strand
GGGGAGGTAGAATATATACATCAAATAAAGTTTTTGAAAAGAAAAGAAGTGGTTTTAATTATAATAATCTTTACTAGAAGATGGAAGAGCAGAAGAATATGTCAATATAGAAGAGAAAGAAGAAGTTCAATGAAATGGTAAGAATTACTTTATTGTTAATATTTATAATTATTCTATTGGTAAAATCAAAAATAAATATTTAAATACCCAAAAATATAGGTAATATACAATTTATTATTAATAGATCTCTTCCAAATTTCTAGAAAAATTGCTGATACTGAACAATGATGATCAGAAGCCACCTGAGATCAAAAATCAAATATTTATTATTTTGGTTTTGTCTCTTCTGACTGTTATTTGTGATTATGACTCCTCTGACTGTTACAATACAATATGTAAATAAGCATTTATTTTATATAGTGTTTGTAAACAATTGTATTACAATCAAATATTAGTCTTTCACGCTAATTGTGCATACGCTTTGTGAGTGTTAATAATAAATGAATACTTTCTCACCAATACAAGATATAATATTTATGCAGGAATAAAAGGAATCCTCTTATTCCTACAACTCAAATGCTTATATATGAGCAAATCTGAAGTACTGGCAAAGAAAGCGTGACGATGGAACAGTCACTTTAAATTACTATATATAATGTCTGAATGAATGACGCCGGTGAAATTATCTAGAATTTACTAAACTTCATTCCAACTGAAACTTAATAATATAAGTATTCATTTATTATTAACACTCGCAAAGCATATGCACAATTAGCGGGAAAGGCTGATATTTGACTGTAATACAATATGTAATAAATGTAAGTAATGCTTTAAAATTAGTGATGGGTTAAATTTAAAATTAAATATATACAAATTAAATTGGTATTTATGTATTAGACCTGCTGCCCATGTTTGTGATATCAGAATATCATACTTTCACAAGTAGGGAGGGTGTTTGCAACAGCAGAATGCCGTATAAAAAAGTCAAATTTTTTAACAATACAAAAAGCATAAATTTGTACACAAAAATAATATACTCATTATTATACTAAATAAAAATAGCTAATTGTGACTTTTTAATGGGGCTTTCTGTCATTGCACCCCCTCCCCCCCCCAAGAGAGAAAATTACAGCATTTTGCCATTGCAAACATCGTATCATCAAATTAATTGAAATAGGCACAAATTTATAATTGAAATACTATGTTAAAAAAGTTTTGTCTATAGTATATATATATACACAATAACATAAATTTTACATATTTATAAACAAAAGGAGTAGAGTACACCCAGGCTATGACACTGATCTATGTTTAATTTAAAGTTTACATATTAAATCTTGTTTGATTATTGCAATCAAGATTTTAAAAGTGAGATGCTGTCTTCAGCCTTGTGTAATTAATTATGAATTTAATAACTCTTAAGTGCCATATTTCTTCTGATTGAAAAAATAATTTCACTCTGAATTACCAACAATGTTAACAAGGTAGAATTATAAACATCAGAACTACCAAGAATAGGTGGATTCATTCTATTTTTGATTCTTTGTTCAACATTTAGAGTGCTTTTAAATTATAGCCTGGGTAGGGTGATTTACACCCTTTGTTATATATACATCGAGCTATGTTTAATTTAAAGTTTACATATGTATTTACATCTCTGAGGAAGACTATTGTGCAATCAAAACTATCATCTTAGATTTGGAAATAAATGAATTGCATGTATTAAGTGTATATGGAAAGTGATTGTTATTACATATACTTGCAATAATGTAACATATGCAAAAACGATAAAGGAAAAAGATAAATACTCATCTGGCCAATCAGATTAAATAATAAAATTTTATCCTCCTGCTAGATATTCATTTATTAGAACACAATAAAAGAAAATATACTTATATTATTACACTGTATTTTGCCTTAATAATTTCACCTGAGAATTCCAATCAATAAATAAAATAGTTATTATTAAAATTATATTGAGTTTAACACAAAAATTGTCAGAGTATGTTAAAAAAGTCTACATTTGCTACATAGAACCCACAATATAATTTGCAGTGACATCTTAAAAAAGTTATTTTAAATATATGTTATGCAAACCTTCATTTTGCAATAGAGACAAAAAAAAAAAGACCACCTATAAAGACATTATATATTATTTAAAAAATAACAATTTTCAAATAAAATTCATTATATATGACTTAATTTTTTAAATTTGAAATGCATGGATTTAAAAAAAAAATAATTTCAGTGCTATATTTCACACAGAATTATTATCCTGGAAATCAATATAATAAAATTATTTATGTTTATAATAAATTATTGAATATACACATATATAGCTCAACAATCACTTTACTCTAATATAAAATTGCCACTGATTATGAAATATTATTATGCAAACAAATATTTTTTAAGTCATGACTTTTTTAAATAATAATTAAAAAAATCTTGGGGGTCAAAGTTATAGAAATGGAATTCTTTATTGTAAAGGTATGCCCCTCAAAAGTACTGCTAAAACATATTAAAAATCATCCATAAATGTATACATTTATTAAAAAAATAATTTTCAAATAATGTCATTTTCAAGGCATAATTTTTTTAAAATTTGAGATATATGGATTCTGACGAGAATTTAAGATACATATAATCTAATAATCAGAAAATAATAATAGATTCTTTACTACATTTATATAATCAATAATAATTTTAAACATAAAAAGCTGTTTTTCCAATTTTGACGTATAATATAATGACAAATATGCCTTGTTTAACTCAAATAACGGGCTATTTGAAAAATATTTTTTAAGGAACAGTCGTATAAAAGTACTTTCAAATTCTTCATAGGAGGAAATATCACACTTCTGGAACACAGTAAAATCTTCCCCAAATATAGATTGCAATTCTTTATTCGTGCTTTCTCCCACATCTTCTGATATATCTACGAGTGCCACCTATTAAAAAAAAAAAAAAGTTTTAATATGTAACAATTTAATAATAATAATAAATCCAATAATTCAGAACAGTTTTTATGGATGTTTCAATTATTAAATTTTGTATTATTCATTAAATTAAAGTTAAAAAATTACCTATAAAAACTCCTAAAATGTAAATAGATTCCAACCAATCAGAGAGGCAATGCTGAATTATTGATTTCCATTTTACTTCCATCAAAATGTTAATAGTTTTATCTCAGGAGAAAATAATTGGCAATAATTTAAATTAATTGAATAAAATAAAGTTTGTTGTCCCGGGTAGCGGATTCGTTTCCCGGTTGATGCTATGACACATGAGAAAAAAAAAAGTTTGTTAGATAACCAATCTATTGTAAAACAATGAGAAGTTGCATTAGACTCAAGTCAAATCTATGTTGAATTCAAATTACCAAGTAGACCTGATCGTAAGAAAATTAAAATGTCAAATTCTTATTTTTTTTTACTCTTTACAGCAGTTTACGTTTCAGTATCATATATGGAGAGTAAGTTATGATTACTAAAATATTCTGAACATATTTTGCTATTTATCTTCTTTCACTTTAGGAAACAATCCAAGAAGACACCCTAACACATATCATAATAAATCATCTTGCACCACTGGACATTTTTGCTGCCACTTGGTCTCTTTTTAAAATAAGAGCAGCATTATAATGGATAGACCAAATATAACCTCAGGAAACTATATTACTTTATTATATGACTAAAAGTTACGCATATTGTTCAGTTCCTTTTAATTATTTTCTCTTATAGATCTGAATTGCTTAACCAAAATAATTTACTTCTGTCACTTTTAATTCAAATTTAGATGTTTTTTTTTTTTCTGCAAGCATGAGTGACCAAGAACTAAGTGGCAGGTTGAGATTGTTATCTTCTTCAAATAATACAGTATTTCAAATATGAAGATAGCTAATTAGCTAAAAACTAGTGTATAAAAGTTTGCTTGCTTTGTCACTTAATGATCATTAACTTAATTCTTTCATACGCTAGTAATATAAGGAGAATAGAAAGTTTACTTTCTCTAACGACAATGTTTATCCTGAATTCTAATTGTAATTCTATTTATAATGCCCGTTTCCAACCATTTCAAAATTTAACTGACAATCCAGTTTTAATACGTGTATGAACTATTAACACTACATTAAATGAGTAATTTTTTTTTTCCAATTTAACTTTGGCTTTAAAATCTTTGAATCATAGCACTAATCTGAAGCATTTTGTTCTTAATAAACAGCAATTTGAAATGTTTTATTCACTGTAGTTTTTTTATTTTTTATCAGTACAGCATTTCTTTACTCATTCTTGATTTTGTTACTCCTATTTTCTACTGTAGCGTTTCATACAAAAATTTTATTATTTTTTCATAAGTCTTTAAAACAGTCATCATTTTTGATAATGTGTTTATTATAACTATTTAAAATAAAATACATAATGATGACAATAATATAACTAAATATAACCAAATAAAATTAATATTACTATCTAAGAATTCATGCCTATGTACACATTTTAATATGTTCCCGCCTGTAATAATTAGGTCATGCTTTTATTGCAATTTATATTACTATGATATGCTGGCCTTTTTTTAGACTTGTGTTTCCTTGGTATCCTGAATTTTTATGGGATTTGTTCCTCAAAAAACTTATATTTGATACTAAATAATTGGATGATCATCTGCTGGAATTATAAGTCTTCTGGAAAACTGCTTCTAATTTCCAATGCTCCCAAAATCTTGGTGTATGCTGAGCTGATGCTATAAGTATTCATTCTGTAATATCCGCACTTACGACTGTGCCAAGGTTAAAACTGCAAGTCATACTGTGCGGTCAGCAAATAACGTTATACAATTCCCACACTGTTCTTTTCCAACGAAGCTCTCCAAACGCATTGGTCTGCCACGAAGCTCTCCAAACAAATTGGTCTGCAACGAAGCTCTCCAATGAATTGATCTGCAACGAAGCTCAGCCATGGATGCTCTCCAAGGAATGGTCTGCACCGACTGCTCTCCAATGAATGGTCTGCAAACGGATGCTCTCCAAATGCATGGTCTGCAACTTGCTATTGCGTGACTTCTCTCTACTACTCCCGATGTTACACTGCTCGATGTTCTCCCAACATGGCTGCTAATAACTGCCTTCCCCTGCGTAGTTGTTACACCGTCTTTTATTGCTTGCTGATAACTGTAGCAATTAATCCTTGTCCAATCAGGTAATGTCTTTTATCCAGAAATATTTGCAATAAGCAAATATCTCTTGGAATTATCATCCGCCATTATGTTACTTAACTTCCTCCGTTATCAGCGCGCGATCTACAACAACCACTCGAACAAATTCTAGTTTTTCTGGAGTGCACAACGTCTGCCATTTTTACAAACACTACACATTCAATATGTCTTGGCATGTTCCTCCTAATAATACATTTAATTTGTGTTTCAAACAGTGAGAATGCCATCAACACTTTTAATTTGGCAACTTGTTTTCTGAAAAACTGGATGTAACTTCCTTAGGTCATACAATATTTATCCCCCATAAATTAGCAATATATCCATTCTTGCTTCTCTTCACTCCAAAATTCGGACATTATTGCCTCTTTAATAACTGTGTACTTTCTGGGCTGGTCCGACAATGATTGCCACCAATCTTTAGCTGCAGAGCATAAATGATCAATTGCAAAAGCTAATTTTCCTTGCTTATCTACTCTACTTATTTTGAATAACTCCTCTAATTTACTTAGGCATTCTATTGGATCTTCTTTAAATTCATTTCTAAAGATTTGAATAAGTATAAAATGAAAAACCCTTAAGTCTGATGAATACAAATATTAATCTATATATAACTTTTCTGTGTTATTTTCGAGAAGTATTGGCATATTCTCATCTGAATTATGCCCTATATAATTTTCCCTAATATTCAATTCTTCCATCTTCTTCATAAACTTATTTTTATATAGCTTTATATTGGCCTTTATTACTTGAATTCTGTTCCACCATTCTATAGTGTTCCCAAATTGTCTCCTAACAATATTTGTTCACTTTTGTTGCCAATCTTTTTCTACAATTTCTTAATCTGATCATTCATATTTGTTATATCTTAATTAACTTCTGATCAATGATTTTTACTTATTTTGACTAAATTAGCATTAAGATCCAATAATTCTTGTTTGAAATTATCTACTGCTGCTTCTATCACCTGCCTAAATTCTTCAGTATTATAAAAATTCCTAGTTTTATCTTTATTTTCTCCTCAGTCTTCAATATTATCACTTTTTATCCTCATTTCAACTTCATCTATCCATTTAGGAATAGCATGGATACATTTTTTGAAATGATCTCAAAATTCTTTCTGCAGTTTATTGTTGTCAGATTTAAATTTGTCAATGACACATTTACGTTGTTTTTCCAACTTTTTCATACTATCTTGTTTGTGATTCATCAATTCCATTTTCCATTTCTTGTCAGACTTCCAGTTTAAAGGTTTAATGCAAGTCTCCAATTTTTTGTTTAAGATCTATGAGGTTTTATACACTATTAATAATTGTTTCTGAAAATTTTGGGACTCTAATTCTAATTCTTTACATTCAGTTTCTATTTTCTTTAACACATTTTTAGTTTTGATCTGAACCTTCCTAAATTCTATAAATTCAGCTTTTGATTTGTTTCTAAATTCTGAAAACTTGTGTTGTAAATTATCAAATCTAGCTCCTGACTTATCTTGAAATTCCTTATCATTTCTATTTTATCTCTTATTAATTTCAAGCCTCGATTCTTCTAAGTTAGTGATTATTCAGTCTGTACTGTCTGGAGATTGATTTTATATTCATCAAATTTGGTTTCTATTTTAGTATTTGATTAAGCTAGCAAATCAACCTTTAATTCTTCTGAATTAACATCCATTTTAGCATTCATCTCCCTTAAATTTGCATTCATTTTGGTTTCTAAATTTTTTAAGTTAACATCCATTCTAGTTTCTAGTGTTTCAAAGTTTTTAGTATTAGTGTCAAGCTTATTTTTGAGAGTCTCAAATTTATTTATCATAATCTGAACTATCTTCATCATGTCTAAACTACTGATGTTAGACTCTCCCAACATATCATTCTTAAATACCAGTCATGATTTTATGTTTTAGAAAAACAGATAAATATTAGAACAAATATTCATAACAAATATAGTTACCAAAGTCAAAGTAGTCTGGGGTCTGCCTTCCTTTACCTTGCTGCCTATAAATATGATCATCAAAACAATTATATATAAAATCCTAACTATTTGCTGTTATTATCTTTAGGGAATGAAATTTTTCTTAGTTACTGATATTTCATGTATGAGAAAGAATAAAATAAAATTAATGAAAAAAAATTTTGTATTCTAATCACAAAATAATTTTCTATTATTAAAATTTATGTCTCACTTATTGGTCATGCCTATAAAATTGACAGATTCAGGCTATCAATTATTCACTGAGCTGCTCACTGGATCACCAATTTATAACTATGTGGGGAAGTTTAAAATATATGTAGTTAATTTTAATTTGACCAAAAATTTAAAAATAATGAGACTTTTATAATGTTTTCATTTTATTTCTAACTTTGTATAAACTAAGAATTGAGAATGAGGCTCAATAACAATCTATTAAGGAACCAAAGAGCAAATTTGACTGATTTCACAAGATATTTAAAGAATTAAATAATATATAATCTCAGTAAATATAATAATGAATTAAGCCTGACATGTGATAAAAATTTATCTTAATAAATGAACATATGTGAACAAAATAAATACAAAATAGGTTAATAAGAAATTTTCCATACTTTATTTAAAAAAAAAAAAAAATGAAAGAAGAGAACAATATATCAGTTAAACTTTAATAACTTCAATTATTTATGAAAGGATTAAAATAATTATTAAACATAGATCTTTTCATAAAACCAGATAGATGGTGAAAAGAGAGAAATGAAAGAAAATGATAATGTAAGTTACCTCTTTAGTTTTATTAAATTCAGCAACTGTTAATACTTTGGTTTGTTTCACTGCAAATTAAAAATACACACACACACATATATATAAATGTAAACTAATTTTCTATCCATTCTCTCAAACACATTATGGATATGTTATGTGCACATAAATGAAAAAAATATTATGTTCAAAAAATTCTGAATTACCTAACTTGGTAATGGACTCTTTAGGAGTTCTAAATATAAAAAATATATAATAATAAAAATTATTAAGTTTATTATCATTGACTAAAGTTCAAAATTTTCTTTTAACATATAAAAAGTTGTCTCAAGATCTTCAGTAGTGAAGCTTGATGTTAAAAGCAATTGATAATACTGTGATTGACCTTGATGTTTGTCTTCATGCTTTTAGAAGAATGATGCAATGTTTCTAAGAAATTTAAGCATGACTAATTTGCAGACTAATAAACAGTTGCTCCTTCAGTAACAGTAGAATTTGTCTTAATTTTAAATGGAACAACTTTCCTTAATTTTAATTTCTCAAAGAAATTTTTATTTATAGGATTGTTGTTAATATGATGTTTGTTTTTCTGAGTGGAGATGGAATCTCACCATATATATAGCTTTGGAAAAGGGTCAGACAATCAGACACCTTTCTACTTTTCAGCTTTTTCAGCCAGACATATTAAAGTTCGATTGTTTAGAACAGTCTTTTAATAAAAGAAAATGTTTGAAGTTTACAGAAACTAGTTCAAGCAATAAATAAAGTTTTTTAATTGTATTTCTATCATATATTAACACATCTTTCTATTATGTTTTCATGTAAGCATTATTGCAGTGATTCTAGAATAGGAAATGTAATGCAATGCTTGATTATCTTTATATAAATTTTGTGGATAATACGCACACATCCAAAATAAATATTTAGAACTCTGGGGATTAAGTGAAAAATATTTTTTTATATAAATTAATAATTTTGCACAAAATTAGATATTTAACACAGTGACCTCCTAAAGATATGTATGTTTATTTATTATTCTGATTAAACTCATACAGAAATAATGTAACTTCCTTTATATTAACTAAAATTTGGATTATGATCAAGTTTTCTTTTGCCATTTATTTAAGATTTATAGTGCTTTAAGATAAACATTCTGAAGTAATTTTAAAATAATTAGTTAATAATCATCAAAAAATAAACTTAATAAACTTGCATGAATGAGATAATGAAATATATATAATTTTTTTTTATTCATATGTAAGTCTAAGGTAGGGATGTTGTTATAATATGTATAAACTATAAGTGTCCAGTCAATTTAAAGTACAATATAGTTTTACATGTGTGCCAATACTAAAAACTTAAAAATAAAAATATTTTTTTAAAATATTAAATGCTTTTATTGACTGTTCATTAAAAAGAAATAAAATAATCATTTCTTCAACCACAATCAGAGTTTTTAGATTTAACTTTGAAATAAAAGCATAGTGGGCCAGAAATTAGTTAAGTCAATCCCTATTTTTTATAACAAAGAATTGATTTAATTAATTTCTGAACTCCCCATGCTTTTAGTTCATGTTAATTCTAAAAACTTCAATTGTGGTTGAAAAAACATTTATTTTATTTCTTTTTACTGTACAGTCAATAAAAGCATTTAATATAATATTTTTTATATATCTAATATTTATTATTTTCATCAAAATATATTTTTATTCTATTAGTATATCAGTCAGTATTTATTTATTTTTAAATGTACTTATGATCTTTTTAGGCTTTTTAATGTATAATAGATAATTCTATTTGGTAAGGTTTTTATGAGTTCATTGCTAAGAAGATCAAATGACAGAATTGAGCTACAATTTGAGAACAATGAGAAAAACTAATTGCAATGAGAAAATATTGACACCAAGACAATACAATAAATGTGTTATGCAGCTAAAAGATAAAAAAAGAACAGGTAAAAGATTTTTAATATTAAGTAGAGGATTTTTTTTAAAAAAAGGGGATTTATAAAGAGTGCAGGCAGGGTATGATGTATAATGTCATGGTAATATAGAAGAGCAAGTCTGGTAAGGACATTGAGAGATTTAGAAATAGAGATAGATAAAGAAATGAGAGCTGATATAAAAAAGTAACATGTTGGATATTACATAAAAAACAAATATATCTCAAATAGGGAATATAAGTAACTTTATATATGACAGAGACAAAACTCTCCATACATTAGTGCCATCCAGTGCAAAACAGAGTAATCAATGGATGCAAAAAGATTTGTGCATACAATCTCTATCTAGTGCCTACTCATTTAATATTCCCAAACTACTTTCTAACTTATGACTTTCATCATTGATAAGCCTTGGATCTGGGTGGCACTAATGCATAGAAAGTTTTCCATCTGTTATAACAGCTTGTGTAAGCATAAGAAATGATGACCATGTGATGTTTAGTGGTTAGAACATTAAATGTCCTAACAACACTATCCTTATGGTTGATTATGGATAGATTTAAAGTAAAAAAATAGAATTAAAAGTTCTTTAAATATTAAGATGACAAAAAGTAAAAAGATAGAAAAAAAAAGAAATTTTAAAAGTGATGATGAGGATATAAATGTCTATGGCAGTTTTAATCTTTTTGGACTATTTATCAACAACAAAAGAATAGAAAGTCAAAAGAATTGCTGCAGATGACCACTGGAAAAGTTCCAATGAAAAGCATTAAAAAAGATCTTTGAATTGAACTTATCTTTAAAAACAAAGATCAGAATTGTTCATGTTATGGTATTCCTGAAATTCTCCATGACTGAGAAGAGGAATAAGAAAAATAATAATTTGATCAAGTAACTACTTTGTTTTAAATTACAACTCAACATCTTAAAATTGCTTTATTTTGGTTGCAATATTTATTATAAAAGTATTTAATGCTTTATAATATTGGTGGTGAAAAAAGTAGATCAATAATGATATGAAAAAACTTCATCAACACCATAATAAATATCCCTTGGAGAAAACTAAAAAGCAAATATCATTTGAGATAAATATTTTTCATTTAATCACCAGGAACCTGTATATTATAAAATATCAAATTTAGCAAATATTATTGAGGAAGAAAATTGTGTAATATTTTTCATTTGAAAAATATAGAACTCTCACTGAAAATTAACTTTAAGCAATTTTATAATACAAAACACAATATGAAAAGGCAAGAACTTTAATCATGTCAAACTTCAATAGAAAAAAAAAATATTGTTTTAAAAAGTAATTGTTTTTTTTTAGACATATATCTTCATTTATGAAAGAGATGAATAAATAATGGAAACATCTTGATGCTAACATTTGTAATAAAATCTCTGTATTCTGTTATAGATCATGTGAAGTATTTAAAAAAGAATTAAATCATTAAACATGGAAAAAAGCTCTAGTTCTCTGAAGAATACTGGAGAAAGATATTGACCTCTTATTTGTTACTCGAGAATGAGCCACAAAGGTTTAAGTGACTGAGAAGACCATGGCATATATGTAGTACACATCACTTTTATTTATTTGAGGAGTATATACATTGGAACATTATCAATTTGAAAGATAAATATATTTACTATAAATAATGTTTTCACCACAGGATGAACCTTCTTTTAAAAACTATTAAAATGATCTCCAAATATAATTCTTCTGGAAGAATTATAATTTCTTTCTATTTCTTTTCTATTTTGCATATACAATATCACTTACTCCTTAATTGAACATTTTACAATGCAATTTAATATAAAATAGAATTTATTCTTTCTTTCTCACAGTTTCAACTGCCCATCAGTCATCATCAGAGCTACAACACACACACATATATATATATATGATAAACAAAACAAGTTATAAATTTCGTAACCTGCTTTAGCTTGCATTTTATGATCACTAGATGGAGCCTTACCAATAGCTTCTAACAAGCTTTTGTTTACATAAATGCCGAGAGAGATAGAGTTCAATATCTCTTTCGTTGTCTCCATCTTCAGACCAGCTGGTTTCAAACTAGTTGGCTCATGTCAGTGAAGGGTAGGGACTAGAAACTAGATCTAAATACTAATTCTAAAATAAGCATTTATGAAAAATTCAATATCTCTTTTGTTGTCTCCACCTTCAGACCAGCTGGTTTCAAGCTAGTTGTCTCATGTCAGTGAAGGGTAGGGACTAGGAACTAGATCTAAATACTAACTCTAAAATCAGCATAGAGTTAGTATTTAGATCTAGTTTCTAGTCCCTACTCTTCACTGATGTGAGCCACCTAGCTTGAAACCAGCTGGTTTGAAGGTGGAGGCAATGAAAGAGATATTGAATTCTATCTCTCTCAGCGTTTATGTAAACAAAAGCTTGTTAGGAGCTATTGGTAAAGCTCCATCTAATGATCACATATATATATAGTTATAAATTCTTTCATGTAGAATAATGATTAGATTAGATTAATATTATGATATAACTGCCCAAATCAAAAATAATTTTGCCACAAGCAATCTGGCAGGAAATCTTTTTTTGGCATCAAATACAAATTTTTCAATTATTGGAAAAAATTGTGACATTTATAATACCAGTAAAGTTAAATAGCAGAGCAGTCATTAATGATCTCCTTGTGAAGATCATATGGATTGTTTTAATAAATACTAGAATATTCAGTTATGTATTGATTTCTGTAGTGATTTATTTCTCTGTGCTATAGTTTTGGCTACAATTTTTCACAATCCATCAGTTCTTCATAATAAGCCATGATTCCCAATATAATTCTATTGAACATATTTAATAAATGCAATTGTTATCTTTTACCACTCTTGAAGATGCTTCTTGACACTAAGTCTTTTGATCAATAATCTGATCTTTTTAAGACTTTGATAAAGTCAACATTTTTTCTTACATATTGGTGAATATAGCCAGTATCAGCACAATAAGTTTTGGTACTTGAGGCATGTCTTAAAATCTGAGGTTTTAAAATTATTGAAAAGGCTATTGGTATTTATCTCAAAGAGCATCATGGTGACTATTTGTTATCTCTACAACATGGAATTAGAATCTGGGACAAATGAAATTTTTATAATACTTATTTCTTTTCCTCTAAGATAATTGACAACCAATAATTAACAATCTAATATTATTAGTAAGCAGGTATCTAACTATCCTCAGATATAGGATAAAACAAGATGGAAAGATGTTCAAATTCTCATCCAATCAGCAATTGGCAAGCTTGGTGAACACTAATTTCTCCTTTGATTTTCTATAACATGCCATTGGAGAAAGCTTTGCCTTGCCATGGATTTAAAAAAAGGGTACTTTGGTATTAGAGCTGCAATGTAGAGGAGATAGGAGACCATTTCACATCCACAAAAAATGTGTAATGTCATGATGATATCAAACTGAAAGGAAATAAACCCTAGGAATATATACGTGAAAATGTGTTTTTATCTTTATCAACACGATCTTGTTTTTTGCAATACTTTGACATTTTCATTTATTGTCCACATTTCTTTCTGCCATACTTAACAATATGGTTCCACCAGGATAAAAACCTAATAAAAGTCTCATAATTAAGTGTATTTTTTGTGGTTTTTTTTTTGTTTTAAGTTTTTTATAAAAAAATATGTTTATTAGCACTTCTGTTGAAAATCCCAGCATATTCTGCAATCACGTGCTTCATTTTCAGAGAAAAATTTTTTAGTAGAGATATCCATTTTCTGTGGTAATATTAAATGTTTTGTTTCAAGGTAACAATTCCTGATATATATTACACGATAAACATTATATGAGTATACTTAATGTGATTTTATAAATATTATTTAAAAACCCAAATCATTTACTGTTTGTTTAGTAACAATTTTTTTGTGTAATGGCATCATTTCATTAAGATTGCAAATCACTTTTTTTTTTGATTGGGAATCTCATTCTTAAAAGTTGTTAGTGTGAAAGTCATACGTATAGTTAATATTATTTAAAAACCAAAATCATTTACTGATGCTTAGTGCATATTTAAACTAACAATTTTTTTGTGTAATGCCATCATTTCATTAAGATCACAAATCACTTTTTTTTGCTTTCAAATGTCATTCTAAAAAGTTGTTAGTGTTCAACTTGAACACTTTTGCATGTCTCATTATTTAAAAACCAAAATCATTTACTGTTTGTTTAGTGCGTATTTAATCTAACAATTTTTTGTGTAAAGGCATCGTTTCATTAAGATCACAGATCACATTTTTTTATTTATTTCAAATGCCACTCTTAAAAGTTGTTAGTGTCGAAGTTGTACATATGTGAATGTTTCATTCAAAATTATGCATTTCTTATTGAAAATAATAGATATGTTTATTATGTTTTTACTTTTATTTATTTTTAGTCCTGCAACACAGAGCATGTATTAGTCTTACTGTGTCTGTTCACATTCATATCAACTTCCCAATAACTTTGTAAATCTTGTCAAAATACTATGTACAAGATCCATGTACACATTTTTTCCCAAAAAAAGTCATGTACAAGATCTGTGTACATATTATTTTGGTCAGATCCCAAGATTACAAAGTTATCAGTGGATTGATACGAATGTGAACAGGTGTAGTAGATCTAAATATATGCTCTGTGATGCAGTTCTAATACCAAAGTACCTAAAAAAAGCTTTTTTATCTATGTATTTAAAAATGATCTATTGAACAAAGTAATGAATATATAATAGAGGTGGGGAGGAGTTACTAAGAAATGCATGCACACAAATAAAAAATTATAAAACTAAAAAAATGATAACAATGAAATAAATTATAATTTAAAAAAACAGAATAAAAGAAATTATAATATTTCAAATCATTCTTGAGGCTTTTATTTAGTAAATAGCTTGAGGATTTCTTTATAATTTTTTTTTTTTTTTTTCATATGTCATAGCATCGGCCGGGATGTGAACCCACAACCGTCTGCAACCAACTACTTGCTTGCATGGCGGCTGCGATACCTCTCGGCTAACAACGCAAGACTATAATTTATTGTTTTAAATATAGCTTTTTCCAAAAAAAATATTGCTAAATCACTTAATTGATCTTGGGAATGTTATTATTCAGGAAGAATTTTTAAATTTTCAGTTTAGAAAAATTGCTTTTGGCTAGACAATTAAAGATAATAAAGTTATTTGAGTCACATTTTCAACTATACATTCAAAATCATTTACATTTACAAACTTTTAGTGCAACAATCCATTCAATCATTTACTCCCTTTAAGATCTATTTCCTGTGTATCTTTGTATTCAGTTAGGGAAAAAGGAGAAAACTTAAGATTGCTTCTTTTACCAACAATTTTAAAAAATAAAATATACAGCCTGGTATTGCAACATTTTTTAGTTTTTAAATTCTAACAACAATCATGAAACTTTTCATTTGATCATTTGTGAATTTCAGTATATTCAAATTACAATGATTGGAAAACAGTAACTAATATAATAGATTCCCTAAACTTCTATTTATATTTCTGCAAAGTGCAATTGTTTTATTAAAGGAATATTCAGGAATATTTTAAGAGTTTAAAGAATTGAATGATTTTTGATTAAAGAGAAGAGAGAAGAATTGGGATAGTAATTTAATAAAAATAATTGTCTAAAATCTCTCTCACTTTGATGTCTGTTTTAATTCAGTATCCAAGATAGTTGCCATAGATTAACAAAAACAAAATTTGCAGCTATCCAAATGTATGCATGCATGCACGTAATAATGTGCATATATACTAACACATCTTAATGTTATATGCATATAAACATGTTTGACATATTGTGTGCATAAATTGTATATATATTGTAATGGGCACTTACGCCGTTACATTATTTATTTTAAAAATTAGACATTGAAAAGTTCGCATATAAAAACTTTTATTTTTTTAAGAATTAAAAATTAAAAATTATCTAAACTCTAATATATAAAATTGCACAGATGAAAAATTATTAAACGAAAACTTTATTAAAAAAGAAAAAAGTATTTTAAAACTAAATTTTCAGTAAAGATTTAAAGATAAAAATATATCTAAGTTTGTACAAGAAATTAATTAATGTTATTGTAAAATGAAAATGATTATTTTAATTAGTCCAAGTGAACTAGCCCTTGGGCATTTCAAAATATATAAGAAAAGGTCAGATAGAAGAAAAAAAACAATAGAAACTAATAGCCAATAAAAGAAATCCCTCAGGAAATGGACCAGAATGAAAAGACCATCACCATCATCATGACATAATGTCCACTGAATCTGAAAAATTAATATAAAAAGAAAATGTTTGGAAATAAATTTTAGTGAAGAAAGAACTGGGAGAGAAGATAGAGATGTGACAGCAAAGGTGTGCTATATGTGTTGCAGGAGAAGGGATTGAAAAGATGCACTCTTCAATCCCTTCAGTTTTGCTTGTTAAAAAAAAAGGAAAGGAAAGAGAAATGACCAATCGTTTTCTTACACTATGGACCACAGGACATCGGGGGGATTAACGCTGGATCCCAAACTGCAAGCAACTGATAAAGATGAACTTTTTTTAAACTGTAAGAACTTTATGAACTCTAATAAGTTTTAACTATATTTCCAAAACTCCAGTATATGAAAAGAATAAGAACTTTAAATTCCAAAACTTGTTCCCTATTTTATAGAAATAGAATCCTATCCGACCAACTTAATTTATTAATAAGTAATTTTACTTGATGTATTTTTTTTAAAAAAAATCATTTGCATTTATTTTTTTTTTGTTCTTTCAAAATTTTATTATGATTTTTTTTTTGTATAAACAACCTTTTATAAATATTAAATTTAAGTCGGGCGTGAATGGTTCCATAGATTCGCAAAGTTATGTTAGTTTAAGGGAGGGTAAATCTTAGGTATTTGTTTCGTAATTAAATTGGGTCAATGGATTGGATATATTGGTGTAGTTAGTAGATGTAGTACGAGGTTCACCAGTGCAGGATCGTATTATACACCGCACACCCCCTTTTTGCCTATGGAATGGGATGGTAAGATGAAAAACGCAATCCCTTCCTATGGAGTTTTTTTTTTATTGCTCTTCACATCAGACAGATGTAGTATTCCTGTCTGGATGAGAGTCAATGTCTTCTATTAACTGTGCTGTTCAGATGTGCCTTCCTGACAGTATGGTATTTTGTGCTGTCGTATTCATACTGCATTGAATGCATCAATATATCAGATGGATTGACGTTGGTTTGGCTGCAAACCTTTGGCCTAAGGTTAAATCAGGGATAGAATATTTTCTTTTCAAATGCAATCTATGTAGTTTATTCATACTCGACACTAATAAATATTAAACTCATCTGTGTGAACTTTTAAAATAAAATAAAAACAGTTAAATTGTAAATTAAAATCTAAAGTAAAATAAGTTATAATGTTTTGTAGAAAAATAAAAGTTAGACTAAAATAATAATTCTTTATTTATATGTGCGTAAATAAATGTTTGTGTGTTAATTACTGGCAGTGGCTTACTTTTATTTTTGTTTTAATATTGAAAATATTTTTAGATAAGAATTCATATTTTATAAATCTCTGCATCTCACTGAGCTAGTGGCAATGGGCTGATGGTCTGAATAAAATATATAAAAAAATTTTTTCTTAACTTACGTATCTGCCTACTATATAAATTTTCTAGGTTCTAAGTAGCCTAGTGGCGCTCTGTAGTGTAGATACGGTAAGACTGCTAGCTTTGATTCTAACTCCCGGACCGTTATAATATACATTACATATATAGATGTAAACTATAATATGACACAATAAATATTTACATATATATATATATGTGTGTGTGTGTTAAACTATTCTCTACAGTTTTTATTTCATTTCCTAATATTATATATATCTGATTACTGCTTTGATTTATTTCTTTTAAAAAATAAGCATATTACATCATTTATTGTCATTCAACAATATGCCATTTAATATTATAAAATTAGAAGAAAAAAGATGGAGAGAAAGACATAAATATTGGAAGCACAAGTGGACTGAGATTATTTCTAAAAAATGAAAAAACAACATTGTGAAGATTGATGATATATCAGACATAATGACAAGAAGTTATTCAACATAATGGAAGAAACCAAATGCAGATAATTCAAATTTATGCCCTAACAAGTTCTCATTGTGAATAAACAGAGGATTTTAGTACATATGTACGCTAAAACTTTTTAAATTGTCATAGGAAACTTTAATACTAAAATTGTAAACCAATGAGAGAATATGCAAACTTGTGGAATTTGTAAAAAAGAAAAATTATTATAAATTCTCTCTTTAAGAAAGATGTTAAACAGAAATAGACACGAGCAACAGAATTTAATTATATTTAATTTAACATAAATTATATATTTCAAGATAGTAATGTTATTGATAGATTTAATATATGAGGTGATCACCAATAAGTGAGATGTAAGACATATGTTAATGCAAAACTAGAGAGATGAAAACTATTAAAAAGGAGAATATTACCAATTGATAGTTCTAATTTTCAGAATCATTTCAATGAATTTAAATTAAAACTTAATCATTTTAAAATATTGCCAACTTTTAAAATGATTTAAACTTAATTAAAAGTCATAAGAAGCTTCATTATATATGCATAAAGCACAGTTATAGAGTTATAAATTGTTAATGAAGTAAAACCTCAAGTATTATAAGAACTGCAGTAAAGATAGCTGTTAGAAAAAAAACAAGAATTTTTCAATTAAGACAAAAAAACTTAGGAAGGTAAGACTGAATATGAAAATAGTCTTAAATAATCCATGAGAAAGAATATCTGGAACTCTGTAAAACAGATTGAAAAAGAATTAATAATGTTTGAAAAAATAATAGTGATGTAAGAAAATATAATTGCAAATTGGCAGGGAAAGCTATGGGCATAAAAATAATATCTTTATATTAGAAGAAAAGTTTGTTTCAGAAAAAAAAAAAATGAAGCTATTACTAAAAAGAAGTATGACATAATTAAATGTGTGGAAGAGTTATATAATGAATTATATAGTAACAAAGAACAAGAAAATAAAGTTATCAGACATTTTTAATTGAAGAGTGGAACCATATAATTAATTCTATGAAGAGAGAAAAACTCTATGAAATGATGAAATTATTATCTTAAAAGCAGTGCTCAAATATTTTTGGCAAACCTATACACCAAATATTTAAAAGATAAAAATGTATAAGATGATAGGAGGAATGTTGAGAAGTAATATTGATATTTTAAAAAGGTGATAAAAAAGATATTAAAAATTACAAATCTATCAGTTTTCTATAAGTTTTACATAAAATCTTTATCATAATAATTATAATTTATTTACAGTAAACTTTGAATTAATCAAAAGAACAATATTAATTAAAAAGTGGTTTTAATATAATGGATCACATATACTTATTAAGAAAAGTTATTGAAATGGCTAATGAATATGAGATCCATTGTATTTTGGCTTTATAGATTATGAAAAAGCATTTGGTTCTATAAGCAAACCCACAAATGATTGATAAAATCTAATATATTTTCACATTTGAAGAATACTTATCAAAATGCAACAGCAGTGATTGGATTATACAATAAAAGTAATATGATTAATTTTAATAAGAATATAATTGGAGTGATTCTATATGTTCAAAACTTTTTACAGCAGTTTTATAAGAAATATTTTGAGTACTAAAATATGCTTTGTAAATAAAAAATATACAGAGATTATTAGTCATTTAAATTTTGCAGATTATTTTTGCAAATAGTGCCTGAGCTTCAGCAAATGTTTGCAAGAGTTGTCAGATGAAAGTAAAAATAATAATTCTAAAGACAAAAGCTTAAAAGATTAAACTAATGTTCAAAGTTTCTCAAAAAAAAAAAAAAAAGATCGTAAGAATATAACGAATAAATATCTTGATCAGATTATTAATACAAATGGTAATATAATGGATGAAATTAATAATAGAAACTTGGATTGGGGGTTTTTGATTCAAATAATATTAAAAAATAATTTGCATATATTGTATTTATTGTTAGGACTATTTCCATCATCAAATATAAGTATTGAATGTCTTTAAAGAAATTTAACTTCATTTAAATATTCCAATTAGTATAACATCAGAAGAGCACTCCAGAGCCATATCACACTATGAGGAATTCTAACAGCTACAAAACCTAAACTTGAAATGCTGAAAAGAAAAAACTGTATCTATGAAATGCCATGCGAATGTGGAAGAACACATATCGGTGAAACCAGTAATGCTTGCAAGAACACAAACTAATGATTAAAAGAGAGAAAACAGATAGATGTGTCTATGGTAGCAGACTATGTATGTACCAATAAACATATGTTCAATTGGGAAAACACAAAAATATTGGATAGACAAAAAAAGGTACAAAGAAGAAAATTTAAAGAAGTTGCTCACATAATAATGGCAAACAATCCCATAAGTCAACCTAGTGTGACTATACTATAATGGTCATCGAAATCTCCCTAACCTATCTGCCATACCAGGGCTCCACCAGGCCATTTGAACCTGGAAAATTTATACAGTAGGCAGATACGCACAGGAGAGGTTACCTTTTTATTGAACCGAAAGCACCAGTCACTAGCGCAGGGAGAAGCTGAGCTTAAAGTATCACACTGAATATTCAAATGTCTAATTCTGAATTTTAAATATTATTAATAAAATAAGTTACTGCCAAAATTAATTCAACAAAACATTTTATTATAATGCACACACACACATTAAAAGAAAATTCTGAAAATTAAATTAACTAAATATATTTGAGTTGAATTATATGCACAGATGGAAGTGTTTAATAGATTTAAATACAATTTTAATATTTTAATAAGCGTGAATATGCTACATAGATTACACATATATAACCAACCCAATCATTTTTAATCTTAGGTTAAAATCTCGCATTTTAAACCAACGCTAGCTTACTGATATAGCGATGTGACCAATGCAAAATGAGATTATTAGCATAACACAACCATGCCAACAGGAATTTATGTCTATAGCATGATATCATTTGAGAAATAATGAATCATGGTGGGAAGGAATGAGCATCTCCCCATGATACAAGAACAAAATTATTTGGAATATATATAAGAGAAGCTCTGTAAATGGTGATAGTGGTCTTTGCCAACTTACTGTCCCAGTCAGAGTGTAAGAAAATCAATGGCGTAGGAAATACGTCTATGACCATTGATAACATGATGACTACTCTTTAGAGTCATACGTTCAGGTGGGTATTATGCCCTGTATGTTAACATGGTACAAGGGATTGAGTATCCAATGCAACTACTCAAATTACATTGACATAAAACATCCGTACATCTATCCACTAGCTCTGATCTAACTATGAAACAATTAGCCCAAAATTAACACATTTAAACTAGCATAATCTTACAAATCTATGCAGCCATTCACGCCCATTTTAAATTCTTAATTTAAAAGAAATTATGAGAATGGAAATGACATTAAACATATTAAAAAAAAATGTATTTATAATTTAAAATTTTAGTCAGATAAGAGATTTCTTTTAAAAGTTAAGGGACATTTAAAATACTGGAAAAGTTCGCATTATATGATTAATGTTCATGCTTCATTTAAAAGAAAAGTTTATACTTTTCAATGCTGTAGATAAAGTCTGTCTTTGCAGTCCTTAATGCATGATTGAATTCAAAGTTCTTTTCATTTCCTATTCTTCTAGATGGAGGCAAGTCAGTTGCTGGTCATTTTCCAGGAACCATCCTATTCTGGAGACCGCTTCAGCTGCTGCAAACATGGGAAATGTAAATTATTGCTGACCCCTACATTTTGGAGATCCGCAATACACTTATAAATATATTTAGCAATACACAATCAGCAAGAGCAATCCAAAAATCAATCTCAACTTAAAAGTTTTCTTTTTATATCTTTTTTAAATTGTTATCAGCAAATACCAGGATTGATCTTACCTGGCTTGACTTTTCTCTCTGGACCATGTGCTTATTCCCATCATTATTGGTCAGCTTTCTTTAGAGCGGGAACTCAAAATTTTATCAATACTATTTTTTTTAATTTATCTCTTATCTGACTTTATGCCCAAGGGTCTGTTTGCAATTATGTCAAAATAGAAAATCATTTCCATTCTAAGAGTAAAAATAACTAATTAACAGCATTTTTTTAAAATTCTTTTATATTAAAAAGAATCTTGTTTTTAGATTTTAACTTTAAATTATATAATTAGTTTTCCATCTGTGCATTATATATATTAATTCAAATCAAATTATTAAATTCTTTTTTTATATACATATATTTCTACTTGAGGGTATATTTTTTTCACTTTTATTTGAAAGAAATGTAATGGCATATACTTATTCCTTATTCCGTTACAATACATAATATATGGAAACCACTAATAAACTCTGCTCTTAAGAAGAAAAAGTGAAGTAATCAGGAGGAATCTCATAGATAAGTATATAAAATTTCTACTGACTGTTGCCTTTGGCAGGATGGATCAGTTGGTTAGAGGTTATCCTAAAATTCAATACTCAAGAATCTAAGGGTCCAGTTTTGATTCTCATGCTAGTACTGTCACTGATGGCTAGAAACACCTGAAGAAGAGGAAAGAATATCTCTCAAAATGTTGTACATATACTATGCTGTTTGATGTGCTATTACTAACAGTTGAATGTATTTGGAATATTTAAATAGTTAAATTTTTTTAACATTAGTACTATATTAGACGTTGGAAATAGTCCAAACAATAAATACAACTAAAACATCATCATCACAAACCTTCAGGAAAACAATTTACATATGTGTTTGAAAAGAAAGGTTTTTTTTTTTTATGAATCTGAGACTTGAATACTTAACAGAAAAACAATACAGAAACTTCAAACCATTCAATGAAAGACGTGGGATGGGATAAACAAGAAGAGATGAAAGAACAGTTATCACTCCCGTCATTGTCAGAATTAAAAGACAGAATTAGTGTGGACTGGATGTAATATATGGAAGAGATAAAAAGCGTAAACGGGATCCCATGAAATTGCTAAAAAATGTAAAAAGAGACTACAAGTAAAACGGATAAATGAAATAAAGAAGCTTATTATTGTTATGATAAGAGTAGCGTAGGACTAGAGAAACTAATGCTTGAAAATGATTGTCAGTTTTTCTCCTTTTATTTTATTTTTTAAGTTTAATATATGCTCTAATATTTTTCCCAAAATATGTTTAATCAATTGTTAACAGATACAATTTTGAAGTAAAATATTAAATAATTGATTTTTATTTTGAAGTTAGAAACTGTTTTCAAATTTGATTTTAATTTTAGATAAAATATAAGATTTGCTTCAAATTTATTATTAGTTCAAGGAGTTAATTTTACATTTTCTAAATATAACTTTACTTATTTTTTGTCTCCTGCCGAACACTGCTAATAACATTAAAACTTTCAGTTTACTTTTTCTAGTATGTTCACATGTTTATAGAAAGCAAATCTCATTTACTCTAAGTAAATTTAGCAGCATTTCAGGAGTTATAGATTTATGGCGGCTTTCAGTCTTTTTTTTTTAAGATTTAGTTTCTATCTTGAATTTTTGCATTGTTTATTTTAATAACATTATAAACATTTTATTGTATTAAGATTTATTTGAAAATTTTCGCTTTAGAAAATCTGCATTGTTTTACGTTTATTTGTAGATGTCGTAAACTTCGGAAACAAACTTAGAAAATTATAAAAAAATAACTCAACATATATCGTAATTAATCTATTTCCGGATAAAGTTAATTCTTTTATAAATTGTCCGTTAAAATAACAGTTAGGATAAAGAATAAATTGGAACAATAACATAACTAGTAAACTGCTACAAATTTCACATTTCAATTTTAAATATAATTTTTGTCTACTTACCCTGCATTTTCTTTCTAATAAAAGTTGGCATATACTTTTTCCAAGACCCTGAGCTGCTCCTGTTACTAGTGCTACCTTACCGAGGAGTGACATTTTTGTTCTGAACTGCTTTCTGTAAACAAAATAATGCGTGTGTTGCAGGAATGGGTGACACACAGCAAAATTCGGTTAAAATTCTAGTTATTCTTGATTATTATCACTTTTTTTTTTACTCCTAGCGCCAATAGTTCGAATTTTTATTTCAATTAAAATCCACAAATATTTATTTTTTCAGTAAAAAATTCTTTCAGAGTTATACATTTTTAAATTACCCCCTCCCCTCCTTTTTTTTTTTAGGTTTTTTTTTCATTATTGCTTATAATAAATTTTTCCATTTTGAATTGACATTTTGATGAATTGTATTGATATTTTGGTGACTTTATATCTGTCTGAAATAACTTTTTAGTCCATAAAGATGAGATAAAAATTGAGATAAGGATATTACGGATAAAGGATATAAAAAACGGAAATTGATATTTAAAATTGTTGTTCTTTGGAGGATAGATTACAAAGCCAATAAGTATGTGTAGATATCTTATTATTAACATAGTTTGTTTTGTTTAGCTTTAGTTTACTACGACAGAGTTTAAATAGAGTTGGAAGTCAATAATGGAAATGTCAATTCCACAATTTTTTGAAATTTTTTTACAATCTCGTTTTAATTGTTTCACGGTGCTAATTTCAATTTGTAGCAATATTCTATTTACACATTATTTTAACAAAATAAATGAATTTGATTACTCGTGATTATACTCCTATATATAGACTAATATGTAAAAATGGATTCTGTCATGTCTATATTACAGACTATGTATTGATATTTTTTTTCTTTAAATATTTATTTATTATAAATAGTTTAATTATATATAAGGACTCATGAATGAAGAGTATTTTAATTTATATATACTGTATATGAAAAGTGTGATAGACAACATAGGATGTCTAAGTCCATATATATACTAAGAATAATTGTATAAAAATATATAATCAGGAAAGAGGAGAATATAAAAAATAATTGGAATTGCCAATGGAAATGGAAAATTATCGAAGAATCTAAATCTGTAATAATATTATTGGAAGTAGTTTTAATATATATATATGTATCATTAATTTAGATTAGTCAAAAGATGGGATCACCTAAGGAAGTGATTTACTGATTTTTCACTCCTCAGAACAAAGGAAGAGAAGGGATATAAGAATAATAATCAGATTGACTATAGAACAGCTGAAATTCCAGAAATATGTGCTATAGGTATTAAAGAAGATAGAAACAAAAGAGATCGGCATACTATTTTATATATTAGTAAACCTTCAGATTTACTGTTTACATAATTTTAAGCTGTTATATATATATATATATATTTGCTTATCCATCTCCTAATAAGTTATTACAATGCTGCTGCTGCAATAATAAGTGCTATGTTTAAACAAAACAAAGAAAAAAAATCACTTGCAAAATAACTAAAAAAAGTAGTTTAATTAAAGATTCATACGCAAATAAATTAATAATAGGAAAAGATTTTTACTGACTCAATCTACTAGAAATAGTTTTTAGATAAAGATTGTAATCAGTAGATTAAGAGAAAAAAAGATAATTTCTCTACAGAAAACAAAAAGGGCAGCAGAATTTTTTAAGGGCATTTTGATTCTGAAAACGGACCACTACAGAAGAAGAGGAATATCCAACCCAGGTATCACCTAGCCCAAAAAGTAAATCCGTATGCCTAGGGACTTTTGTAAGCCATATATGATCTTTATTATCCTTTTATGTACTATAGGTTTGTATATTTTATGTATATTATTGTATTATATGAAAATATATATTATATATATTTGTAAATTTGTTTATTAATAATTAAAAATAACAAAACACTTCAATTTCAGTTGCCTGCTTAATTTATAAAGATTAGTTATCAAGAATCACAACAAAAATTGAATCTATAAGATCTCACATAAAATTAAAAAATTTAAGTGGAAATTTGTCTAATACTTAATCCTTTGAGAAGAGACAAAAAAAAAAAACTGTCACAGTCGACCAAAACTTGGAAGGAGAGAGCATTTTATAAAAAAAGGAAATAGAAATTTAAGGCACACAAAAATCTAGAAATGAAACAGGCAAATATAGATGAGTTTAACCTTATCAACTGCAGCAAATGGTCAAATCATTTGGCACAAGTGGATTTTTTTTTTAAAAATGAGATTCATTATGTTTGGTTAATAATAAAGTTATACATAGATTTGACAAAAAAATTATACAATCCAAATAAGCCTGATGAGTTTACTTAACCTGAAGTGATCAGAAAATTAAGTATTTTTCAATGCCAACCTAACTGCCATGTTGTTAGACTACATTTTAGGAATAGGTGACAAGAAAAGTGAGAGAAGTTATCTGATTACAATTTGATTCTCATGGATTTAGGAAAACCTTGTGATTTTAAAAATTTTATATGATATCAACAACTATTGGCAACAAGCAATTTGACTTACAAAGAAACAATTCAAATAGGAATAACTTATAAGTAAATTGTAAATCAAGCAAAAAACTTCCAGAAACACTAATTGATGTCAGAAAAAAATTCAGGAAATAAAAAATGAATTATTTTTGGATAATACTGGATAAAATAGATACAAAGAAATTCAATTATTTCTGCTGTAGTAAAACAGATCATTGGCCAAAAAAATGCAAATGAATGATGCAATAAGTGCAGATCATAGAGTCCATTTGGAAATAATGTGCAAAACAAAAATGAAATAACAAAAGTTAAAATTAAAAACTATTATTTCCAAAATCATGAAATTAAAAAAAGCAGAAAATCGATCCAATCAATTGCTATTTTCTATTAAAGTGGAAATCGATAGCAGATTAAACATTTTTATAATATCTACCATTGGGAAAAAAATTTACAGAAAAAATTAAATTTAAAACACACAGACACATATATATAAACCAATCTACAATAATAGCAAAAGATGTAGACAGAAATCAAATCAAAGTGAAAAAAATAGTAAAAGTTCCTGCAAAATTAAATAATTGAATTGCAGTGGTAAATCCATATATCATAGAGAAAAATATTAATACAATAGTTTAATGTAAGTAATTTGGACCACTAAGGGGTTATTTGTCTATTGTATCTTTATTTATATGAATTTAAAAAGAATGGGGAAATATTGGAGGTTGTTTAATATATCTATAAAGATATTACACATGGGAAAGAGAAAGATGAATAAATTCATGTGTGTATATATTTAAAATTAAAAAATCAGATATATTAATCCTTAACTGAGGTTTAAAGTTTATATCTGTGCTAGAGATGATCTCTAGTTTAGAAAATTATTAGTGATAATCATTATTATATTTATCTGAGGTAGATGGTGTCAAAGTTGCAAGTAGAGTGAGTTTGACAGTGGTAAATAAAAATGTAACAATCATAATAAAAAATATGAAAATTGAAGAGGAAATAATTCCAAATTTATTTTTAACAAAATTAAGTGAATATCTTTCCAGAGGAATTAATGGTGAGTGATGATGCTAAGCCAACTATCCATTAAACCTAGAAGATTCCATTTGCTATTCAAGGAAAAATTAATAATATACTCTGGTATATGTCAATGAATGAAATATTAAATTTCATGAAAAAATCCAAATGAGCTACACCTATAGTTGCTATAGTGAAACTAAATGGAAAGATCCAAATCTGTGAAGACTATCATATGATAGTACATAAAAATCTGAAAAAAGATGCCTGTCCAATCCCTAATATATGAGGTCCTAGCTCAACTTCAAAATTGTAGTTCTTTTGCTAAGCTAGATTTGAGTCAACTTTCCATCAGAATCCTAGAAGGATGAACCAACAAAAAATATGTTAACTACACATATTAGACTATTTAACAGTATATCATCTATCTTTTGAAATAATCACAGCACCAAATATATTCCACACTAAAATCGATATATATCTAAGAGAAATAACTGGAATAATTTTATAATGACGATAATCACTATAACATTATTAGAAGAATTCAAATATCAGTTTAAAAGAGTAGTGAAAAATTACAACTTTGGTACTAAATTAAATGCAGAAAAGCACTTATAAGAATTCTTAGGTTATATTGTGTCAGAGAAAGGGATAATGCTATCTGCTGAAAAAGTGAGAGCAATAAAAATGGCTTCTAAATCAGTCAAAGAATTACAACAATTTTTAGGTCTTGTAAATTTTTTTTGAGGGATTTTTTAAAAGGAAAAGCACATGTAGCAATATCCCTATCTAATCTATTAAAGAAGGATCAAATGTGGAAACGGAGGGAAGTGCAAGAAAAAAACTTTCATAATTCAAATGTATTACTCATAGTCACTAAGTTATTATTCATTACAGTGAGAAATTTGGAGTAACTTTGGTACAGCCATAACCCATAAATTAAATGAAGATAAGAAATGTGCTTTGAGATCTTTGTCAAAAGCTAAAAGAAATTATAGTAAGTTAGACAAAGAGGCACTCACTATGATCATAAGCCTTTACTGGATATATTTTTAAAAGCAAAACCAATACTTGATCATTTCAGCCTGCAGATATGCTGACCCAGCATTTTACCAGCCTATAATTAAGTTATGTGAAGGGAAAACTGCACATTGATGTACTGTCACAATCCCAAATAAAGATAAATTGCATAATGAAATCTGTGGTATTGTTAATATTGATACTATAGAAAATGAAGTTCTGAACAGTAGAATTGTGGCAGGATGGGCCTGAAAAAAATGAGGGTTATTAAATCAATCATATTGACATTATAGAAAGTGAGGTTCTGAAAAATAGAATTGTGGCAGAATGGAAAATAAGAAATGAGGGTTACTAAAAATGTATCCATTGGATAAGTAGAGGCTACCCTGGTAAGCACCCTAATATACTTTCATCATTTTAAAATAAGGGAGCAATGATCAATGCCAAAATATATTGCAATCCCCAAAATTCCTTCTTACACTTTTCAGCAAAAATTTTTATTATTATTAAATATTACAGTTTCGATTGTATCTTGCAGTCTTCATCAGATCTGCAAAAAAATTAAATACATATAACAATACAACCATTACATAATACAATTAATATTTCTATACAAATTATTAATTTTCTAATGTATTTCTTAAATTTTTTTAAAATTTTTATAAAAAACTTTTTAATTTATGTTATATCTTTTATGCATATTTACTTTCCTAAATTTTTATTATTACTCTTTTTATCTCTTTATATATCCTCTATTTTATTACACATAAGACTTTTATTTTAACACATATAATACTTTAATACATATATATTGTAACAGCAAAAAAAATTACTGTAATGATGAAAAAGGCTGCTATTTTGTAACCGTTTATAAATATATAGATGAGTGATAAAATGATAGTTGCCATAATTCAATAACTAAACACTAAACAGGATATATAATATGCTCCAGCGGTTCATCATTTGTAACCAAGTAAAATTAAATGATAAATGAATTCACTGTGTTAGCTAAAATACAATTTATAATTAAATAAGGATGACGCTAACATCTAAATAAAAATATATGCATATCATGCTCTATTTGGGTGTCTATTTCTAATTAATTAATTATAACATTATAGCCCGTTTGCAACTATCCTATACATTAATTCTGTCACGCTAATAATGAAAAAAATAAATTTTCTCATTTTTCCATATAAAATAAACAAATGAAAATTAAAACTGTCATCATTAAAGATTTAAAATATCTAGATATTGGGGAAGTCATTTGAACAATAAAACATACTGGCCATTGTCATCAAATAAAATAATATTAAATATGGCAACTGAATAAAATTACCCACTGTGAGATCCCTGGAGTGCATTTCGCTTATCTCCAATACTAGGTTCTTTTAACAAAGAATCCTTCTTAGTCCTCTTTCCATGTATATATGACCATTCATGGTCACATACACACACTGGTGCTGTTTATAACAACTTATTTTATATTATATAAAGTTAATATTATGAAATTGGAAAGGTATTAAATCACTCTTTATTCAGTTTAGCTAAGTATATGTGTTTTCCCACGAGCGCCACTAGATTGTTTTAAATCTAGATAAATATCTGTTTAGAGTGTACTGAGTTCAAACTCCTTCGGTACATCTTTATCACACATGATTTGGATGACTAATGAAAAAAATGACACTCTTATATTTTACTCATGTCAATAAAATCATAAGATCCCCATATCACAAAATTTATATAGATCAAGACTCTTATAGACATAACTAGCTCATTTACATATATTGATGAACAGACAAGTATAATCTTATTAATGGCTTCCAAACAAGCATGTGAAGACCATTACTGATATGGATGGCCATTTAACTAGTTACATCACAATATAAAGATGATAATGATGATGATAATAATAGTGATGATAACAATAGTAATAGTGATGATACCAGCCATAGCTTTATAATAAACTCACAACAATAAATTTATCTTTATAAATTAAAGCATTTTTTTAAAAATCATCCCATGTCAAACTGGGATTTAATTATTACATTCACTAGCATTTATATAAGTGTATGTTTATTTACTAAAATAGTTTTATAGTTAAAACTAGGATTTAATAATACTAGTGATGATGACTGATCATCACGCCTCTCTCCACGTGATATTCAACTTTCTATACACCCCTATTTACTAAATATATTAATTATGTTAAACATTAGATTTAATGATTATAATTTATTAATGATGATGGCGATCATAACTCTTGTACAGTACCATTTGAAACAGTGTTTTAATCAATGATACGATATCCATCTTTGATGAGGATGATCAAAACTCATGGGCCTAACATAATTTTAGCTTTTTATTATTAACCTATAATTATTAAAATTTGGTCATTACCAAGCTTAATCCCTAAATACCAAATGTAAATCAACATTCTAGTTTACTTAACATTTTGCGAGCGCTTAATATTTGCAAGTGATTGCTCAATATTTAGAATGATGATACTTAATATCTGTGAGCGATGATGATGATGATCATTTAAAACAATAGAATTAAGACAAGAAAAATACAACAATATTTTTAATAAGAGCTCGGAAACCAATTAAGATATATAATTATATTTTATTAATACTATTCTTCTTTCTTACTTTAAAATCAAATTTACTAATTAGATAAATGGCTTATTATTACATTAATTCAATACAAAACTAATACAAAATTTATATAAGCACAACCAAATAAATTTAATATACAAGTTTGTCATTTTGGATATTTTAAAATAAGCTGGCTTAAAATGACATTAAAAAATATATTTCATGGAATGCTTACTTAAGACTTTCCTAACTTATTATATCATAAAAATAAATTTCATATGTAACCTGTGTTTTATTTCACTTCCATTCATATGTAAGTCTTGCTTTATAATTTCTCATATTTAAACTAATTATGCATAACCTATTTTTTTTGACGTGTTTGTATAAGCAGTTACACATGCACACATTCGGTAATGTTAACATATATGTCTAAAATGTATACCCCTATATTAGAGATTAATACATAAATTACATATATAAAAAATATTCTTGCAACCTTTTAGCAAAATAAAATAAAATACATTATATCAATTTTAAAATGCAACAAGATAAAATAAAATAAAAACATTATAAATGCATATTTATAGGTTGCTCATTATCATAATAAATGAAGAACAATAAAAAAAAACATTTCAATATTACAATATATGATATAAAAAAAATAAAAAATAATGAAAATTTAAGTTTAAAGATCTAAACTGTGTTTGTGTTATGTTATGGGATATTGAGAATAATTATAGATAAACAAGCCTTTAATGTTTCTGTATCAAAGAAAAAAAAATGCTTTGAACAATAAATTAAGGTTTACTTTTAATAAGTAAGAATAAAAAATCTGTTAAGGAAAATTCATAGTTACCCGATTATTTTCACTTCTTATAAATGTCCTGAGTTTGAATTTTCAGACTGCTTGTCTTTGCTCCATTTAAAAAAAAGAAAAGTTCTTGCAGATACTTTTAAGATAAACATGAATTAATTGATTTGTTTATTTCTTCAATTTTAAAATTATTTATTGCTGATACTTTGATAACGCTGAATTCGTTGACTGGCTTGCCTCTACCATTTCAAAAAAGAGTTATTTCAAATACTTTTAAATAAGTGTGAACTGGTGGATTTGCTTGTCTCTCCCATTTAAAAAAAACATTTTAGACACTTTAGATGACTATGAGGAAAATTCTAACAAAAATTTGATTCATAGCTTCTTCAAACTTGGCTATATATGGCTTTTATACATTTTCTTTTCCTCTTCTTCCCCTTCTCCATCCATCCAAAGGTAATGAGCCTAAAATAGGCCAGGAGCCCAAAAAGAAGCATTTCATATAGCTTGTGTGGTTGGCTTCAAACTCTATCATTTTGTTGGTTATTATTGGATTGGTATATGAATCCACAGACAGATCAGTGAGTTAACCCATTTTGGATTTCAGGAAGCAGAAGAAGTGGCTTTAGCAATGCAAATTCATTGTCTTATACACAGCAAAATATATTAATATCATTTTTATATAATTGTTAATAACTTCTTCCCAGAAATTCGATCTTGTTCCATTTTTCCCCCTCTTAATATTGCTAGGAATTACTTATATAGATGCTCATCTTTATCTATACTGACTTTAAAACACGAGTCCTTTTTTTCCTCCTCAATTTTTTTAAAGAGTGAAAAAAAAATCAAATCGCTCACTCTCTTTTTCATAACATTAAAAAAAACTGACTGCCACATCTCTCCTTCAATAACATTGAAAAAAGTGACTGCCCACTAAATATTGAAAAAAAAAACTGACTGATCTTAGTAATATTAATGATTGACTTTCTTTTAAAACTATATATTGTTAGATCACTCTCCTCCAAACAAAAAATTGAACTGACTTCTTCAATATTATTTCACTTGGTTTTTATTTCAAATTTCTGACCAAAAAAAAAAAAAGGCCAGCTGCAAATCCTGTTATCTTGAGACAAACAAAGATCAAAAGCTTCACAAGTTTGATGGTCTGTTGCAATTTTACAAGAAAATTAATAATCACATTTTATTACATCAAAGCACCCCTTTTATAAAAATAATCTTAGACACAGATAACACAAAAAATAAATCTGGCAATCTATAGTCATTAGAAATAGGTGTAAAAGTGTTTTGGTGTTTATACAGATGTTCTTATTCTTTCACACTCTTTTGCACGTGTACATTTTTTTTATCTCCTAATCTTGATCGTCTTATTTTACACTTTCTTTCTGATCTGCTTTATTTAATAAGAATTAATGTTAAACAATTTAACACCTTATTTAATAAATTAATATAATAAATGAATATTAAATATTATTACATTGTCTCTCTACATAACTGCTTATTTATTAACTATTATTATATAGACTATATAACAATAAATACACACCTAAATCTATATATATAAAAAGAAAAATTTTTTTTAACTAAATAATATATCTGTGTGTTTGAAATGAGTCATATACATACAATATTATATACCAATTTTACCCGTTATTATCCCAAATTTATTTATATCATTTTTAAATATAATCTTTCTTTATTCTTCTTATCTTACAATTTTTTATTATTTTAAACACATGTTTCTAGACACTTCCCTATATAAATAAATTTGGGGTAGTAAAGGTAAAATTGGTATATAATATATATATATATATATCTTCGTTTTAACATATATATATAATAAAGTATTATATGTGTTAAAATAAAAGTCTTATATGTAATAAAATAGAAAGAGGGTATATAAAAAGAGATAAAATGAGTAAGAATAAAAATTTAGGAAAATAAATATATATAAAAGATATAAGATGAAATAAACAAGTTTTTTATTAAAAAATTTTAAATTTTAAGAAGTACATTAGAAAATTAATAATTAGTATAGAAATATTAATTGTATTATGTAATGGTTGTATTGTTATATGTATTTAAAGTTTTTGTAGATCTGATGAAGACTGCAAGGTACAATCAAAACTGTAATATTTAATAAAAAAAAATTTTGCTGTAAAGTGTAAGAAGGAATTTTGGGAATTGCAATATTGTATATAAGAATAGCAGAAAAAAGAGAGAAGAGAAGTGATTATAAGGATTATATATAAAATACCATATTGATGGACAGGGTAGTCACATCAACACAAAGAAGAGATAAAATATTAAAATACACAAATGACACCTATTATTATCAGAACTAAAGCTTTAGCTAAAGGTTTTGTTTGATAGCTAAAATTGAATTCAGATATTGAAGATTACATAAAAAAAAATGTATTTGAAACAGCATCATACCCAAAATAGACTACACTAATTGACTGAGGCTATGACAAAAAGTTCTTGTAGACCATGCTGATCCATACAAAGGAGGTATAATATTGATATCAGTAGATCCATATTCAAGATAGATTGATTTTTGGTTAGTAAGAAATAGTTAAGAAGAAACCATAAACGGTTTCTATGAAATATTTTTTTATTATAGAATTTCAGAAATGTTAATTTCAAATAATGGAATTGCTTTCTTTCATTTGAGAGATTTTTGAAGAGACACTAAAGGAATGTGATGTGCTGTCCAATTAAAAAATTATGGTTAATAATGCTAATAATACTGAAATACACGAATCTTTGTACATATCACTTTTTTATCAATGTTTAACTTCTTCAGTCTCTAGTGGAAAGACTCCATCAGAGTTACTAATGTTTCATTTTGTTTAATTTCCGACATCTTTCCCTTAAATTCTAACTTTTCCTACAATTCGCACACATAAATAATCGACGCACGCGTGTGTGTGCAATTTGTATAATATATTGAAGTAGAAATGACTTAAAGTAAACCTAGGGAAGGGAAAGTAAAGTTTCAAGTTAAATAAATAATTATTTAAAGTTAATGTAAGAAAACAAAAGGAAATGGTTGGTTAATGGAAATAATCCATTAAATGAGTAAAAGTGATGCCTTATTCAAAATCTGTAGTAAAAAGCAGCTAAATAGTTACATCCAACTCCTTTATGGCGAGAACACGTCTAAAGGTGCTGAATGTAAAAATAAAGACAAAAGAGGCAGGAAATGAACATTAAAAGTCAAATCAATTAAGAAAAAAATAATTGAAAAGCAATTAGCTAAATGAAAAACATGAAAATTTATTAAATCATCTCACGATAATTAAGAGCTCCCCAAGGGACTTCAAAAGAATATATAAACTCTTAAAATGTATTGTTATGAGAAGAAAAATCAGGGAGATCGGATATTATTTTTGTTTTCTTCTAAAGATCTTATTAACAGAAGTGTGTCTTACATTACATAGCAGAATGGCGAGTAGTTAATGGCTTCTCCAGTGTCGTTATAAGGAGAAGAGTGGCATCCCGAGCTCCAGCATGATATAAAAATATCCAGTATTCCAGTAATCCAAATTATGATATAGAAAGACTTAGTTACCTGCTATACCAAGTTACCTGTGGTACCAATAACTCATTGCCATGATGCAAGAAATGCTCCACAAGACCGTCAATAGATAGCATCCATTATAAAGAGACCTTCTCAATTCAAGTGCTTGATCAACTTCATGAAGCTGCTTGTAAAATCTTATAAATTATTAATATTCCAAATATAAAATTTGTTTAATCATTTCTTAACCATAACTAAAACATATGTATGCACACTAGCCTTTAATTTTAATATACCCTAGCCTTTAATTTTAATATTCTAAAGATTTCATTTTTTATCTAATTTTATTTTACTTGTAAAAATTGAATAATGAGGGATACAATTTAAACACCACCTTGCATGATATCTCAAGGAACATCACAGAGTGAGTATAAGCCAAGAATGGAAAATATTCAAATAAAAGTAAAAATTATAATACATTCATTTTAGAATTCATTTGCAGTACTCCTCCATCATCTTACGTAATATTTTCTCGATGATTGCCAAGAAAAACCAGTGAGGGATGACGAGTGATATTATTTTAGTTTTTAGAAATATCTTTTGCTTAGGTATGTCCCGTATTAACGTATATTTCACCATGGGTAAATATTTTTTAGTACTTAAATTATTCTCAACATAAATGTATGTAACATCGCTCTATATCTGTAAACTAAGAGTGAACCTCAAATTTTATATTTTGAATAACTTAATATGATAGACAACGGATTAAATATCAATTATTATGGGTTAATATTCTCCTATTTTTATTATAATATATTTAGCTAGATTAATAAACCTATAATTAAGTTTTTGTTACATGGGGATTTGAACATCTTATTATATAAATATTTCATTACATAATATTAGCATAAGCATGACTTAGTTACCCATTATTGCGTTACTGCATAAGAAAGGTGCATCATCAGGGGCTATCCCACATATTTTCCATTATCTTTGAGTATAATTAACTAGTTCTTTATTTAAGCTGTGTGTCCAGTGCCTTGTATATTATGTATATGTGTCCGGTGAGCTCTCGTCAAATATATAATTATCATCATCTGGCTAGGTAGAGCTGTAGGACAGAAAATCCCAGCCCCCAAATCCTAATGTATATCACCCATATACCTTCTCTTAGGATGAGCCTATGGTTAGAAGCAGAAGCATCCCTGTAGCCTGGGGCATCTATCTCCATTTTCATGAATTATGCATCCAGATTGCAAAGTCTATCCAACTTCTTATTATAGCCAGTGAGCTGCACATAGCTGATGCAATCCTGAGATTCATTTATTCCTCCTTATGTTTATGCCTATGCATATAGCCATAGTTCTGTCACATCATTTAGCTTGGTTACACTAAGATCCCTAGTAATAATACGTTAAAGAAAGGAAATGTAATTAATGATAGCCCATAATTGAATGATAAATATTTTTATTATCCCATGGAAAAAATAACACAACACACTATTTTGTTACTTATGCTTATCATTGTTATTCTTGATTATCCATATGTAAGCTCCATTAAACTGCTCCTGATCCCACTGTGTACATAATAAAGCCATCATGTTAATTTATCTTATTTGTGATTAATAAATGTTATTTAATATAAATTATCTACTGTCATCATCATTACTGATTGGAATCTTATAATTAAATTTAAGTGGTAGTTAAGTTAGAATCTATGCATATCCCTTAGCTAAGCAGGGCTATATAAAAATGGGAAGCTAGGTTAATGTCTAGGGTATTAATTGTGTCATAGAAACCAGTGAGCATAGGCAGGGATTTAAACTAGGATCATAGAGATAGTGATACCTCTATGTATGCTAGTTAAGAGTGTCTGCTTGGTCTCTTGCCCTTGTTAGAAAATTATACGTTTGACCTTTACATTAATGGGAAGAATAATTAGAATTAAATTAAACCTTTTGCTACCAAATACTAAAATCTGAAGCAATATTAACATACAGAAAGCCAAATATAAAATTAATGGTGAAGTTGGGGCAGTTTAAAAAAAAGTTGGATTAAGGGAAAAATAGAAGCTGTAATTTCTACTAGCCTTATAAAAAATAAAGAGAGAAGAGAATGGTGAAGACACCTACCACATAAACTACATTCACTGAAATAAAGTTCCAGAAGTAGAAAACTACAAAACTCAAAAATAAAATATTAAATTTGAAAAACCTTCAGGGGAAAACAAATAGAGCAAGCACAGATAACCTGGTCCAGAAAATCAGAGAAGCAAAAGTAGAAAGAAAAAACCCAAAGTATTGGGAAGATTACATCTGCAATTAAGATTAGTGTAAAAAAATCAATACTTTTGGAGTAAAAGGAGTTCTCTTTTGTCTCAGTTCAAAGAGTAAAGTGTTAAACAAATTTTCCACTCAGATTTTAATTCTATATGAAAACTTATAGATTTAATTTTTATTATATTGACTCTTGATAACTAATCTTCATAAATTAAATAGGCAACTTGGATTAAAATAAGTTTTACTATTTTAATTATTCGCAAACAAATTTACAAATACAATATTATACATAGAATATAAAAATGTATACTCATAAAATGATAATAAAGATCAAATATGATTTGCACAAATCTTAGGCTTATGTATTTACTTCTCAGGCTAGACTGATACCTGGGTTGGATATTCTTTCTTAATCCCCTTAAAAAATTCTGTCTCTTTTTTATATTAGCCTAGTTAACGTGTTTTTTACTTCTGAAATAACTATTGTATTTTTCAACTTAATTATTCATAATTAATCTTTCTCCGAAGAGAAGGGATTATATCTTTTTCTCTTAATTAATTTACTGATTACAATATTTATCAAAAAAACAATTTTTAACAGATTGAGACAGTAACCTTCTTTCTAATATTAATATATCAATGTTTGAATCTTTAATTAGATTAATTTTTTAAACTATTTTTCAAATGAATTTAAACTGCACCTTTTATTCATTTTTGTCAAACATAAGATTAAGATTATTTGTCTTCTATCCCTATAAGAGCTATCATATCTTAAATCGCGGATTAAATTAAATGCAATGTTATTTGAGTGTGCATTTTTTTTATTATTTTCTTAATTGCTTAAATAAGTTACTTAAATTGATTAACTCATTGTTCCTTAAACATTGCATTATGATTAGCCTGTTTATTGATTCTTTGTCTCTAGTCAGATAATTAGATTGGTTAAATGATTGTTTTTTTCCAGTTGTGATTATTTTATTTATTGGCTGCTTTATTTCTAGATGTATAACTAAATTGGTTGAAGATTGTTTTTTATCACTACATTATTATGTAGTCTAGAACGTATTTTGGACGGCGCTGAGATTTTAGGCATTTTTATTTGATAATGTCCATGCTGGTAGAGTCATGACTAACCTCTATGGCAGTGTCTTTATTGTTGCTTCCAGGATCACTTTTTCTATTGTGCTCCTTTGAAATGCTGTCCTTTGAAGTCCATCTATAGTTTAATCTATAACTATAGTGGAAATTTCTTTTACTAGATTTTAGTAATGAAGTCTTATAGGTTGTGTTTACTTAATGATAGCGAAAACTCATTAAATCGTTCAATCATCTATATGTGACATTTCATTTTGATGACTAAGTTTTTCATTTTCTCTTGGCATTATTGGTCTAAGAATGATGAATGTGTTCTGTGTAAATATTGAACAATTCAACTGTAGTTTGGCTATAACTGAGATAAAAAAGTTAATACTTTCTGACTACATGATTATTTTAGCTGTTTGTATTGCTAAATATTGTCATGTGAGTATAATTTCTTAAATAGACTTGCAGTAAATGTTGCACTTTGTTAGATACTAGAATTTCAAGTTTATCTCAGTAGTACAAAGCTTCAATTGTAACTATGATAAATTGCATCTGCTATTATCTGGAATTGTTTATTATTCAAATAATTTACATAGTTAATATAGAATCTTGTCAAGAGTGCATCAGGTTTAGGCTGATGACTAATTTTGATTTTTTTTTGTAGGCATATTTGACCTTGTTTTGCATTGCTTGTAGTAGTACATCTTGGATTCAATATTTTCATTCAATCTTTGTCACTATAGATAAGAACTTTTCATTCAGACTTACTGGAAAATGACAGTGAATCTGATTAGTCATCAACTGAACCAATTTACATGGGTCCATTTTATTAGTCTCCAGAAACCTCAGTCACCATTAATCTAGTGGGCTTCATGAACCTACTAATAAAAGTTTAGTCATCTAAGATCAATTCACTAAAATTTTGCAGAGGTCAGCTTAGGGCATTTAGTGTGTGATTATTTTCTATGATGCCAAAAAATTGAATCACTTTTGCATGCTAGCATAATTCTAATAAAGTGATTTATCTGATCAGGAAAATATCTAGAAACAGTTTGTGGTCAGCTGAAAAATAAATGACAGTGCCATAAAGTTTAAAACTAAACACAGTGAGCATGTTGATTCTATTTGTATGCATGAGTCAAATGACAGATTTTAATTAAACAGATCATAAATAAATATTAGGATATTTTCTTAGAATAACATGCTAATACATTAGATAAAATGATAAAGCTTTTCAATTTTTTTTTAATCCCTTGTTGTGTTAGGATCTTCATGATTAAACTGCATTTTTATCAAGTTGTCTATATAATAATTCAATTGCCTCCTATTCATGGAAAAAAAAATCATAATTGATTAAGCCTTAAAAAATCTGAAATTTCCATTTTCTATTTGTGGTCTAGTATCATGGACAATGTTTGCTTTATTACTGATTGAGTTTGATATCTTTAATATCAGTTTTGTATCCAATAGATTTTAGTTTCATAGTTAGCAAATGCATTTATGTGAACTGATTTTAACAGTAACCACTTTACATTCATTTAGTAATTTTTTGATAATTTCTAACAAATGATCAGTATTAGTATTCTTAACTAAAAGAATGAAGTTAGCAAGTAAGGCAATGCACCCACAGATAATTTTGCTGGAATAATACTGGAAGTACTTATATACGAAAGTGGAAATAATTTACTCTTTAATATATAGCTTGTGAATGATTATTAACAATGCCTTTGATGCCTCTTCATTAATATGAAATTTGAAATAGGTAATGCAACTTTTCAACTCCACCTCAATTTCTTCAGAAATGTTGACTGATGAGCCAATTCCATCCAACATCTATCTGTGTACATAATTTAATTTTGTGATCAGAAGAGGATGATCCATGAATAGTTCTGTTGAATATATCATATTTACATTTTCATTTATATGTTTATTCTTTTTCTGCATGATTACAGTAACATTTTGACATTTAATTTTACATCTTAGATAAATTCTACCTAACAAAATGATTTCTTTTTTTTTTTTTACAAACATAAAAAGTGAGGCAGATCATAATAAATTCTACCTAACAAAATGATTTCTTTTTTGTTTTTTTACCATATCTTGAATCTAAGCAATTTACAGCCTGAAGAATATACTAACTTATTCATCTTGCTGCTTTCTCCTAATTCATTATATTCAGACTTCTGTAATAAAACATTTCTTGTGGGGTTTCTTAGAAAAACAAGTCATTCAATTACTCTATTTTTTCATGTTATAGACTAGGAATGGAAAACCTTTTTATATCAAGGACATTTGGATATTTATATCATTCATGGGCCATACAAACTTATCGATTTCCTGCTATATTTGATCAAAAATTTAATTAATTTACCCCTAATTATTAGGGGTAGGCAATATTTTCAACTTGAGGCCAATTTCTCTTTTTAAATGAGGGCCATCATTTTTTTTTTTTGTGAATTAAAAATAAAATTACATCATTATTATTAATGATTATTCTATATTTAATGACAATTTTCTCAATTTATCTTGTAACTATTCTTCATGACATATTTATATTCTCAAATTTTTTTTTATGTTCTGAACAAATTCTTTTATAAATACCCCTTCAGAAAATGTTTTCAAGTTTTCTGTCTTTTAATTTTTTTGAAATGATATAATTTGCTTTCACAGCAGTTTTTGACTTTTTTGTATTTTTTATGAAACATGCCAGAAACTTGAGGAAGCTCCTTTTTCTTTCTTTCCAACAATTTTGCTATAATAATATGTGATCTTTATTAACTGAAATACTTCCCAGATATATCAGGCATTTTGATTTATTATTTCTTTCTTGGAATATCTATTAATTAACATTAAAATGTATGTTTAAGTTAATACTACATTTACTAAAAAAATTGTGTAAAACTAGTTATATAAAAAGCTAAATAAATTAAAGTATTAATTAAATAATGAAAAGGAACTAAAAAGTAAAATCTGATTATGTAGGAATTCAACTGTCAATAATTAATTAACAAATGAATTCTAGAAGGATCTAATATTTTAAAAAACCATAATAGATAATAAAAAACCTTGCAGCTGGATAAAGATAAAACAGATAGATTACTTCAGAAAACAAAAAAGATAACTATTTAAACAGGGGGAAAGAAAAAAGAAACATCTTTTTCTCCCTCCCCCTTGTGAGTGTGCTACTGTGTGCAGACCTATGAAGCAGCAGAAGAAACCAGTGAGGATATCTTGGCTCCCGAAAGTACTCAAATTGACTAGGTTCAAATAGATCACCCCAATCTTATGATTTACATGTGACTCAAGGGCCACAGAAGTAAAGGCATTTGCCAAGATGTTGGGTAAATAACGAATTTAATTAATTATTAGGTATGATTAAGCAAGGGACTAATATTTCACTGAAAATGTCTAAGGAAATGCGTATAGTGAAATTGAACTTAGGTATATTCATATTATATTATGTATAACGATATGTATTTATCTTATCAGAATTACAGAGTTCTGTTATTAAAATTAGTTTACAAATTGATCAGCAGTGGTGTTAGTTATTTTACTTAAAAAGGTAAGAATTTAAAAATCATATTGTTAGTCTTACTCAAGAGAAAGTTAAAATTAAGACACAACATTTGTATATAAAAAAGTGTTAGTCCATTTCTTTTGAGATGCATGCTTTTCTCTGTCAAATCTTATTCACTGAAACCATTTTAATGAAAAAAAAAATTAAATGCAAAATATAATAATAATAATAATAATAATAATAATAATAATAATAATAATAATAATAATAATAATAATAATAATAATAATAATAATAATAATAATAATAATAATAATAATAATAATAATAATAATAATAATAATAATAATAATAATAATAATAATAATAATAATAATAATAATAATAATAATAATAATAATAATAATAATAATAATAATAATAATAATAATAATAAAACAATTAAATTTTAAATTTTATTTTTGCTAATATACATCCCTATAAAAATAAAATCCACTCAGCATCATAGTTTAAATATATAATAAGATAGACCACACATACATAATTTGTTGGAATATTGCACCTCTGATAGAATGAAGTAGAACTATTCAAAAGGTTGGAGGGAGCAAAAGATATAGTTGAGAAAATACATATTTTGTTTAACTCTTAATTTAATATTTGTACTGTGCTCATGTTTAAATAGAATTTTTTTTTACAGGGCCATTTTATAAACATTTGAAAAAATGTCCACAGGCCATATTGAGAGCTATTGAGGGCTGGAGATTCCTCATTCCTGTTTTTAGACTAATGAATTGTCATAGGTAAGCTATGTTATATATCATTTTATTGGAAATTTTTATAAAAAATATAATGAACTTGTTAATAAAAAATATTTATCTATTAAAATGTAGAAAATCTAAAATATATAATACATTTTAAAAATGTTAAAATCTTATTTTTTTAAAATTTCAAATGTGTAATGACTAAATTTTTTCGGCTTTGTTATATTACTTGATATTTGATCTTTCTAATAACATAAACTACATGAATTTTCAATAATGCTAATTGAAGTTATTTTAAAAATTGTGTCTATTAATTCTTAAAATTCAATATGGCTACTGTTTCTTTGCAACAATTAACAAATCATTATTTTAAGTCTCACTGATATTTCCATTTAGAGAAAAAAAGTAATCAAATGGTTTATTGCTTTGAAGTTCATAAGAATTCCAAATATATAAAATAATAGGGCTGGACCCATTCTACAATTTACTAAAATACAAAGAGCTTTCCAAATAATTCTTAGAGTTTAGATTATTAGCAGGACTCTGCAAAAATAACCCATTATTTGATGACTAAATATTTAATAAAAAAACTTTGACAATTAGCATTTTTTGTAGCATAGAATAGTTATAATTTGAACACTCAAAGCTTTCTCATTTACTTTTAAACAGAGCATACATCTTTTTCTGATCAACTAAAGGTAATTTTACTCTTTAGAGTAAATTATTTGTCTTCTCAAATATTTTGATAAATTGGCAACAAAATTAATAAATAATTTATATTATTTAATCACAATTAGAAAGGCTTTAACCTTTTTCACATGCATCTTAAACATTTGTATAATAGCCAAACAGTGTAGTTTTTCACTATAGAGGGATCTCAACACAAGATAGGGACTTGATAAAGATAAGAGTGGCCAGCTTGTCTTTAATGCAAATTCTTATTTATATAGATCAAACTAAAGCATTTTGATTTAAGAACATGAAGATATTACTCTCTTCACATTTAAATCCACTATTTTCTTTACACAAATTAACTTATATGAAATCTTGTGATTTACAAAATGTTAAGCCCATCTCTTTCTAATTAGAGACTTTCTGTGAACTTGCTAAATAATCAGAATGTTACATTAGTTTCTATATTTCCATTAAAAATATTTTAATATTAACTCCTAAATCACAAGATTTTATTTAAGTTAATTTGTGTAAAGAAAACAGTGGATTAAAATGTAAAGAAAGTAATATCTTTATGCTCTCAAATCAAGTTACTTCAAATTGGCCTATATAAATAAAAATTTAAGTTAGAGATAAGATGACCAAATTATTTTTATAAAGTCCCTATGTTGTGATGAAGTTTGAGAAATCCCTCTATGGTCAAAAACTATATTGTTTGGCTATTATATAAATATTTAAGGCACATGTGAAAAAAGTTAAAGACTTTCTCTTTCTAATTACAGACTTTGAGTGGTTGACAAACAGTCAGAATGTTACATTATTTAATCACATAAGAGAATAAAACTTCTTGTTATTCAGAGCAGTTTTTAGGTAGAAAATATATCATTTAAATATAAATTATTTCTCCAGTTGCACTTCTATTAATGTTATAATTGAAGTTGATTGTCTAATCTTAAATTCTCTTAAACTCAGAATTCATGAGTAAAATATTACTCCCAAAATAATCATTTGACAGAAGTTGATTTTTTATATCCCAAATTTTCTTTTAATGACCATATAACTATTAAATAATCTGTTAAATATACTCTTAAATAATCTATTCTCTTTATTAAATATAGGTTCTGTTAAATATATTGCATCAATATACTGGGAGCATGGTTTCTAGATAGCATTGGAAAATCTTATCCACAACAACTTTTTATTTTTATTACTAATAGAAGCATTTTATAATAAGAACAATTTAATATTTACAAAAAATAGCATCTCTAAATTTTAAAACTAAACAAATTTGTTTTCTTTGTTCTAAAAAAGATTGAATATCATAAGATTGGGCAAAAACAGCATTAGTTTTTTTTTTAAAAAAATAGCTTGAATAAAATTAAATTATAAATATTAAAGTGAAGACAACCAACATGTTTAAAGAAATTACATTGACTATTTATTATTAATAAGAAAAATAAAATTGGTTCACAGTTATAACGTTATTTATATATCTGAAAAAATAAATAAATAAATAGCAATAAAAATGAAGGCAGCAAGTAAAAGGTAGGCTATTGGTAGTCAAATTACTTGATTTTGAATAGAATGTAAAAAGTGAAATTTAGACTAGAGTGTTTTATTTAAAATTTACAAACCAATATTTATTAAAAGGTTAAAGTGGGATTTCTATAAAACAAAAAAAAAAGGTAATAATAAATAGAAAATTTAAGAAGCAACTTTATAATAAAAAGAGATAACTATCTTCACAATCATAAGAAAATGTTTGTAAAATCTGGTTGAAATATTACATTCCTAAGTTGTTTAAACTATTTAAAAATTAGGTGAGGTAGAGTTTTTAAAAAACTGAATTACTATTACTTCTTTCAGTGTATAATGTGCAAGATAAAAACTTAATATTTATATCTAACATCAGAAGAGCTATAAATTGGATCTATAAATTTTATGTATATCACTAAAGAATATTAAAGCTCTTCTGTATATATATTGTAACTGTATGGGTTTCATAACATACAAAAACATAATAGTGTATGTGCACAAATATATATAAAGTTGAAAGGAAAAGTAGAAATAAACACAGTCAAATTTTTTTGTAGATATTTTCTACATTTCACTGGAGTAATAATACAAAAAAGTAAATCATTTTGAGTTTAAATTTTTTTATTATGAAATAAACATTTAAAAAGGTCTAAGTAATATTTTTATTGAGTTATGATTTTGAAATTAAAACCAACATGTTTTATGTTAAAATAGATCTACTGATAATTGTAAAAATCCATTATCTATTTTAGAAATTTTTTTAAAAAGAAGCTTGTCATATTTTGATAAAATTTCAAAGTTGCTTTTAAAAGGATTAAAGTAAATTTTAAAAAAATTGAGAACTATTAATATTTTTTGAGTTAATGAATTTTTTCTATCCTACCCTAGCTATAAAAAGAATTGATAAAAAGATTAAGAAATTAGTTGGTTTTCAAAGTTATACATAATGACAATGAATAAATAATTGAATGAGAAGACAGTGGATTTAGTAGCTGCTACTAGTTCACTATGGAGTTTTGATTCACATGGAAGTAAGATCCAACTTTCTGTGTTCATTAGCCTGCACAAATGTGGACAAAAGCTTGTGCCTGAAGTCTATCCAATCCTAAACAGAAGGGAGATCACTGCAAATCAAGAGTTACCTGGACTTATACTTGCTGGATGATGATATCCAGAGTCCATCAGCTTGCTGAAAAATTAGTTATATGTATACTGCTTTGTCTGTATGCACAAATAAACATGCTGCATTATATTAATATAAAGTACAGCTGGTCAGTTATTTCAAATAATTCCTTTAAAATGACATTTTAAAAGAGATAGATATATAGAGAATATTATTTTAAATTGTTTATTTAAAAAAGACATTTAAAATCTATATTTTAGAAAATATTCACAGAAGATTCTGTTTTGAAAAAGAAAATCTATAAAAAAATCTTAGATTAGAAAAAATAAAAACCTGCTGGATTTTTATTAAAGATGTTTATCATTAATTAGTTAAGAATAACTTGTTAAAAATGAACTTTTATGAGGAATTTATATATATATTTAAAAAAAAACCTATGAAAGAATTTAATAAGATTCATATTACTTTTTTTATATATACACACGTGTGTGAATATTATCTATATATTCAACAAGGAATTGATTCTGAAAATATATTTTTAATAATTTCATTTTTGATAAAATATGGTATAAACAATAGCATGCACATACATTTCTATGTTCATATGCGTATATGTTAATTAGTCATTAATTACTTATAAAAATGAATAAAGTTTAGGTTTATGAATTCAAATATGTTAATAAATTACTACACCACATCTCTGTACGATGATATGTGTTTTATGTAAACCTTGTATGATGTATTTGTATCATCAAAATGTGTTAACTTAAAATTTATTTTATATGATTCAAATATGTCCAAAAATATACCATATTTCTGTGTGCAGATATGTTTTATATTGCTATATGTAAATCACAATGCAATAACTTGACTTTTGTTTTTATATTAATCAAAACCATAAGCTTAGAGTGTATAGCCATATTCTAGAGACCTTAATTTCTTTTTTTTTTTTATAAAAATTAATTTTTATTTTTTAATTATTTTAATTAAATTAATTTTAATAAATAAATTATATTTTTATTATATTTTTATAAATAAAGTTATAAAGTTGTCTTCTCTGAGTTAGATTTGTGCATAATGGTCTATTATATGAAAGAGGTGTATATTAGTGTTTATGGGCATTCAGTTGATAATCATCATGCATTGGCACAAAAAGAATATTCTTTAAAGTCCATGCACTACATTTTATTTAGTTTAGTCTGTATTAGACATTAGGTTTATAGTTGGACAGTACATCAATGGTATTTTATAAATGGCCAAGACATGATGATGATCAGCATATTTTAATATCCTGGCATTATTGTCTTTATTGTTACATATTCTAATAAATTAGCACTTAAGTTTATGCATCCAAATTATGTTTAAATAATTGCCTCAAGCTGGCAAGGCTAAATAGTTAGTCTGATCTACAGTAGACCCATTTCAAATCCAGTCACAAGATTGACTTGATTTATTTTATTGTTGATCATTCATGATGATGAATGAGTTATATTTATTTATCATGCTGGTGAACTTATAGTTAATTGTGCTTAGACTCAAGATAGTTAGCTGCTGATCTCGTGCTCATTACATTATATTTTATATTACTTGATATATAACATTACTTACTTTTATATTATATATTAAATTTATGTTAAAATCGTATTTAATATTTTAAACTGGGATTGGTAATGGTTTGCCATCACCCCAGGTTTATCCTAATTCCATCCTATTATAATATATATATATATTGAGATGGTTATGTGTCTCATGGCATACAATAACAGTATTGTGTGCACACATACATACATATATATATTGAAGCTGGAAATATAGTACATAATCCTGCTTCACCTAGTGCCAATGTCATCAGCACTAGTCTGGGTTTGAACCCAATCTTTATTAACTGACACCCATCTCATAATAGGTGGTAGTATATTTTAATCAATATTATAATCTTTTATATTTCATTAATCTTATTTTATAATTAAAACTAACCTTTTTATATTAGTTTATTTATTTAATATTTGTAAAAATGTATATTGTGTTTATTTTATTAAATTGAATTGAATCCTAGATATCTATAAAATGTTACAAATATTTCAAATTCTTTATTAAAGTTCATTTTCTTCAATTAATTAGTGGGTAACATTTTATATTTATCTTTTAATCAATGTACACTTGAGAATCAATTATTTAAACAATGTAATATTTTAAGAAATATTTTGTAAATTTCTGCTTAAGTTTATGTCAAATATGTTTGAAAGTCATTGTACCAAATTCCTAAAATTTTTCTGAATAAAATCTACATTTTTGTTAATCTAAACCTTAATTAAATAGATTTTGTTAGTACAATGACTGATAAACTTAATATGCTTGTTGTTGTTTTTTTAATTAGCAAATCAACCCTTGGGGCATGTTCATGCAGAGTTATAGATTTTCCCTCCAAAGCAGGCACCAACCTCACAGAACTGCTTAGAGCAATTACAATTGGTGGAGGTCAGTGTAGATTTAATCCTTTAGATAAAGCCAGATCACATAAATAGTGGATCTTTGATAAGAGAGATTATTATTGAGTTTACTGGAGAGAAGTGATTAATCTATATATACATCGTGCCTAAAGAAATGATGGGGTGAAAAGATCGGTCGTTTGCTTCTCAGAGGTCTGTTCCACCAACTCATCCATGCCTTTCCAGTGCTTAAACATCTAGCCAGAGACTGTCTGTATCGAGGAAGCCTGCAAATAATCTAACTGTATAAATGCCTGTTTCCAGCCATGGAATGCCTACTGATTGATTCTGAGGTAATATCCAATTCGTCCCAAGCCATTGATTCCATTTTACTTGTTTTCCAAATCAATACTAATGTATATTTTATATATCTGTGTGATGTTTATACGGCTTGTTTTAAAATGCGTCTTTGAATTTTATTAAATTTAAAATATCAATTCTTATAAAATCTTACATTATTTTCATGCAGCAAATTAAATTAATTTTGTTGGTTTATTTAGAATATTTGATTTACTGAAATTTCCAAGTATGAAAATCAATGAGCTATTAACTTTAAATTCTCTCCCTCTTAATTTTCCAGTCAAAATCATTACAGGACACTTACTTCCCATAAATTAATTAATAGAAAAGCTTGTTTAGTTTTGTACCTTTTATATTATAAATTCATTTTAAATTTATTTATGATTGAAATTATTTTAAAAATCTTATTATTACCTCCAATTTAAAGTTGCTCTCATAATTAAATCGATTAGCTAAACCTATTACAATTTCTGTAAAATGTATATCTTGAAAGAAAATCATTGACAGCACATTTATCATAGAATTTTATCAATATATATTTCATACACATATTTTATTTGTCAGAAAATATTAAAATTATGATTTACAATTTATTATGCTTTATATTGTCAAACTTCATCAGAAGTGAGTTTGACATTAATGCCCCGTCTATGTTAATTAAAAGACAGTCTTATTTTGTAATCTTTGATAAACTATTTAATAACTTATTAATAAAAGTGTGGAAAACAATTTATATTTTAGTTCTATTCTTACCTTTCTTTTTATAATATAATTTATAATTCATTCATTGATGTCAGGAAGCCGATTATTTTAATCAGGATTTAAGTTATAATTTTGTTAGTGATACATTATCTACCTATGTATGTCTAAGGCATTATGTATTTATAGCTACAACCATTCATTTATTATTATTTTGCTTTGCTACTTACTCCTCAGGACCTTCAGAAGTTTAACTATGACCAGTCCAATCTTTCACACTCCCTCAAAGTAGACATAGTTCATACCAAGGGATTCGTTTCAGGCATTAACATTGGGTATGGGAAATCCAGCACATCAAAAATATTTTATGATTGTTCAGAGACCTGCTTTGGCTGGAGGGCCAACATTTCTCTTATCTATCTGTACTGTAACGAGCACAGACATTTGTTACATTGTTTTTTTTTTTTATATTTATTAAACATGAAAGTAAATTAAAAAGTTCGCATTTAAAAATTTTCTTTAAGAATTAAAAATTGAAATTAAATATCATCTTAAACTCATATATATTAAATCGCATAGATAAAAAAAAATTATTAAAATAAAACTGTATTAAAAATAGAAAAGGTATTTTAAAAACAAAAACTTAAAAAGATTTAGAGATAAAAATATATATTTGATTTGAAAACAGGTTAATTAAACAGAAATGGAAATGATTTTAATTGTTAAATGTAAACCAGCCTTGGCATTTAAATGTAAAAACACCTCAGATAGAAAACAATAGAAGCAAATAGCCAATGAAAGAAATCCATGAAATCGACCTCAGTGAAAGGATCATCACATCGATGACATAATGCCAAGTCAATCCTTCAATAGTATAAAAGGAAAATTTGGAAGTGATTATGATTATTACATGTGACAGATAGATGTTAGTGTGAGGTGCGGGAGAAGAGATTGAAGGACAAGTTCAATCCCTTCAGTTGTTATAAAATGGAAAAATGAAACATCGCTTTTCTTATATTCAGAGGACCACAGGATCATCAAATTTAACGCTGGATTTCAAACGCAACAACTTAAAAGATGAACATTTCTAAAACCGTAAGAACTTCTAAGATATACGAACAATATTAATTTGAAAACACTAAGAACTTTAAATTTTAAACTTTCCTAGTATTTAATTATTACAAAATAGAATCCTATCTACCAAACTAAATTCTTTATTAATAGTGTTATTTATGTATTTTTTTCTTATTTATGTAAAATCATTTCCATTTATTTATTTTTTATTCTTTAGTTTTTATCATGATTTTTTTTTTTTTTCGTAAATTAATTATATAAATGTTAAACTTAAATTGGCTGAATGTGTATAGATTTGTAAAGTTATATTAGGGGAGGGTAATCTTGTTATTTTTTCGTGGTTAAATTGGGTCAATGGATTGGATATATTGTGTGATTAGTAGATGTAATATTGATTAGCTACGGGCAGAATGCTTCATCACGACACTTCCTTTGCCTATGGAAGGAATATAAGTCGGATCGTTCCTTTCTATGAAGTTTTTTTTTATTCTCTTCTTTGCAGATAGATGTAATATTCCTATCTCATGAGAACAATTTCTTCTCTTAACTTTTGCTATTTTATTTCATTAAACATCGATATATCAGATGAATTGAGTTTGACTACGAATTTTAACCTAAGGTTAAATAGAGATAGAATGTTTATTTTCAAAGAAATCTATGGGTCTATTTATACTTGACCCTAAATAAAAATGCATTAAATTTAAGTTGTTTATAGACGCTGCATGGATTGTTATCGGTTAGTATGTTTTGTTTTCATATTTGATCAAAATATATAGAATTCGATAAATAATGATACCTTATGTGAGTATCTAAAATGTATTTATTCGGATTCTTTTAAGTATTGGTGACAATACAAGTATCTTATGGTGAATACTATTGTCGAAAATTCCCTCCAAATTGTCAGTAATCAATAATTTTTATTTTGACTTTATGTTTACTTTGAAATGTTTTACCGTGAAATCTATTAACCGATCTATATTCAACATTATAAACAACTTTCATAAATTTATCCAAACTTAATTAAAATGTAAAATTAGAATATAATAGTAATTAAATGTAAATTAAAGTCAAAAATCAAAGTTAAAAATAATGTTAAATGTTAAAATGTAAACTAATACTAAAATAATTTTAAATCTTATATATATCATAAATAAATGTTTTATCTAATTACTGCTGTTTATTTTATTCTTTTTTTTTATATATACTCTTAGATTATCTTATTAAATCTCTCTATTCCACTGAGCTAGTGACATGGGCTAACGACCGAAACAAAATTTAAAAAAAAAAAAAATTTTTTTTTTTTTTTAAATTTTGTTTCGGTCGTAGATTCACTAGCTCAGTGGAATAGCAGAGATTAATAAGATAATCTAAAATATATATAAAAAAAGAATAAAATAAACCACTGCCAGTAATTACATACAAATTATTTATGCATATATATAAGATTTAAAATTATTTGATTAGTTTACATTTAACATTTAAATTATTTTTAACTTATTTTTGACTTTAATTTACATTAAATTACTATTATATTCTAATTTTATTTTAATTAAGTTCACACAGATAAATTTATGAAAGCTTGTTTATAATGTTGAATATAGATCGATTATAGTTCAGCAAAAACATTTCAAAGTAAACATAACGACAAAATACAAAATTATTGATTACTGACAATTGCGGAGAGAAATTTATAAGTAACCAATAGTATTCACCATAAGACTTCATTTCACCAATAACTTAAAAGAATCCGAATAAATACATTTTAGATACTCACCATAATATCATTATTTATCGAAGCTATATATTTTGATCAAATATGAAAACCCAAACATACTTAACGATAACCAATCCATCACGCTAAAACACTAAATTTAATGATTTTTATTTAGGGTCAAGTATAAATAGACCACATAGATTTCTTTTGAAAATAAACATTCTATCCCTATTTAACCTTAGGTTAAAATTGTAGCAAACACAATCATCTGATATATCGAGTATTCAAAAATAAAATCGCAGCACAAAAAGTTAAGAGAAAAATTGCTTCTCATGAGATAGGAATATACATCTATGCAAGAAGAGCAAAAAACAAAAAACTCCATAGAAAGGAACTCGGTATCACTAAATTCCTTCCATAGGCAAATGGAAGTGTGGCGAGGGATTCTGCCCGTAGCGAATCAATATACATCTACTAATCACCCAACATATCCAATCCATTGACCCAATTTAACCACGAAACAAATAACCCAAGATTACCCTCCCCTAATATAACTTTACAAATCTATACAGCCATTCACGCCCGATTTAAGTTTAACATTTATTTAAAACAGAAGAAAACGGAAGAAAACGGAATATACCTTTTTCTTTTTCGTTTTTTATGTTGTACTAATCCTTCGAAATCAAATAAAATGTTATAAAACATATTTATAAACAACAAAACAAACACTTATATTAATTATATAAAAGCTTTTAAATTTATTTTTCCTTTTCAAACATCTTCCAAAAATACTAACTACATATATATAGACACTATTTAAACATGATAGTAAAATTACAATAAAAGACAAAAATAAAAAAAAACAATTAGAATAAACAATTCATAAGAACACTGAGACTGAATTGGACAGTCTATATATCACATAACTTATACAACTCTACTATTCAAATCTCATTTAGTAATCATTCCAAACAACACCACACACACTACCATTCTTTTTCATCAACCATTTATTATTCATTCCAAAGACTTATATATTCATACAATTGTTTTATTATACATAATATAATTTGTTTCATATAATCTCGTCTATTAACATCTTTATATAATTTAAGCCTATACTATCAGTACAATTAATTTTATGTCATTTCAAATAATGAATATAGCGACTTATCATCTTTCCTATCGATACACCATTATTCCTTAGCTCTTTCGCTCAATTGTTTGTGTCTGCCCATAATAAATCATATTACAAAATTTACAAGTAATTTTATATACCATTCCCCTTTTATATTTATCTCATCTATTAACCTATTTATAGGTAATAGATGAGATACAATATAAAAGGGAATGGTATATAAAATTACTTGTAAATTTTGTAATATGATTTATTATGGGCAGACAGCAAAGCAATTGAGCGAAAGAGCTAAGGAACATAATGGTGCTATCGATAGGAAAGATGATAAGTCAGCATTATATGTTCATTATTTGAAACTGGACATAAAATTAATTGTACTGATAGTATAAGGGCTTTAAATTATATAAAAGATGTTAATAGAGAGATTATATGAAACAAATTATATTAGTATAATAAAACTAATTGTATGAATATATATAAGGGCTATTGGAATGAATAATAAATGGTTGTGAAAAAAGAATGGATAGATAGCTGATGTGGATGATTGTTTGGAATGCAATTTACGAAATGGAGATTTGAATTATAGTAGAGTTGTATAAGTTATGTGATAATATAGACTGTCCAATTCAGTCTCAGAGGTTCTATATGAATTGTTTATTCTAATTGTATATTTCTTTTATTCTTTTGTCTTTTATTGTAATTTTACTTATCATGTATTAACATAGATGTCGCTATATATATGTAGTCGTAGTATTTTTGGAAGACATGTTTGAAAAGGGCAAAAAATAAATTTGCCGAAAAAGGCTTTTTATATAATTAATATAAGTGTTATGTTTTGTTGTTTATAAATATGTTTTTATAACATTTTATTTGATTTTAACATTTATATAATTAATTTAACGAAAAACAAAAAAAAATCATGATAAAAACTTAAAGAATAAAAAATAAATAAATTGAAATGATTTTACATAAATAAAAAAAAAATACATCAAATAACACTATTAATAAAGAATTTAGTTTGGTCAGATAGGATTCTATTTGTAATAATTAAATACTAGGAAAGTTTAAAATTTAAAGTTCTTAGTGTTTTCAAATTAATATTGTTCGTTATATCTTAGAAAGTTCTTACGGTTTTAGAAATGTTCATCTTTTAAGTTGTTGCCGTTTGAAATCCAGCGTTAAATTTCCCGAGATCCTTGGTCCTCTGAATATAAGAAACGAGTTTCTTTTTCCATTTTATAACAACTGAAGGGATTGAGGGTCCTTCAATCTCTTCTCCCGCACCTCCCACTAACATCTATCTGTCACACGTAATAATCATAATCACTAATCACTTCCAAATTTTCCTTTTATACGTATTCGAAGGATTGACTTGGCATTATGTCATCGATGTGATGATCCTTTTGCTTAGGTCCGATTTCCCGATGGATTTCTTTCATTGGCTATTTGTTTCTATTGTTTTCCTATCTGACTGGTGTTTTTACATTTAAATGCCCAAGGCTGGTTTACATTTAACTAATTAACAATCATTTCCATTTCTGATTAATTAACCTGTTTTCCAAATCAAATATATATTTTTATCTCTAAATCTTTTTAAGTTTTTGTTTTTAAAATACCTTTTCTATTTTTAATACAGTTTTATTTTAATAATTTTTTTTTATCTGTGCGATTTAATATATACGAGTTTAAGATGATATTTAATTTCAATTTTTAATTCTTAAAGAAAATTTTTAAATGCGAACTTTTTAATTTACTTTCATGTTTAATAAATAGAAAAAAAAAACAATGTAACGAACGTCTGTGCTCGTTACAGTACATATCAGGAATTTCTTTTAGTAAAGCCACCCAGAGGTTCATAACAGAACTCGTTTATTTTGTTGTAATCTATAATATCATACTGCCTTCTTCATCATTTTATATCTTTATTTAGCAAACCTGAAATGCTCTCTGACATGATGGCACATCCTTCACAAACAAATTTCGTAATCAATTAAATCTGACTGTATAATTGTCAATTATTTATTTAAAAACTATTTTGCTTCCCACACTCATTATATACAAATGATTTTAACTGTAATAGTGTTTTAAATGCCCATATTTCATGTCTTGTAATATATATAAAACAGATTTATTTGTACTATCTTGAAGAGGGCTAATAATATTTTATTGCTAATTGGTTTTTGGCTGACCAATTAACAAACTTTTACATTGTTTGTCAATGCCACATCAAAATGAATTAAAGAAAATAACCAAGTTGAGTTAAGTCTGTCATCACTCCCAATCTCTAAGGTTAATTACTCTACTTATTTAAATATTTCTTTGATTTAAATTCACTTCTGTGTAATGTTGCCATAAAAAATTATCATTATTACAGTTCAAAACATTAATAATCAATCAAATCATATCTGTACCATTCTGCAATCATCAGAATCCATTAAATCATTAAATTTTCATATAAACCCTTTATTATTTTGAGTCTCGTGATCTCCAGCTGGGATGGAATAAAACCAAGCACTGCTAGTGTCATCACAAACGTTATCCATTAGTCAGAGAGGCAATAGTTTAGACAAATAGATTAGGATTCATCCTTGCCTGACATATGTATCTTGTGCATAGTTGGATTCAAGGTACTTTTGCTTGGATTATTGGTCTTGTTGAATGAATACATGATTTTGACCGGCACAATATATATATATATAAAATTGAAAAAAATAGCAATGAGCACAAAATATTTTTGTAGATATTTACTATATTACTCTGAAATAACAGTTAAGAATTAAATAATAATTTTGAATTTAAAAAAGTTATTATAAATTAAACATTTAAAAAGATCAACTTAATATTTTACTCTGATTTGATAATTAAACAAGCATGTTTTTATGTTACAATAGATATACGAGTAATTATAAAATTGCACTATTTTTAATTAGATTAAAAGCAACATTAAAGTCTAGAAAAAGTTCCAAGTTAGGCATGATTGTTAAGTGATGTTAAAAACATGTCATAAAAATATGTAATGAAAATTATTATTAAATGTCAAAAAAAAAAGGTAAATGAAGTTAGTATTATTTAAGAAGAATCTGTATATGAGATTTTAATTTTATCATGAATGTTCCTGAATAAAAAAATGAATGGATGGTTAATAAAAGAAAATTTCTTTAAAATTAAAGCTTATATAATATATTTTGATAAAATTTACTATAATCTGATGTTGTTTAAATGATTAAAACTTACTTTGAGATAAGAATTTGGTTTTAATTAAAGTAAATTAAAAAAACATTAACTTATTTTTTTTTTAAAATTAAGATGAAGAAAAAAATTACTTAATTATTGTTTTCAAATTCCACAATATATTATAAAAAAGGTGGATTTGAATCATTCATGCAATTACATTATACAACACTATCATTATAAAGTTATAACTGAAGGTGCAGAGTACAAATCGGCTGCTGCTAATGTCACAATGATAAAATTTGGATCCACATGAAAAGTAAAGGGCTTACTTTTGTGTTCCATATCCCATGTGCACTAGACAGCTGGATTTCCTGAAGTCCATCAAATGATAGACTGAATGGAGCTGATTATACCAACAGTTGTTTGATTGTAACTTTCCTAAAGACATTAATAGGCCAGTCTACAGAGAGATTCTAGTGCTAGATGAAGTTATCATGATATGACTTTATACATATGCTGATTAATCTATATGCAAAGAAGTACAAATGTATAATTACTGCCAGTCAAATATATAAGTAGTGAGAAGAATGTGTTATATATTGAGAATGAGATTATTTTAAATACTTTGCAGTTAAAATCTTTAAATTACAAGATTTAAAAATAAATAACTTTTGTCTGAATTATTCAACTAAAATGAAGATACATTCCCAGTTTTATTTTATTAAAAAGAAAAACTTCAAAAATCTTTGGAGAACAAAATAACTTAATAGCATATTTTAAAAGATGGTTACAATTAATAGTAATCTGAAAAAAAAACTTTTATGAAGGACTGTCAAAGAAGTAATATATTGTATCATATTTTTGGTACAATTTTGCATTGGCAATTTAGAATTTTAAATTATCAAATTCCTGAAAAGAAAATATTTTTCTTTTAAAATATCATCTAATTGTATTTTTTTGACAATTCGAAATGAAAGTGAAGATCGAATCTAACCCCAAACTACGATATCTGCTCTACAGAGCGCCATCACCTAGAAAAATTTATAGAGTAGGCAAATATTCAGATCGTTAGCCCAAGTCACTAGCTCAGCGGAGACGCAGAGATAAAAATCTATATCTTAATTTATATCTTAAATATAAATAAATAAAAGCCACTGCCAGAAATTTACACATAAAAATATTTATTTACGCACATATAAAATAACATTTAAATTTTGAGGAATAAATTCAACATTTTAGATTTTATATTAACTTTTAATTTTACATTTAACTAAGTTTCAATGAGTTTAATATTTTATTTAGATAGTCGAGTATGAATAGACTACATAGATCTGCATTTGAAAAGAAAATATATATATATATATATATAAGTTAAAGAGATTTAAAGAGATAAAGAAAATAACCAAACTGTACTTTGATTTTTGCTAAGAGTAGAATATAAATTCTTATTGCAAATTAATTAGCAGCACTTGAAAGCTAAAGTCACAGCATTCCATCACTATCATCAAAGGTGGCCACCAAAAAGGAAAAAGATGACTTTGTAAAAAAAATTACTTTAAATTTTGTCAAAGTTAAAAGGTGTCAATAGGATGTGTGTGGCTGACTAAAATCAAGAAGGGGTATAAAAAGTAAATACATTGTGCATCAGGAGTCTTAAATCTTCATCTTTTAAAGAAAATAGTTTACTATAAAATTGATTTTTATACTGATTCATCATAATATGTGTGAGTAGAGAAAGTTCATTTGCTAACGTTTCTTCCTTCCTGAAGTCTTAGAATGCATGCATGGAAATCCATACCCCATTATAATTGAACAATTCAACTTACTGGTAAGAGACTATTTTGTAACTTAAAGTGATCACTTTCTTGAACTATAATGAGATCAAATGCTGTGTTGCATCAAACTATAAAAAAAGAATCTGTATCTTAGAAACAGTAATTTTAATAGCCATTTAAGTTTATTTGTTTTTATACTGTTATTCATAGGAATATAACCTGCATTATAGTCTATTTAAATTTTGTTATTAATAGAATAAAATTATTAAATTCAGCAATTATTACTTTACCAAATAAATTGCTGATGCTGTATTAAAAAGTACAATCCTCCAGGCTAGCAAATATTTTTATAATAGTAACTAATAAAGATAGGGATAGGCCTGGGGAGTCTTGCATAGAATTCTGGTGCCTTTCAAATAAATTAAAAGCTGGTTCTGTCCTCAACTATTATTCAAGTTTAGTTACATTAAGTGGAGTTGTTTGACTAGAAAATTGCATTCGATAAAATTCTCGAGTATGAAGAACATAAATCTTATAAACTCTAAGATACTGATGGATAGTACAATATATATATATAATAAATTTTTACTTACATTAAAAATAATGAATTAATTAATAACTTTGATTTGTAGGAGGATAATAATAATAATACACGAATTTTATGAATGTTTTTCAACATTGAATTATGTCTTGTGAAAATATATGGTTTAATAAGTTTATTTTTTAACTAATAAAACATCATGATTCACAAACATTTGATTGACATGTCATCATCATCATCAACCATTATCAATCCACTGCAGATGTGAAGGTCTTTCCAAGTTCAATCCATCTTTTCCTATCTTTAGCTTCCGTTCTCCACGTCACCCCTGCACACTTTCTTATTTCATCCATCCATCTCACATTAGGTCTCTTTCTGGGTCTTTTACAATCTCTTGGAATCCAGTTTAAAATTTCAATTGTCCACCTATTATTGTCTCTTCTAACAATATGTCTAGCCCAACTCCACTTCAGTCTTTTAATTTTTTCAATGAGGTCAGTAACACCTGTTTGTTCTCTTACCAATACATTACATTTTTGATCCCTTCTTGTTACTCCCAACATGCATCTCTCCATACTTCTTTGAGTGATCTGACATCTCTGTATTGCTCTTCTATTAAGTGTCCAAGTCTCAGATCCATAAGTAAGAACTGGCAAAACACATTTGTTAAAAACCTTCCTTTTCAAACATATAGGCATATTTCCTTTTAGTATCAAGTTACTTCTACCAAAAGCACTCCGACCAAGTTTAATTCTATGATTAATTTCATCCATTATATTTTCATCTGTATTGCAACAGGGCAGGTATAATCAAACCCTGTTGCGATAATTAGACAAATACGTATTCATATATTTAACGCATTATTAAAAAAAAATATATATCTTATTACTAACGTATTATTAAAAATATATTACTTTACTAACAAAACTAATATTTACATGTTGATGTACAATCAACGGTCATTTGCGTGGTCGTATTGAATTGATTTACTTATTTAATTAAAAAGAACTCATAAAAGAGGTATGGGGGGTTATACACTTGCTCTGATTTTTTTTCTCTTTCTTTTGCCAAACCCAGCTATACACATTGCTATGTATATGTGTGAATGCGTTTTTGAACCATTAAAAATGAAAATTCACAAAATAAATAATAAAAAAAAAAACATTGTTTGATAAACTTTTTAAATATATACGTATTAAGTCAATCAAAAGAACTCTAAAGGTCAAGATGGAAGACAGTGATTTTGCAGAACAATGGAAGTAATTATTATAAAAATCTTGGAATGTGTAATTTTAATTAAATATTAATTGGAAAGAAATAGGTGTAAAAAGCTTTTGTGGTGCATTCCAACAAAGGCATATGGAATGTGATTGGAAATATAAATGAATGGAAAGAAAGACAAATTTGATAATTAAAAAAAAAAAAAGAATTAAGTTTTAGTATAAGTTTGGACGGAGAAGAAGGCAGATGTTAGACTGATATACAGAAATAAGAATCCAGAAATTAGATTATATATTGATAAAATATGGTCAGGCTGGCGTAGAAGCTTCAATGTGTGAGGTGTTTGAATCCTTCCCCCGAATGTATAGCAGCTGCCGATATCGGAGTAGGGACATCAAGGCTGGAGAATTCGCCTCAATAAGCAACAATGTTGAATCGCCACAAGAGGAAGAAAATAAATAAATAAATGGACTTTAGCCATGGAACCCGAACTTCAAAAAAAAAAAAACAAAGTTCGTTCACCGACAAAGGACCGGAGATTCCCTTTTCACCAGGTGAATTCGATCAATTCCCCAGGGAAACGCAGGTATTATTTTTTCTATTTGCATATATATGTGACTCTTAGTAAGCTTACTCCACGAAATTGAGAAAACTTGTTATTTGACACAATTGCGAATTTAAAATTTCTTTTCTTTGCCCGGAGAGGTCAAACTATTTTCTATGGAATTTATTAGTGTATAAATTAGTTCAATTAAATCTTCAGTGCAAAATACATATAATAGCATATTTGTGTGTGTGGGAGTTTTGGCAAAGAGAGAAAAGAGCAAACAAAAAAAAAACTGATATTAATCTTTGATTTAAAAGTGAAAAGAGGCACTAATTCAACTGACGTAAATAATATATGTTCTTTTTTTTAGATACGTAAATATCATTGCTAATAAATGTGTTTAAAATGAATGGTTTTTTTTTGTGTTGTGAGGTTTTTTTTTAAATAAAAAAAAAGAGAGGGTTAGATCTACTTCCGGTAATTTTACCACCCATCCTGAGCCAGAGCTAGTCCAGGGCATTTCCATATTGGTATTCCAGTTCTCTCCCAGCATAATTCTTATAGAAATATAAGATTGGCGCTTGAGGTCATAAATTATTGCTCATAAATATGCTGGGCGATAAAATGAAATAATATTATATATATATTTTTTACAACATACGCATATATGTGTATCGTTATATACATACACGCAATCTTTCAAGATTATATATATGTGCGTAAAAATATATATGGAAAATGGTATATCACGTTATAATGGTGACCCAACAAAAGGGCATTGAAGAGAAGTAGGTCAATGAGGGAAAAAAAAATTAAAGAAATTAGCATGAATTTTTTTTTTGAGAAAACAAATAAAAATATACATATCAGTTTTGTCAGATCATTATTGTTTTAGCTAAAGAAAAAAATTAGGAAAATGGAAGTTATATTATATTGGCAGAGTTGGATGTAGTTAATATTAAGTTTATAAAAAAAAAAAAACCTTTTTAGGCTATATGAAAAATACCAACTGAGTGCAGAATATAAAAGCATTTCATAAAGTAATCAGTTTAGGTTAGACTGGGTTTTAAAGAACTTTCAGTTTGTTATGGATTTTTTTTAAAATAACGAACGTAAATGTTTTTCTTGTTCGCGATTGATTTTTTTTTTTTAAAAAAGTAATAGTTATTTTAAAAGGAAAAAGTAAACGAGTGTTTAAGTGGTTAACACTTTATAATTAATCCATTTTAATTAGATACAAAATAATTATTTGGCTTTCTGTCACTTATTACTATAAGATGTCATAACCAGATAAAAATAATTTATATATATATATATATTAAATTAATGTTGTTTTAAAAGAAATTCGAGTAATGGATTATATTTAATTTACACCCACACAGTAGCTATGATTTTAATATATTTTACACTTTTTACTTTTGTAATCATTTTGACAATTTCTGAATTTGAAACTAACTTTGAAATGAAGGTTTTGATATAACAATAGTCTATCTGTACTAGTTTTCAAAGCGAAGTTTTATAAAGGTGGAAAACACGAGTAAGTCGAAATAACATAGTGAAATATCGATCGGTCCACAGTAAAATTATAAATATATATACTTAAGAAATATTGAAGGCATAAGGAAGTCTGAGAAGGGGGCAGCACTGTGCTTTGGGGGTTTGGAGGTTCGGAACCTAGCATGTAGAATATATATATATATATATACACACATAAAGAGGATGGAATTGATAAGAATAAAAATATTTGGGGGGAAGAAGGAAGAGACGCCAGTAGATCACCTTAGGAGTTTGCAAAGATACTTTGTATGTTATGGAACACCAGACAAGGTGAAAACAATAATAGCATATTGCCACTTAGAAGGGCAGGCCATGGATTGGTGGAACTCATTGCTACACCAACCACAGACATTTTTAGATTACAAGACAGCCCTGGAGAGAGCTTTCAGGAGTGAAGAAAATCAGGACAATATTAGATCCCAATTGACAAGAGAGAAGTTTCAAGAGGATGGACCAGAGGGATATGTGCATTTTTTTAGGCATCAAGTAGCCACATTCAGGACATTAGAAGCATGTAATTTGTCAGAGAAACAGATTGTGAAGATGGTCTGCCGAAACCTGCCAATAAGAATAAGATTGATGCTAGAGGAAGATGGAGACAACCCATCTAAAAAATAGACAATATATTGAGTCAAATGGAAATAAGTGCGGAAATGAGATGGATTCGAGAAAAAAGGGAAGTAGACCAAGGAAGAGACATAATATTCAGACAGCAACTGAATTAAAAACACATGGGGAACCTAATTTGTTCGTGGGAGGACCGAGTACCAAGTTATGCATGCTAAACATGTCCGAAAATATGGATAGCAGCAGGACAGACAAAAGTAGAAGTGCTTATTGATTCAGGGAGTCAGGTCTCTGTAATAACAGAAAGATTGTACTATAAACTCACCAGAGAACCAAATATACCTGTTCTACCATTAAAAGCTGTACAAGTGGCGATGGCCAACAACAGAAAGGCCAAGGTTGAACCCAAACAAATATGGCTGGATGTCAAAATCCAGGGAGTAAGTTGCCCCCATGTATTCTTAATCATGAAAAATTTGATTTGTGATGTCTTATTGGGAACTGATTTTTTATACAAATATAAATGCAAGTTGAACTACGAAAGTAGACAAGCCACGTGTAATGGAGAGGTGGTTAGATTTATAATGGATAGCACAGATAGTTCAATAGGGGCTGTGCAAGTTGCTGATAAACACAATGATGACTTGATAACAGAAAAAATAGACCAGGCAAAGATTGCTTGGGGAGAAGGGAAGGAAATACTAAGAAACATACTGAAGGAATACAATCAGGTATTTTCAGACAGGCCAGACATGATATCAGGGTTTGAACAAAGAATACAGGTAAATGAAACACAACCATTTAAGGCAAAATCATACCTAATTCCTCATCAATATAGGGAGCAAGTGAAGGAACAGATAGATCAAATGTTGGAATGGGGTATTATATCAAAAAGCTCCTCGGCTTATTGTAACCCAATAGTTGTCAAGAAAAAGGATAATTCCATACGGTTATGTCTCGATGCGAGGCAATTAAATAAAGTCACGGTCTTAGATTGTAACATACCTCCACCTATGCAAGAATTGCTTGGGAGATTTAAAGGAAAATTTTTTTTTCAACATTTGATCTGACAGCAAGCTATTGGCAGATAAGGCTGCACCTAGAAGATCGTAAGTATACTGCCTTTAGGTATGATGGCTGCTCATATCAGTTTAACCGTATGCCATTCGGCCTGATTAACAGTGGGGCTGGTTTACTGCAATGTTTAGACTAGGTATTATCTGATGAGGTCAAGAAAATAGTTACTATGTATGTGGATGATGTATTGGTGGCATTGGATACTGTGGAAGAACATACCAAAGATGTGGAAATGTTTTTAAGGAAATGTTGGAATAAAGGGATCAAGGTAAACCTGAAGAAAAGTGTGCTCTTTCAAGAGGAAGTTACATTCTTGGGCCACCTTATAGGATCACAGGGTATCCAGCCACACCCAGATAAAATCTCAGCCATTGAAGGTTTCCCAGCACCTAGGTCCAAAAAGCAGATACGATCCTTTTTGGGTATGTGTAACTTTTACAACCATTTTCAGGAGCAGTTTTCTCACTGAGAAAAGATGTAGTGTGAGAGTGGGGCGAAAAGCAAAGCCAGGCATTTGAGAAGGTGAAGCAAGGGTTCATGAAACATGTAATGCTGGATTTTCCTGATTTTGAGAAACCCTTTGTGGTGCAGACTGACAGCAGTGGGTATGGGCTGGGAGCAACAGTATCACAGATTCAAGAGGATGGTCAGGTGAAAGTGCTGTATTTCTTAAGTGGGCTGCTCAAGGATCCTGAGCGTCATTACACTGTCACAGAAAAGGAAGCTTTAGCCATTGTTTGGTCATTCCAAAAACTTCGCACATTGTTGTTGGGATCAAAAGTAATTGTGGTTACGGATCATAAGAGTTTAGAATTTATTAGCCATAGTTATCTGACAGATAGTCAGTTGGTGCAGTGGAGCCTATACCTCCAAGAGTATAATTATGTGGTAAAGCATTGTAAGGGGTCAGATAACATTGTAGCTGATGCTCTTAGCCGTAACCCAGTGCATTTGCCATCATGTCATCTTAAAGCTGAAAATTTATATGTGGCAGGAATAAACTTAAGGGTTAATGAGGGGGTAGAAAATGATCTTAAGAGATTGGCCCAGCATCAGAGGAAGGATGCCCAGTTAAGTCAAATAATCGCACAACTGGAAGGGAACACAAGAGAAAATGAGGATGAGTCCAGATGTTGGATCAACCAATACAAACGTGACCAAGCTGTTCTCCAATACAGAACAAAAGGGGACCGAAAAGTTGGAGACCTGTAATACCCCAGCAAATGCGGAATGCAGTGGTGACTCATGTCCACCAAATATATGGACGCTATGGGGTGTGGAAAACTGAAAAGTGCATTAGACAGTGGTTTTATTGGCCAGGCATGCATAAGACTGTTGTGAGGAGGATCAGCCAATGTGAACTTTGTCAAAAAAAACCAAGCCTGTTAATAGGAATTATGCAGGTCCAATCAGCTCCATAATCCCAAAGAAGCCACGTGAGATGATTGCAATAGACTATTATGGACCATTGCCGGCCTTTAGTAGAAAAAAATATTTGTTTGTGGTGTATGATCTATTCAGTAAATTTGTGGCTGCATATCCCATGACTCAAGCAAATACTCGAAACACCATACGTCTCATTGAAAAGGAATATTTTACAGTGATAGGAAAACCTCAAAGCATCCTCTCAGATCATGGCCCACCATTTATCTCTGGAGAATGGAAAGCATGGGTTCAGAAGTCAGGGCTCCCACACATACTGACATCAATTAGGAATCTGCAATCGAACCCATGTGAGTGGGTGATGTGTGAGTTGGGTAGGTTGTTTAGAATGTACATCCCAACTAATCACCGAGGATGGGTTAAAAAGATCCCAGAAATACTGAACTACATAAATTGGGCAGTTAACGAGTCTACAGGGTTCTCTCCTGTGCGGCTCCAGTTTGGCAAACATGTCTCTAAATTAATCAAGGCCAAAATACCAGCACCAAAGGAAATGCCAATAAATGTGGAGGAGGACCAAGAGCAGGCACATTGTACACTTTTGAAGAGGAGTCACGAAAGAAACAAACATACACTAGAGAGGCCTCATCGGTTTAAAGTTGGCGATCTAGTCATGGTGAAAACCCCACATGTGAGCGAACCAGGGAAATTTATCTGTAAGAAATTTTGCAGTTTATATGAGGGACCTTTTCCTATTGTTAAGTGTCAAGGGGATAATGCATTCTGGGTAAATACTGGGCAGGAGGTAAGGGGATCGTACAATGCTCGTTCCCTCAAGCCCATGCCATTACGAATGGTTCAAGATATTTAGGAGCCATTCAAATCCATAGACCATATTTTAAGGCTTCTGGGAGGGGGGTAGTGCAACAGGGCAGGTATAATCAAACCCTGTTGCGATAATTGGACAAATACATATTCGTATACTTAACGCATTATTAAAAAAAATATATATATCTTATTACTAACGTATTATTAAAAATATATTAGTTTACTAACAAAACTAATATTTACAAGTTGATGTACAATCAATGGTCATTTGCGTGGATGTATTGAATTGATTTACTTATTTAATTAAAAAGAACTCATAAAAGAGGTATGGGGGGGGGTTATACACTTGCTCTGATTTTTTCTCTCTTTCTTTTGCCAAACCCAGCTATACACATCGCTATGTATATGTGTGAGTGCATTTTTGAACCACTAAAAATGAAAATTCACAAAATAAATAATAAAAAAAAAACATTTTGTTTGATAAACTTTTTAAATATATACGTATTAAGTCAACAAAAGAACTCTAAAGGTCAAGATGGAAGACAGTGATTTTGCAGAACAATGGAAGTAATTATTATAAAAATCTTGGAATGTCTAATTTTAATTAAATATTAATTGGAAAGAAATAGGTGTAAAAAGCTTTTGTGGTGCATTCCAACAAAGGCATATGGAATGTGATTGGAAATATAAATGAATGGAAAGAAAGATAAATTTGATAATTAAAAAAAAAAAAAAATTAAGTTTTAGTATAAGTTTGGACGGAGAAGAAGGCAGACGTTAGACTGATATACAGAAATAAGAATCCAGAAATCAAATTATATATTGATAAAATATGGTCAGGCTGGGGTAGAAGCTTCAATGTGTGAGGTGTTCGAATCCTTCCCCCGAATGTATAGCAGCTTCCGATATCAGAGAAGGGACGTCAAGCCTGGAGAATTCGCCTCAATAAGCAACAATGTTGAATTGCCACAAGAGGAAGAAAATAAATAAATAAATGGACTTTAGCCATGGAACCCGAACTTCAAAAAAAAAAAACAACCAAAGTTCGTTCACCGACAAAGGACCGGAGATTCCCTTTTCACCAGGTGAATTTGATCAATTCTCCGGGGAAATGCAGTTATTATTTTTCCTATCTGCATATATCTATGTCACTGTTAGTAAGCTTACTCCACGAAATTGAGAAAACTGTTATTTGACACAATTGCGAATTTAAAATTTCTTTTTTTTGCCCGGAAAGGTCAAACTATTTTCTACGGAATTTATTAGTGTATAAATTAGTCCAATTAAATCTTCGGTGTAAAATACATATAATAGCATATTTGTGTGTGTGGGAGTTTTGTCAAAGAGAGAAAAGAGCAAACAAAAAAAAAAACTGATATGAATCTTTGATTTAAAAGTGAAAAGAGACACTAATTCAACTGACGTAAATAATATATGTTCTTTTTTTTAGATACGTAAATATCATTGCTAATAAATGTGTTTAAAATATTCAACTGACGTAAATAATATATGTTCTTTTTTTAAGATATGTAAATATCATTGCTAATAAATGTGTTTAAAATGAATGGTTTTTTGTTGTGTTGCGAGGTTTTTTTAAATAAAAAAAAGAGAGGGTTAGATCTACTGCCGGTAATTTTACCGCCCGTCCTGAGCCAGAGCTAGTCCAGGGCATTTCCATATTGGTATTCCAGTTCTCTCCCAGCATAATTCTTATAGAAATATAAGATTGGCGCTTGAGGTCATAAATTGATGCTCATAAATATGCTGGGCGATAAAATGGAATAATATTATATATATATTTTTTAAAACATACGCATATACATGTATCATTATCTTTTAAGATTATATATATGTGCGTAAAAATATATATGGAAAACGGTATATAGTATTAATAATCTGACCAAGGTATTTGTAACTGTTAACTTCTTCTAACTCATCATAATCAATCTTTATTTTCATATTTTGAAAAAAATCTATTAAACATTACTTTAGTCTTTTTAACATTTATCTTTAGTCCCACTTTCATCTGATAACTCCTGCAATATTTCTGGTAGCTCTAAAGCATTATTTGCAAAACAACTACATTATCTGCAAAATCTAAATGACTTCAATAATCTCCATTTACTTTCACTCCTTTAGCTTTCCATTTTAATCCACAAAATACTTCTTGCAGCACTGCTGTAAAAAGATTTGGAGATAAGGAGTCACCCTGTCTTACACCCTTTTCAATATTTTCCTACTATCATTACATAATCTAATTGTTGCTGTTGCATTTTTATAAATATTCTTTAAAATATGACAATATCCTGGACCTATACCTTGAAGATCCAATGCTTTAATCACTGAAGAAATGTTTATAGAATCAAATGTCTTTTCATAGTCTACAAATCCTAAGCATAATGGCAACTCATATTCATTTGTCATTTCTATAATTGCTCTCAATACCTGGATATGATCTACTGTACTAAAACCACATTTAAATCCAGCTTGTTCTCTTGGTTGGTGGCAATCCAGTGTTTTCTGTAGATGAGTTGTAATTATCTTAGTAAAAATTTTGTATAAAACTGATAAAAGACTGATAGGTTTGTAATTTCTAATATCTTCTTTATCACCTTTTTTAAATATTAATATTAATACTACATTCTTCCAATCATCTGGTATATCTTTATCATTTAGACATTGGTATATAACTTTGCTAAAAAATTTTCTACTTCTTCATCTGCTTTTTGCTATTAACTGAAAGGAGATCCTTTGATTCCTCTTGGAGGCCTTAAAGGAACCAAGCAGGGCAAATCCTAATGTCCACTCCATATGTTATTGTCATTGCAGCTGTTATTAGTATGTGATTATTCATATAGTATACGAACATGGATGGGTTGCTCACCAACACGCATTAGCCAGCGTGGTGAGTTTATTGGCTTTTTACCTTTGAGTTTAAGAATATTTTTCTAATATATACAATCATGACAGACAAAAATAAATCATGGCCCTTATTCCCAGGAGGCTGCAAAATCACCAACCAAGGCAGCGGTTGGTGGCTGAAGGCAGAGGGTGCTAAGAATCCCCTGATTGCGGACTCAGGCTGCCATTTGATGACAACTTTTTATTTATGTACTTACAGCTGCAGATCACTTTCAAGTGAAGGAAGATTGCAAGAATTAGAAGAAGAACTGTCTTATATTAAAAGGAACATTATTGGACTTTGTGAAGTTAGAAGAAAAGGTGAAGAAACAATTGATTTAAAAGTGAACATATACTCTATTATAAAGGCACAAATATTGGAAATACAAGTGGAGTAGGATTCATTATAAACAAAAAATGGAAGAATAACATTGTGGAGATTTATGATGTATCAGACAGAGTGGCAAGTTTAGTTTTACAACTTAATAGCTGATACCAAATGCAGATAATTCAGATTTATGCCCCAACAAGTTCTTATAGTGATGAAGTTATAGAAGATTTTTATATGGATGTACAAAAGGCTTTTGATCAGAGTAAACAACATTATAAAATTGTTATGGGAGACTTTAATGCTAGAATTGGTAAACAAATGAAAGATGAAAATGCTGTAGGTAATTTTGGTTATGGTAATAGAAATGGGAGAGGACATAGACTTGTGGAGTTTGCAGAAAAAGAAAAACTTCATATTATGAATTCTTTTTTTGAGAAAAATGTTAAAAGGAAATGGACATGGAAGCATCCAAATGAAGGTACAGCAGAATTGGATTATATTTTGACTAACAGAAAATACATATTTCATGATAGTAATAGTAACAAGTCAGATGTCACATGACTTATATATAGCTTGCACTTACAAATATGTAAAATTAAGAGCGTGCTAATAGCTCTAAACAAGCTTTTTTTTTTTTTATTTATGATAAATGCTACTACCAGAGAAGGCATTCAAATCATTTTTATTTTAAATGGTCCCCATCCCCAGACCGGTTTCGACCTATGGGTCTCTTCAGTGAGGAGTTGGGACATTAGATCTAAAAAACCAACTCAAGCAAAGCATTTATCTAAAAGATAATTGTTAGAAGAAGATCTGAAACTTTTAGACATCTACATGTCTTTAAAGTCAGCTCTCCAACTGAAAAAATCATATGGGACTGAACTTAATTCAGATACTCCATATATTAGTAGGCTTAGCTCTTTAATTTAGCTAAAGCCACAACAGCAAAATAATAATAGTAATAGTAACAAGTCAGATGTCACATGACTTATATATAGCTTGCACTTACAAATATGTAAAATTAAGAGCGTGCTAATAGCTCTAAACAAGCTTTTTTTTTATTTATGATAAATGCTACTACGAGAGAAGGCATTCAAATCATTTTTATTTTAAATGGTCCCCATCCCCAGACCAGTTTCGACCTATGGGTCTCTTCAGTGAGAGTTGGGCATTAGATCTAAAAAACCAACTCAAGCAAAGCATTTATCTAAAAGATAATTGTTAGAAGAAGATCTGAAACTTTTAGACATCTACATGTCTTTAAAGTCAGCTCTCCAACTGAAAAATCATATGGGACTGAACTTAATTCAGATACTCCATATATTAGTAGGCTTAGCTCTTTAATTTAGCTAAAGCCACAACAGCAAAATAATAATAGTAATAGTAACAAGTCAGATGTCACATGACTTATATATAGCTTGCACTTACAAATATGTAAAATTAAGAGCGTGCTAATAGCTCTAAACAAGCTTTTTTTTTTATTTATGATAAATGCTACTACCAGAGAAGGCATTCAAATCATTTTTATTTTAAATGGTCCCCATCCCCAGACCGGTTTCGACCTATGGGTCTCTTCAGTGAGGAGTTGGGACATTAGATCTAAAAACCAACTCAAGCAAAGCATTTATCTAAAAAAAAAAAAAAAAAAAGCTTGTTTAGAGCTATTAGCACGCTCTTAATTTTACATATTTGTAAGTGCAAGCTATATATAAGTCATGTGACATCTGACTTGTTACTATTATTATTATTATTTTGCTGTTGTGGCTTTAGCTAAATTAAAGAGCTAAGCCTACTAATATATGGAGTATCTGAATTAAGTTCAGTCCCATATGATTTTTTCAGTTGGAGAGCTGACTTTAAAGACATGTAGATGTCTAAAAGTTTCAGATCTTCTTCTAACAATTATCTTTTAGATAAATGCTTTGCTTGAGTTGGTTTTTTAGATCTAATGTCCCAACTCCTGAGACCCATAGGTCAAAACCGGTCTGGGGATGGGGACCATTTAAAATAAAAATGATTTGAATGCCTTCTCTGGTAGTAGCATTTATCATAAATAAAAAAAAAAAAGCTTGTTTAGAGCTACTAGCACGCTCTTAATTTTACATATTTGTAAGTGCAAGCTATATATAAGTCATGTGACATCTGACTTGTTACTATTACTATTATTATTTTGCTGTTGTGGCTTTAGCTAAATTAAAGAGCTAAGCCTACTAATATATGGAGTATCTGAATTAAGTTCAGTCCCATATGATTTTTTTCAGTTGGAGAGCTAACTTTAAAGACATGTAGATGTCTAAAAGTTTCAGATCTTCTTCTAACAATTATCTTTTAGATAAATGCTTTGCTTGAGTTGGTTTTTTTTTAGATCTAATGTCCCAACTCCTCACTGAAGAGACCCATAGATCGAAACCGGTCTGGGTATGGGGACCATTTAAAATAAAAATGATTTGAATGCCTTCTCTGGTAGTAGCATTTATCATAAATAAAAAAAAAAGCTTGTTTAGAGCTATTAGCACGCTCTTAATGTTACATATTTCATGATTGTAACATTTTTCTTAATAAATTTAACACAGGAAGTGATCATCGATTAGTAAGATGTAAGATACATGTAGAGAGACAAAAATTATGAAAAACAATATTTACAGTTGATATTCCTAATCTTCAGAAACATTCTAATAAAATTAAATTGGAACTTACAAATTGGTTTCAAGTATTAGTAGATTTTGAACATGATTCAGATTTGAATGACATTAATAGGGAAATAAGTGATACACTTTTAAAAATTGCAACAAAGATAGCTGGTAGAAAAAAGCAGCAATTGACCAATAAAATTTCTACTGAGATTAGAGAATTTATGAAGAAAAGAAGGAATATGAGAGTATACAACAATGATGCATTAAAAAAGATTGAATATCTCAAATTTTGTAAAATGGTGTGGAAAAGAGTTGAAAATGATATAAGAAAGTATAATTGTAAACTAGCAAGAAAAGCTATAGAAGAGAATAAAAGTGTAAAGAGTGTAAAACAACATTTTGGTATTGGTAGGAAATTTATATCTGCAATAAGAAAAAAAGATAGCATCATGAAATGTGTAGAAGACTTCTATCAAGAATTATATAGTAATAAAGAACAAGTGCCTCCTATACCTATTATATCCTCCAAATAGCCCAGAATTTTGAATGAGGAAGTAAGACATGCAATTACATTTGTGAAGAAAGGAAAGGCTCCAGGTAATGATGGAATTATAATTGATATAATTGAGTGTCATATAGACATATATATATACTAAAATCGGTTATCACACACATATATGTCAAAATTTTTATGTATTATTTGTTTATAACAATTAAAAGATGTTAACTTTAAATTATTATACAGCACATCTGAGTGCATATATATATAGATGTGTTTTATGCAAACCTATTGAGATATATGTAAATTACAATATATATATAGTTTGTATTATTCTAATCAAAATCAGAATGCTGAATGTATAGCATACTCAACAGGCAATAATTTAATTATGTTATTGATAAATTTATATTTTATTAGTTACTCCAGTAAATGTATTTAATTCTAGACTAGACTTAAAACATTGTTAGTATTATCTCTTATTTCTTCACAGTAGTAGTTATAGAGCTCTTGATTCCTGAGCTGTATTCATACATAAGTTATCTAGATTGTGGTTTATATGTAATATTTTTGGAGATTCAAATGACTTCATTATTTTTCTGTAATCTTGGTTGGCACAAAATGATATATCCTTTAAAGTTTAGACATTATATTTTACTTTACATTTCATTTTATTATTTCTTTAGAAATTAAGTTTATAGTTGGCCAATACATTAATGGCATTAAGTGAGCAGAGGTCATTGATGATGATCAGCATGTTTTAGTATTCCAGCACTTAAGTTTGTGCATCCAAATTATTGTTTATATAAGCTGTCACCAGATTGACTGTTGATTTTATTTTTTTGATTATTTATGATTCTTCTTTGTAATGTCAGTGAACTTATTGTTACTTATAGTCTTGTTTTGTTGACTCATGCTCATTTTATAATGGTATATTTTGTCATTGACTTGGGGATGATGATGACTTTCCATCTCTCCAGGTTCATCCCTGACTTTGTACCATTACAAATGGCTGCCCAACTGTGGCCAATGATCAAGTACTGGTCGCTATTACTACAAAATTGCCACTCAACTTGATCTCAAATATAACATCTGAGAAAAAGTATGCATTTTATGCAAAATTAATAAAAAAATACTGTGAAATGTGACAAGAGTATTGATGATTAAGTTATAAAATAGTGATTAATCTATATTTAAAGTTCATATTTAGTGTTGAATAGAAAATCTATGATTTTGGAGATTGGATTTTGTGTTGGAGTTTGTTTAACTGCACTTTCAGTTTTGATGATGGATAAAGGTTGTCATTAGCTTGAGGATACATTTTCATGCAACTTCAAGGAGTGTTCTATCTCAGGCAGTGCTCCAACTCATTTTCATATTTCCTTTTGTATATCATGGTGCAGTTAACCTAATTGTGCCATGATCTTCAGCTTCTAAGTATCAAAGAAAAGGAGAAAAACATAGTTCTGTATTTACCAGTTCCTATGACTCAAAAGAGCAGGAATATAGTTTCTAAATTGAGGTAGCTCTCTTGGTATTCATACTGCATTGTGTACTTATAGTCCAGTGGCTGAATTCTTTATCTCAGAATTGCAGGTCACTGGAAGCCTATAAAATCTTTAAAAAAATCAATCTTTAAAAAAATTGACGTTTACATAGTTTAAGGTATGAAGTTTGTTTTGAATATTAAATAATAGATTAACATAAAATTGAATATTTAGAAATAGATTTACATATTAATGGTGAAAGTAGATGTTACAAGTGTGATTTTTTTTAGAAAGAGTGATGTTAGCCCTTTTTACTAATGGTGTCCCACACTACTTTCACCTTTCTCTTTCTGCTGTCTCTCAGAACAAACTTTAAATTTAGATTTCAACTTCCTTTAGTCACATAATGCTATGATTATGATACTACTTAGTATTGAAAGTGTTCAGCTTAAAATAAATTTTTATTACAAATTCAATCCTGTTTTGTTATTAAAATATTTTAAACATTTTTTGATCTATTATAATTATTGCAGAAAAACAGGGTAAAAAATTTTATTCTAGAATTTCATGTATATTATGTAGAATATTGTTAGGTGAATATTTCATTTTTCCTTTTGCTTATGTGACTCATAGCATACAATAACATAATAGTGTGTATGCATGTGCATATATAAAGTTGAAAGGAAAAATAGAAATATAGACAAATAAATTTTTTTGTAAATATTTACTATTACACTGGAATAACAGTTAAGAGTTAAATAATAATTTTGAATTTAAAAAATTATTAAGCATTTAAAAAGGTCTATTTAATGTTTTACTCTGATTTAGATGATTAAAACAAGCATGTTTTTATGTTACAATAGGTATACTGGTAATTTTAACATTTCCATATCTATTTTTTAGATTCAGAACATTTTTTAAAATTAAAGCTTGTATAATATATTTTAATAAAATTTAGTATAATATATATACTCTGTTGTTTAAAGGATTAAAATTACTTTGAGATAAAAAATTTGTTTTTAATTAAGATGAATTAAAAAAAGGCATTAACTTGTTTTTTAAATCAAGATAAAGAAAAAAATACTTTATTATTTTCAAATTCCACAATATACTATAAAAAGATGGATTTGAATCATTCATGGGATTACAACATTATCATCATAAAGTTGTAACTAAAGGTGCAAAGTACAAAACAGCTGCTGTTAGTGTTACAATGGTAGTTTGGATTCACATGGAAGTAAAAGCACATACTTTTGTGTTCCATAGTTTATGTCTACTAGATAGCTGGCTTGTCTGAAATCCAACAAATGATAGACTGAATGAAGCTGATGGTGTGTCAGCAGTTATTTGATTATCCCTTTCCCAAAGATGTCAATAGGCTAGCTTACAGAGTGTTTCCAGTGCTAGCTGAAGAATTATTGATATGACTTTATACTTATGTTGATTAATGTTTAAGCAAAGTACAAATGTATAAATACTGCCAATCAAATATATATAAAATGCATACAAGTGGTGAGTGGAATGTTATATATTGAGAATAAGATTCTTTTCAATACTTTACAAGATTTAAAAGTAAATAACTTTTATCTAAATTATTCAACTAAAACTAAAATATGTTTCCAGTTTTATTTTATTAAAAATGAAAAACTCCAAAAATCTTTATAGAATAAAAGATCTTGCAAATATATTTTTAAAGATGGTTACAATTAATAGTAATACCTATAGTGAGTTTTGCCTATTTAAATAGTAATCTGAAAGAAAAAAAAACTTATGAAGGCATGTCAAAGAAGTAATAATTTTTTTTAAAAAAACTTTTATTTATCATTAGAAATAATAAATAAATTAATAATTTTGATTTATAGGGGGATAATAATAACATCCACACATGTATGAATTTTATGTATATTTTTCAACATCAAATTGTATCTTGTGAAAATATGATTTAGTAAGTTTATTTTTAACTAATGAAATATCAGTGTGTGTGCACATTTGAATGCACGTCATGTAGACCCATATATATTAAAATCAGTCATCAAACACATTAAATTATTTATTATAAAAATAAATTTTATTATTGGTTTATAACAATTTAAAGATGTTAAGTTTAAATTATTATACTGTACATCTGAGTGCTTATATATGGGTGTGTTTTATGTAAATCTATTGAAATATATGTAAATACAATATAATGGCATTTTTTTTGTTTGTATTTCTAATCAAATCAGAATACTGAATTTATAGCATATTTAACAGACTTTAATTTTGTTATTAATAAATTTATATTTTATTGTTATTCCAGTGAATTTATTTAATTCTAGACTAGGTTTAAAACATTATATGCTAGTATTATCTCATGTTTACATTAATAATTGCTCCCCGAGCTGTATTTGTGCATAATGGTCAGTTATATAGATTGGGATTAATGTGTAATGTTTTTGGATATCCAAATGATTTATTTCCTGGTTGGTGCAATGGAATACCATTTAAAGTTCATGCGCTACATTTTAGTTTACATTTAATTTTATTTCTTTAGAAATTAGGTTTATAGTTGGATTATACATTAATGGTACTAAGTGGACAGAGGGCATTGATGATGATCAGCATGTTTTAGTATGCCAGCATTTTTTAATTGTTATATTCTGATGGATTAGCACATAAGTTTGTGCATCAAAATTATTGTTTATATAATCTGCCCTAAGGTTGGCAAAGGCTAAATAATTAGCCTGGTCTATAGTGTATCACTTTCAAATCCAGTTACCAGGTTGATTTTATTTTTTGATCATTCATAATGATCAATGATTATTATTCTTTATAAAGCTGATGAACTTATAGTTAGTCTTTGTTCATGCTCATTATATTCATTATGTTCATTTTATCTTTAAATTAGTGTATTAACTTGGGTTGATGATGATTTTTCCATCACTCCAAGTTCACCCATAGTTCTTTTTACTATTACTGATTCCTCATTCATACCTTTTTCATTATATTCATTGTATACTTAATTTCATAATATTCCTTTTATAATTTTATATTTTGTCATTGACTTGGGAATGATGATTTTTCATCAGCCCAGAGTTTGTATCATTACTATATATATGTAGGTATAAAAAAAAACTCACTATTTTTTAATTCTTATGTATTATCTTTAAAAGTACATATATTTGATAAAAATAAATAAAAACAATTCATTTATAAATACATTATATTAAAAATAGCTGCAGAAAGTTTGCTATTAACTGACAGAGAACCTTTGATTCTTCTTTGAGTCTTAAAAGGACCAAGTAGGGCAGATTTCTTATGTCCATTCTATACAACCTTGTTTTGTAGCATTCCAATGAGATGCTCATCAATATATCCACTAACATAGTAAATAATTTGGCTTTTTACCCCTGAATTGATGATCAAAAACCACCACAGTCTTTCTTCTTAGTTGCCTCATTGTTCTTAAGTGAAATATCAATTGACATTGCATTATGTGAATAATTTTTTAAAATTAGATATTTACAATCACGACGGGCAAAACTGGGGTGGCTGAAGACAGAGGGTGATAAACATACTTAGGCTGTCATATGGTAATCTTTTATTTAATTAGTTGTAGTGAAGAAAGATTATATGAACTGAAAAAAAAACTTTGTGTAGTAAGAAAGTAAAGAGGCAATTTGAAAAATGGTCACAATGAAATGGAATTTATTATATATAAAAAATGAAGAAACAACATTGTGGAAATGATAAATCAGATGGAATGGCAAAATGTATTAAATTTAATGAAACTTATCAAATGCAAATAATTCAGATTTATGTCTCAACAAATTCTCATTGTGATGAAGTAGATGATTTTTATATAGATATGCAAAATGTTTTTGATTAAAGAAAACATTTTAAAAATTGGCATTACTATTAGACTGCTACAGGAAAATTTGGCTATGGGGTTAGAAATGAGAAAACACAGGCTTGTGGAATTTATAGGAAAAGAAAAACTATATTATAAATTTTTTAAAAAAAAAGTTGGAGGACATGAATGTGGAAGCATTCAAATGAAATTGTAGCTGGATTGGAGTTTGATTAAAAAAAATATGTTTTTAATAGATTCAGCATAGGAAGTGTTCATTGATAAATGAAATATAAGATATGTGATAACATAATTCAAAAGATTTTCAAAAACATTTTGATGAATTTAAATTACAACTTGCTAATTAGACTAGCCTGCAAATAAAAACTTTTTCTACAATAAAAACTGAAATAGGCAGGTTTTACTAATGTTGTAATACTGAATTCAAAATTGTTTTTAGTTTATAGTATCATGTCTGGAAATTGTCAATAATGCAAAATGTTATTTTATTATTACATAATTTTTGATAACTTAGTACTATGCAATGTGCAATCTTATTTTTTTTCTTACATTAAACACGAGTAAAAACTCCTTTGTAAACAATAACATATTTTGTATGCTGCTTTTATTTGTGTTTAACTGATGAGATTGAAGTACTTCTATAAGTATGAATGTCTTTTGGCAATTAAAACAATTTTTCTTTTCAGCCAACTTCAACATTAGGTTTCGTTCTTTAAATATAAAATTATGCATGCAAAGAAGAGAGATATAGCACACAAGCAAAATAACTTAGCAAGTAAAATAAAAGATATACGAAGAATGGGTTTTATAGCTGATAAGAGATTCAGATATTTAATTCCTTTTTTTTATTATAACTGGTAATGGCAACCATACAAAAATAGCAGTCATCATAATGATTTTTCTACTCATGCCATGATGGGTATTGCAAATGGGGATGCTTTTCATTTACCATAAAAATAGAAATAAACACTGGAAAATGCAGTTTATATATATTATTTGTTAAATAATAAATATATTATAAACAAAAAATCATTAAAAATCTAATAAATCTGATTGTTAAATATATATATATAGGCATACACATTGTAAAAACGAATTCATTTAATCTTTTATACAGCAATTTAAATAATTTCCAATATTGTCAAAATATTACGTAATTAATATTATTTAATATTTACTTTCAAAGTATGTAATAAAAATTGTAGCAATAACTGAGAATAGAGTAGAACACCTAAGAACTTTGTGGTTACTGTCTTCTGTGCACCCTTGATACATTAGTTAAGGGTGCTCTTAAATTTCATGAATAAAGATTAAAATATGGTTTTTATATTCACATTAAAGCAAAACATATGGATACAAATGAAAATAAAAGATGCATAGAATAGAACTTGTTGGGTCATATTTTAAGCACATCTGATAGGCAATCTCAAAAAGGAATGTGAGCCCAACATTTCCAACTGAATAAGATACTTCTGTTTATACAAGTGGTTTGAGAAAAGTATCTGGATTCTTATCTACAACTAAACTTCCATCAATATCTGGAGGGAGTTTGTTATCAATGTATCACAAAATTCAACTACAGTATAACAATGAATATGACTGCAATTCACAATACAGTACTTTGGTATTAAAGCTACAATGTAGGGGAAATAGGGGGCCTTTTCACATCCACAACAAATGTGTAATGTCACAATGATGTCAATTGAAAGGAAATAACCCCTGTGAGTATACATGACAAAACATGTTTTTTTTTATCAATGCAATCTTTTTTTTTTTGTAATACTTTGACACTTTCAGTTATTGTCCAGATTTATTTTTGACAACAGCTATTCCTATTCATATACAGTTGTATATTTTCAGTTTTTGTTTCTTTTATACTTTCCAATCACGTGCTACATTTTCGAAGGGAAAATTTTTAGTAGAGATCTCCATTTTCTGTGTAATATAACCCCTTAAATTTTTTTTTTTCAAGATGACAATTCCTGTTATATATTACATGGTAAGTATTGAAGCGGAATCTGAGAGTCAGATTGCGCTTCACAGCCCACTTCCAATCTTCCGCTACCCAACCTAAATTCAAACCCTATTCTTGCATATATATTCCACTCACTAACACATTTTTTTATCCTTTTGCTTGAGTATTATTAACTAACATATTTATTTACAAAGATATTGGCATAAATATCTGAATTTAAACATGCAAAATAAAATTAATAAATATAGCATTTAAAAATTCGTATATGCAATAGGTAATGGGGGATTAATTATAACGGATTTATAATATCAAAATATATTATAATTTCTGTATTTAGTTATTTTATAAAAGTTATAGTAATTGTTTGTTAATTGCAGCTCAGATATCTCTAGATATTGTAGAGACAAAAGTACTGAGCAAATATTTAGTGGAAAAGTTCGTTATATGTAATTTTATAAAATTGTGTTTTTAAATTATTTTTGCCATTAAACTATACTTTTCTTTTAAATCCAATATGGAAGATGCTATTGTAATTAGTCAAAATTAAATAAAGGTGAGAAACTTTAATTAAAAGTTTCTCCAAAATCAAAATTAGAAACTAAACTTAATTGATTTACTTTTGTCACAAACATTTTTTATCAAAATTAATTAAAGTTTGAATACTTATCTAACAATGGTATTTTCCATCACAATGGGTAAAAGCTTGTATACGAATTCTTTAGGAAATTAGATTGCAATGACCAATCAGAAAGGGATTCCAAAAATACCAAGGCATGGAATAATTACAAATTATTTTGAGGAGAGTAAGGAAGACAGTCAAGGAGAGCAGTCACCAAGAAAAGTTGCGTTCGTTAATTTCAATGTGTACTGAGTAAATCTAAGTCGCCTTTCTCACCATTCGAGATGGCCTTCCCTGAAATCTGTGCCCATGGATCCTGAAACTCATAGACTATAATTATATGCCTGTTCGTTAAATAATAAACTTACTACCTGCCTGAATAACTATGCTTAACAAACTAGATCTAGTCTCCGCGGGAATTGAAATCATCAAAAGAACCGCCATGTTTTACAGAGGTAATCATTTCAAATGCTGCTAGACTCTTAAAGTTACCGTGAATAATTTTAACTCTCACCTATCTATTTTTTAAACACTTTGTAAATCTTTCATTTGTAAAATTTAATATTAGTTATGAATCAATTTGTGAATTCTTACCTTTTGTTAATTGTACCTTGTTCTCTCTCTATATAACTTAGCTGTAATCTCTCCTACATTAAACCTCTCCTGAATAATTATTAGTTCTTAATTTCACGTCTATGCGGCAATACTTTATTTTCATTATTATATTTTATACTTTCAGATACTAAATTATATGTCGATAATTTCCCCCAGAATCGCAAATGCTTACACTATCTCTTTTAATAAAAGAAAACCCTCCTTGCTTTTAGAGGGTAATTAATCCAGTATATTTTAAAAAACAAATTTGTTATTCTTAGTATAGCGGGTGCCTGCCAGTCTGGGTAAATAAAATCAGAATTTGATAATTATTGTACAGTGTTATTTTCAAAAACTAAGTAAAAATCTATTTTCTTAGAAATGTGTTTTTTTTTTTTTGGTTAATTAAATAATAGCGCTAACTTCTAAAATCTGTAAATAAATTTATATGAATTAAATTAATATTACTTTCTTGAAATCAATAGCCACCACCGACTTTATATATATTTAATAATACGAAAAGTATTTATGTATTAAAGCATTCAAAACCAAAGATTTATATTAGTGATACGTTGGGGAAAGTTTATGTGTAGTTTAAAGTAATACATTAAAGGGGGGGGGGAATCCTTTAGTTCTATGAGCTCTATTATATTAGCATAAAATGTAATTCTTCCATATCCACGTAGTAATCAAATCATACCAGTACGCTGGGTTTTTATTGATAAAGATAGGCGATAATTCTTTATTCCTTAGTTAAATATATATATTTATATTAATGCAAGCGTTACGTGTATACCGGCCTTTCGTTATATATATATACCTTTGTGCTTCATTCATTTTTACTTCCAATACCAAGGACAAGGTTTGGCAAACCTCTTTGGATTTCTTCAGCGCGAGATATTATTGCATAGGGTTCGCTCTGGCAAAAGTCCAGCCTATGGCACTTCAATAAAGCGCATTCTTTGTTGTTTATGACCCGACCCTGCCGACGTTTGCAGAGAGTCGCCTTCTTTAACGGTGAATTGAAGCATCTTCTTAGGTCTTAGAATAGATCGTTCCATGGCCATCATACACGTACCGCTCTCCCATATTTCGTTCTTGTTAAAAGCCTATTAATTCTCCTAAACCGTACTGTTATGATTATACTAAATGGATTGCCATTTTTTAATATATATTTCATTCACACTTTCAGATACGACACTTCTGCCATTATTATTATTTCCCAAATTAGCTTCCCACACACGTTCTTATATAGCAAATGCAAATATTAATTAAATAAAATTACCCTTATCATCCAACTTAATAAACTTACGTATTGGTACGAGTGCTATTGTTTTATTAATGGTGGATTCAAAGAACTTTATGTAACTGTAGTCTAGCGCTATTATTAAAAATCTTATGTATCACAGTCCATCGATAAATTATTGACATATAAATAGCCTCAATAGAATAAAGCCATGAATTATTTGTTATTGATGATTAAATATGTTCATTGTATAGTATTGTAAGAGAGGTTAATGTTGTCCAAGGGAGATAAACACCCATTTTATTTACATTGTAACACCAATAACGTTTGCAATCATATATATTTCAAGTTGATTTAATAAATTTTATATCTTTCTAAATATCTAAGTCATTGTTTTATTTATTGATTAGAAATAATTTTGATGTAATATAAAAAGGTTTCCCTTACTAGATGATCAAAAATCGCTAATTATAATATTCTAGACATGAACAAAGTTCGAATAAGAGTCTTTTTGTGTCACGACTTTGTGATGCCGGCGGGGTAGGAATAAATTAGATCAGTATCATTGGAATGGTTGCTCATAAGTGGGTAGATCTGGAAAATAGGCAAATAGGGCAGAGTTCATGAATGTTCCTGACTTATGTATCTTGCACAGGATTGGATTCGAGGTACTTTTGCCTAGATGCTAGATCTTGTTATATGAACAGACCAAACCGACCGGTACAGTTTTTTTTCCCCCTGGGTATGGACGCCCAGACGTGGGGCTATTAATTACTTTTACACCCTGCAGAACCCGGAATAATAGATGTTAGTATACTATATATAATGTTTATTCTCTAAATAATAAAAATATATGTGTAAAAATTTTTTTTTCTTGGTTTGTACACCCAGTTCAGATGATGTCCTTTTTAAATATTATACACACTATGTACAAGTCATTACTAGTATGCATATGATTTTCCCAATAATGTCAATCATATATGTAGATTTTTTTTTCCCCATAAACAAGATTCAGTATATATGTGATATTTTGTTCTTCTTCCACAAATAATGTTTTAAATATAGATGTACACTTTCTTGGGGTGGTGAAAGAAAAGTAGTGGCAGCTTTTAAATACTTTCACACCCATAGTATGTGATATTTTGTTCTTCCATAAATAATGTTTTAAATATATATGTACACTTTCTTGGGGTGGTGAAAGAAAAGTAGTGGCAGCTTTTAAATACTTTCACACCCATAGTATGTGATATTTTGTTCTTCTTCCATAAATAATGTTTTAAATATATATGTACACTTTCTTGGGGTGGTGAAAGAAAAGTAGTGGCAGCTTTTAAATACTTTCACACCCATAGTATGTAATATTTTGTTCTTCTTCCATAAATAATGTTTTAAATATATATGTACACTTTCTTTGGGTGGTGAAAGAAAAGTAGTGGCAGCTTTTAAATACTTTCACACCCAGAGTATGTAAAGAAAAAAATAATATGTGCTTCAAATAGTAATGACATCTTTAATTACTTTATGATATTATACATCTGAACTGCTGTACAGCTGTCATAAATAAAAATATATGTTTATAAAAATGTACAATCATCTAGTAAAAGTGTTGTAACAATCTACTCCTCTTGACTGGCGCCCGGTAGTAATACCATTATAAATTTTGTCATCAGGTGGTAGATTGAATATAAAAAAATAAAAAAAAAATATTATTAGAAACAATGATTCCAAAATTTAACAAGTTATATAGAGAGCATTATTTGTACTCAACTATTGTACTCAACTATTGTACTCAACTATGTACTCAACTATGTAATGTACTCAACTATGTAATGCAAGTGTTGATAATTTTAATATGAAGTAATACAATTTTAAGTATGTTTCAGGTGCAAAGGAACAACCAAACTTAAAGACCCAGCAAAAACACTGAAGAATGAACAAGAATAGATTAGGTAACAATATGATGTTTGAACATATATATATATATATATTGTAAATGTTGGATCTAGAAGTTAATAATGCAAAAGGCAGGTATGGTAGAATACTAAATAGAATAAATCAGGTATAGATTGGGTACAGGTATGGGGGAGCAGAACAAGGGGGAGACTGTTGAGAATGGGGGAGAGGTGTATCAGGCCATAAAAAAATAAAAACAAACAGGAAACCATCAGTGAGCATTTTTGTGTCTTAAATAAATAAAATATATATAAATAAAATATACATATATCTATCTATATTTGAAGCTTAGCAGAGTGGAGAATAGTGATAAAGAGAAAACTGATGCAGAGCAAGAACATCAGGAAGTTGTAACCATGGAACCTGTAGAGAGCTCCACACAGAAACAGGATATAAACCTACAAACATTGTTGATGGATATGTTCACTGACATGGAAAAAAAATTCGAAGCCAAGCATAATGAGATGAAGGAGTGGATGTCATCACTGTGTAATGAAATGAACAGTAATATATTAAAGCAAATAGATGAGGTGCGAGCAGACTGCAGGAGAGGCTACGAAAAGGTTCATACTGAAGTCGAAGGGCTCTTGGAGGAGCATAAAGAAGAAACTAAAACTATAGTATCCAAAATGACTGGAGAGTTAATGATGACACGAAGTGTGATAGACCAGCAAGAAGCTGCCCACCACATAGCTATAAGTCAAATAAATGAACGTTTGGGTGATGAACTGAAATGTCATGAAGAACAAGAGAGGATCATTTTAAATGTGCGGGAAACACAGATGGAGTTTCAAGACCAGCTAAAGGAACTGAGAGGTGAAATTGATAAACTAAAAAGCAGCGCAGTGAAAATTTCAGAGTTCAAACCTGACGCATTAGGACCAGTACAGGAACACCACATTGATAGGACATCAAATGTTATGCCCATAGGACAGATCTCAAATGCACAAGCCTACATGGCGAAGTTCATCCAAGTGAAAACATTCAAAGGGGATGCTGGAGAAAATCCAAAAGCACATATTGAGTGTCTTCAAGAATTGTTTCGATTCCAACAGATCTCAGCACCGGATCAAGTAGCTTTGGCAATTCACTATCTTAATGGATATGCAAAATCATGGTGGGAAAGCCATGAAGACAAGCCACTGAATTTTGAACAGTATGCAGCAGCTCTGTTAAGGACCTTCTGGAGCGAGGAGCGCCAGGATGGCATTTATCATTCGGTTTTAAAAGAAATGTATGGATCGGCCAACAAGAAAACACACACACAGTTTTTTTTGAGGCAAGTGGCACGTCACCGGTCTCTGACGGCATTCCCATTTACCGAGACCCAGATTATCCGTGCAATACAACAAAATATGCCACCATACATACAACAAATGATGGTAGGATGCCGAATAAGGAGAATTGAGGAAATGGCACAATTCCTCGCCACCATTGACTACACGCCCATCAACAAAGAACCTCATGAAAGAATACGGAAAGTTGAGTCAGCTAGAAACCAAGCAACCTCTCATGATCAACCTAACTTCTGGCGGGGTGACCAAACCCTCAATAAAAAGCCATTTGAACCTCCTGATCATGAAAAATATTAAAAATAAGACAGAACAATAGATCACAGATGGATAGATAAGGAATTTGAACCACACTCTTAAAGATATGAATATAGTTTACTGTAATAGTTTGCACTCAGTGATAGATAGGTCAAAATGTTTTTAACATATAGCAGCAAAGAGAAAAAAAAGGGGGCTAGCATTAGTTTGATAATTTTTTTTTTATATATATAAATAAATCACGTACTCCTTTCAAACCAGGTTGTTCTTTTGTCACCGGAACAGCAAGTAAGATATTTTTTTTTTTTTTACATTTTTTTTTTATCAATTGTAAGTTCGGAAAAATGAAGCGGAATCTGAGAGTCAGATTGCGCTTCACAGCCCACTTCCAATCTTCCGCTACCCAACCTAAATTCAAACCCTATTCTTGCATATATATTCCACTCACTAACACATTTTTTTATCCTTTTGCTTGAGTATTATTAACTAACATATTTATTTACGAAGATATTGGCATAAATATCTGAATTTAAACATGCAAAATAAAATTAATAAAATTAATAAATATAGCATTTAAAAATTCGTATACGCAATAGGTAATGGGGGATTAATTATAACGGATTTATAATATCAAAATATATTATAATTTCTGTATTTAGTTATTTTATAAAAGTTATAGTAATTGTTTGTTAATTGCAGCTCAGATATCTCTAGATATTGTAGAGACAAAAGTACTGAGCAAATATTTAGTGGAAAAGTTCGTTATATGTAATTTTATAAAATTGTGTTTTTAAATTATTTTTGCCATTAAACTATACTTTTCTTTTAAATCCAATATGGAAGATGCGATTGTAATTAGTCAAAAGTAAATAAAGGTGAGAAACTTTAATTAAAAGTTTCTCCAAAATCAAAATTAGAAACTAAACTTAATTGATTTACTTTTGTCACAAACATTTTTTATCAAAATTAATTAAAGTTTGAATACTTATCTAACAATGGCATTTTCCATCACAATGGGTAAAAGCTTGTATACGAATTCTTTAGGAAATTAGATTGCAATGACCAATCAGAAAGGGATTCCAAAAATACCAAGGCATGGAATAATTACAAATTATTTTGAGGAGAGTAAGGAAGACAGTCAAGGAGAGCAGTCACCAAGAAAAGTTGCGTTCATTAATTTCAATGTGTACTGAGTAAATCTAAGTCGCCTTTCTCACCATTCGAGATGGCCTTCCCTGAAATCTGTGCCCATGGATCCTGAAACTCATAGACTATAATTATATGCCTGTTCGTTAAATAATAAACTTACTACCTGCCTGAATAACTATGCTTAACAAACTAGATCTAGTCTCCGCGGGAATTGAAATCATCAAAAGAACCGCCATGTTTTACAGAGGTAATCATTTCAAATGCTGCTAGACTCTTAAAGTTACCGTGAATAATTTTAACTCTCACCTATCTATTTTTTAAACACTTTGTAAATCTTTCATTTGTAAAATTTAATATTAGTTATGAATCAATTTGTAAATTCTTACCTTTTTGTTAATTGTACCTTGTTCTCTCTATATATAACTTAGCTGTAATCTCTCCTACATTAAACCTCTCCTGAATAATTATTAGTTCTTAATTTCACGTCTATGCGGAAATACTTTATTTTCATTATTATATTTTATACTTTCAGATACTAAATTATATGTCGATAATTTCCCCCAGAATCGCAAATGCTTACGCTATCTCTTTTAATAAAAGAAAACCCTCCTTGCTTTTAGAGGGTAATTAATCCAGTATATTTTAAAAAACAAATTTGTTATTCTTAGTATAGCGGGTGCCTGCCAGTCTGGGTAAATAAAATCAGAATTTGATAATTATTGTACAGTGTTATTTTCAAAAACTAAGTAAAAATCTATTTTCTTAGAACTGTGTTTTTTTTTTTTTGGTTAATTAAATAATAGCGCTAACTTCTAAAATCTGTAAATAAATTTATATGAATTAAATTAATATTACTTTCTTGAAATCAATAGCCACCACCGACTTTATATATATTTAATAATACGAAAAGTATTTATGTATTAAAGCATTCAAAACCAAAGATTTATATTAGTGATACGTTGGGGAAAGTTTATGTGTAGTTTAAAGTAATACATTAAAGGGGGGGGGAATCCTTTAGTTCTATGAGCTCTATTATATTAGCATAAAATGTAATTCTTCCATATCCACGTAGTAATCAAATCATACCAGTACGCTGGGTTTTTATTGATAAAGATAGGCGATAATTCTTTATTCCTTAGTTAAATATATATATTTATATTAATGCAAGCGTTACGTGTATACCGGCCTTTCGTTATATATATATATACCTTTGTGCTTCATTCATTTTTACTTCCAATACCAAGGACAAGGTTTGGCAAACCTCTTTGGATTTCTTCAGCGCGAGATATTATTGCATAGGGTTCGCTCTGGCAAAAGTCCAGCCTATGGCACTTCAATAAAGCGCATTCTTTGTTGTTTATGACCCGACCCTGCCGACGTTTGCAGAGAGTCGCCTTCTTTAACGGTGAATTGAAGCATCTTCTTAGGTCTTAGAATAGATCGTTCCATGGCCATCATACACGTACCGCTCTCCCATATTTCGTTCTTGTTAAAAGCCTATTAATTCTCCTAAACCGTACTGTTATGATTATACTAAATGGATTGCCATTTTTTAATATATATTTCATTCACACTTTCAGATACGACACTTCTGCCATTATTATTATTTCCCAAATTAGCTTCCCACACACGTTCTTATATAGCAAATGCAAATATTAATTAAATAAAATTACCCTTATCATCCAACTTAATAAACTTACGTATTGGTACGAGTGCTATTGTTTTATTAATGGTGGATTCAAAGAACTTTATGTAACTGTAATCTAGCGCTATTATTAAAAATCTTATGTATCACAGTCCATCGATAAATTATTGACATATAAATAGCCGCAATAGAATAAAGCCATGAATTATTTGTTATTGATGATTAAATATGTTCATTGTATAGTATTGTAAGAGAGGTTAATGTTGTCCAAGGGAGATAAACACCCATTTTATTTACATTGTAACACCAATAACGTTTGCAATCATATATATTTCAAGTTGATTTAATAAATTTTATATCTTTCTAAATATCTAAGTCATTGTTTTATTTATTGATTAGAAATAATTTTGATGTAATATAAAAAGGTTTCCCTTACTAGATGATCAAAAATCGCTAATTATAATATTCTAGACATGAACAAAGTTCGAATAAGAGTCTTTTTGTGTCACGACTTTGTGATGCTGGCGGGGTAGGAATAAATTAGATCAGTATCATTGGAATGGTTGCTCATAAGTGGGTAGATCTGGAAAATAGGCAAATAGGGCAGAGTTCATGAATGTTCCTGACTTATGTATCTTGCACAGGATTGGATTCGAGGTACTTTTGCCTAGATGCTAGATCTTGTTATATGAACAGACGAAACCGACCGGTACAGTATTGTCTTATACTTAATCTGTTTTTATAAATATTATTTAAAAACCCAAATCACATTTTTTTTTATTTCAAATGTTCTTAACAGTTATTAGTGTCCAAGTCATACAGATTTGAATGCCTTGTTATTTAAAAACCAAAATCATTTACTGTTTGTTTAGTGCATATTTAAACTATTTTTTTGTGTAATGCCATCATTTCATTAAGATTGCAAATCACATTATTATATTTTATGTTTTTACTTTTAGTTATTTTTAGTCCTGCAACATAAAGCATATATTAGACCTACTGCACCCTTTTCACATTCATATCAACCCCCCTGATAACTTTGTAAATTTTGCCAAAATATCATGTACAAGATCTGTGTACACATTTTTTTTTGCCAAAAAAGTCATGTACAAGATTCGTGCACACATTATTTTAGTCAGATCCCAAGATTACAAAATTATCAGCAGATTGATATGAATGTGAACAGGTGCAGTAGGTCTAATACATGCTCTGTGTTGCAGCTAATACCAAAGTACCCACAATACATAAACAAATGCACACAAACAATCACAACTAAAGGATATAATTCTATAATAAAAAGATATATGAGTATATCTCTCAGCATTAAATCTTACACCTGTGAATGCTAAAAAAAACCAATTGTGTCACAATTAGATATGAAATGAAGAAATTAACAATATTTTGGGACTCTGCATCAATTCCAATTAAAATAACTTATTTTCTATTTTACCACAAAAATCATGTTGGCTAGTATTATTGATGGACTTGGAAGATGATGCAACTTAAATGAGATCAATAAAAGTAAATGATAGTCTATTAAGTACTGCTATTGCAAAAAAAACAAAACAAACAAACAGCAATTCAATAAATTTTCAACTGAGAAAGGAAGAAATATGAAAATATTTAAAATGATCCATTAAAAAAATATATGGAGTTCCATAAAATGTTATGAAAAAGAGTCAATAATAACATAAGAAAATAACTATGAATTGTCAAGGAATATAGAAGAGAATAAAAATTTCAAAAGTACAAAACATGTTGGTGTTATTTTTGCAATAAGAAAAGATAGAACTATTACTAAAAAGAGAGATGACATCATAAAATATTTTGAAGAGCTCTATAAAGAATTATATAGTAATAAAGTGAGATATGCGATTAAACCTATGAAAAAGTTCCAGGAAATTTATTATTTTAAAAAAGTATGAGAAAAAATAGAAAAGTTGTTGACAAAACTATATACCAATTGTCTAAATGATAAAGATGTGACAGATGATTGAAAGTAGGTGAAAGCAATATTGATATTTAAGAAAGGTAACAAAGAAGATATTAAAAATTATAGATGTATGCAAAATCTTTACCAAGGCAATTACAATTTGTCTACAGCAAACTTTGGATTCAAATCGATAAAAAGAATGAACTATATTAAAAGATGGATTTAGTATAATGGTCATATCCAAATATTGAAAAAAAGTTATAGAAAAGATCAATAAATATTAATTGCTATTTATACTGTGGATTTTATAAGTATTTCTACAATGATTAAAGTTTTGGATCATTAAGATATAGACCTGGGCTATTGTTATATTCTAAAGAATTTTTATCAGAATGAAAATTAATGACTGCAAGTAATACTTTAGAGTTTCAGTAAATGTTACAAGAGTAATCAAAAATAAGAAGATAGGATTAAAGATAAATACAAAAAAGATTAATGTTTGAATGAATTTTCTCAGAAGAAAATATAGAATTAAATTTTTGATGGAGTTCTTTTGATAGAAATAATTTAATATTAAAAAGATTAGTCTATGAATTAGAAAATGAAGTTTTTAAGAGATATGTTTTACTTGTCTTTATTGGATACTTAACCGAAAAGAAATACAGAGATATCAAACTGTTTACCAAAGCATGGAAAGAAAGATGTTAAAAATAATAAGCAAACTAAGTAAATGAGTTGTCATCACTGAAAGAATTAAAAAACAAATGGAATTGTACAGGACAAATTGTTAGAAAAGATAATAATAGATGAGCAGTTAAAATTTTAAGTTGACCCCCAAGAGATTGTAAAGATCTAGTAAGTGACCACATGTGAGGTGGATGAATGAAATAGTTTTCTAGAATGTTGTGGAGAAAAGAGGCCATAGATCAGAAAAACTAGATAAAACTTGGAAAGATTTTCATTCTGAAGTGGAATGACAATGTTTCAAAATGATGATAATCAAAAAATATGAAAAAAATAATATTTTAATAGAAGTAAATAGAATTCAAATATTAAATAAAATTTAAAAAAAAAAAAAAAGCCCATATATTAATAATTATAAATGAAAAAATTATATATAAATGCAGTATTGGACTGTTATATAAAAAATAAACATAAATGCAAAAAAAAAAAAAAATTGATATTTCCGATGGTTGATTGAAAATAGAACCAGTGTTGCAGATTAAATAGATTGAGATAAGCTAAAATTTACTCTTTATTAAATAATACTGTATTAGTTTCTGTAAAGTAATTTTTTATAGAGTACAGTAATTGTTTTTGGTTGTATAACGAAATTAGAGGGAAATTTATTGTAAAATTGGGAAATAGATTTATTGAAATACGTGGTTTAAAAAAGTTACTAAATTATACATTATATAGTAATTTAGTTTTGAGTTTAATATACAGCCTTGATAAGGATTCAGATGAGTTGAAAGCGCTTGGCAATATTATTTTAATGTTTCTCTGTTTTATGTAATAGTCATATTGTTAGCTTGTGATTTATATTTTATAATAACAGAAGTATTGTAATTAGTATTATGGGGTAGATATATTTTTTTAAATTTAAGAATGGTGAGTTTATTGGCTTTTTTTTCTTCTCAGTGATGAAACTTTATTCATCAAAAAAAAAAAAGGTACAAATACTGTTAAATAAGAAGTTTACAAAGAATGGTAAAAATGAAATTCAGGAGCAACATGGTGAAAGGGGAAGGATACATATGAAAAGGGAAAGGGATTTGGAAAGGGTGTGTGTTAACCCTACACACCTTATTTGTTGATACTAGTTGGGTTCTGCTTCCTATGATTGAATTTTAGATCTTGCTTAGTAATCAAGTATTCGGTTGTATAATCTCAAAGCTTGTTATTAAACTTTGGAATGTTCTCAATAATTATTGTTTAAAAGAGGATGAATAATTTGCAGCTTCAATGTCTCTGTTTAGGTCTAAAACATCATTTGTACTGATTTTGTATTTGAATTATTACTTTTTGCTCACGAATCACTTCGTTGTAATTCTGTGTTGATTTGAAAAAAAAAAAAATCTTTAAAATTTTTGAGGCCCGCAATTCACCGGAAGTGGGCTAATAACTTCTGTTCTGATCGTCGGAGAAACCTGATTTTTGTGCAGGGAGATAGCTTGAGTCGTAATCTATAATGTTCAATTCTAAAATCGAGATCGAATTAAAATAATTTTCCGATCTACACTGTTTAGCCGCATTCGGCAATTTCCGATTTAAACGACGATGTCGTATCTTTTTTCCTATGAACAATCTAATACTGGGATTTATTTTTTCTTCTTAGTTTTATGATTAATTTTTGTATCTATAATAATCCCTAGGCCATTTTCTGTCGTCCCTGACTGGTCTGCAGTCATAGAAACTTGTTTCACATTTCTAATATCTGACGCAACGATGAAATTCTTAAAACCGTTTTTGCTAACATTTTATTTTCAACGTTTTCTATGAGCGTTGATATCCAAATGATTTCGCTGTTTATTCTAACAAGACATTTGGATTTGTAATGTCTCTATTCTTTTTAGAATTACTTGGTTTGTTTTAAAATTATTTTCCAAGGTTTTATGTTGTTCTAATGATTCCTAGAATTATTTAACCTAGTTTTTGCCTATTTCTAATGGCAGACATTTGCATAACTGGACCGATAGAAACTCAATTATTCTTGAGTGAAAACTGTTCCAAAACAGATATTCACTTACATCTTGGTAAACGTTTTTTCCATGAATCCAAAATTGGACTATGACTTTGGTGAATAAAACAGGGAGCCTGTATCAGCGAAAACTGGAGTCCCAGGCTCAAGAAACACCATGGTCTTTCTTCTCAGTTGCCTGATAAGGCAGAATTGAATGTTTGTGTAAATGATAAATATTTTCCCAATACATATAGACAATTATGACAGACAAAAATAAATCATGGCTCTTATTCCCAGGAGGCTGTAAAGTCACCAACCAAGGCAGCGGTTGGTGGCCGAAGGTGGAGAGTGCTAAGAATCCCCTGATTGTAGACCCAGGCTGCCATTTGATGATGACTTTTTACTTAGGTACTTACAACTGCAGATCACTTTCAAGTGAAGGAAGATTGCAAGAATTAGAAGAACTGTCTTATATTAAATGGGACATTGTTGGAATTTGTAAAGTTAGAAGAAAAGGTGAAGAGACGATTTAAAAAGTGGACATGTACTCGATTATAAAGGCACAAATATCGGAAATACAAGTGGAGTAGGATTCACTATAAATAAAAAGTGAAAGAACAACATTGTAGAGATTGATGGTCTATTGGACAGAGTGGCAAGATTAGTTATATAACTTAATAGCAGATACCAAATGCAGATAATTCAGATTTATGCCCCAACAAGTTCTCATAGTGGTGAAGTAGTAGAAGATTTTTATATGGATGTACAAAAGGCTTTTGATCAGAGTAAACATTTTAAAATTGTTATGGGAGACTTGAATGCTAGAATTGGCAAACAAATGAAAGATGAGAGTGCTGTAGGTAATTTTGGTTATGGTAAGAGAAATGAGAGGACATAGACTTGTGGAGTTTGCAGAAAAAAGAAAAACTTTATATTATGAATTCTTTTTTTGATAAAAATGTTAAAAGGAAATGGACATGTAAGCATCCAAATGAAGATACTGCAGAATTGGATTATATTTTGACTAATAGAAAATACTTATTCCAAGATTGTAATATTCTTAATAAATTTAACGCAGGAAGTGATCATTGATTAGTAAGATGTAAGATACATGTTAATGCAAAACTAGAGAGACAAAAATTATTAAGAAAAACAATATTTACAGTTGATATTTCTAATCTTCAGAAACATTCTAATGAATTTAAATTAGAACTTACAAATCGGTTTCAAGTATTAGTAGATTTTGAACATGATTCAGATTTGAATGAAATTAATATGAAAATAACAGATACACTTTTAAAAACTGCAACAAAGATAGCTGATAGAAAAAAGCAGCAATTGACCAATAAAATTTCTACTGAGACTAGAGAATTTATGAAGAAAAGAAGGAATATGAAGATATGCAAAAATGATGCAATAAAAAGGATTGAATATTTCGAATTTTGTAAAATGGTGCGGAAAATAGTTGAAAATGATATAAAAAAGTATAACTGTGAACTAGCAAGGAAAACTGTAGAATAAAATAAAAGTCAAGAATGTAAAACAACATTTTGGTATTGGTAGGAAATTTATATCTGCAATAAAAAAATGGAATTATTACTAAAAAGAGAGATGACATCATGAAATGGGTAGAAGACGTTTATGAAGAATTATATAGTAATAAAGAACAAGTACCTCCTTTCATTGCCCAGAATTTTAAATGAAGTGAGATGTGCAATTAAATGTATGAAGAAAGGTAAAGCTTCAGGTAATGATGGAATTATAATTGATATATTAAAAAAATAATTTTTTAGTAAAGTTATATAACAAATGTCTAAATGATAAAGATGTACCAGATGATTGGAAGAATGCAGTAATAATATTAATATTTAAAAAAGATAATAAAGAAGATATTAGAAATTACAGACTATCAGCCTTTTATCAGTTTTATACAAAATTTTTACCAAAATAATTAAAACTCGTCTACAGAGAGCATTGGATTTCCACCAACCAAGAGAACAAGCTGGATTTAGAAGTGGTTTTAGTACAGTACATCATATCCAGGTATTGACATAAGTTATAGAAATGACAAATGAATGTGTTGCCATTATGTTTTAGATTTGTAGATTATGAAAAGGCATTTTATTCTATAAACATTTCTTCAGTGATTAAAGCATTGGATCATCAAGGTATAGATCCAGGATATTGTCATATTTTAAAGAATATTTATAAAAATGCAACAGCAACAATTAGATTTCATAATGATACTGGGAAAATCAACATTGAGAAGGGTGTAAGACATGATGACTCCATATTTCCAAAACTTTTTACAGCAGTCATGAAAGAAGTATTTTGTGGATTAAAATGGGAAACTAAAGGAGTGAAAGTAAATGGAGATTATTTAAGTCATTTAGATTTTGCAGATGATGTAATTGTTTTTGCAAATAATGCTTCAGAGCTGCAGGAAATGTTGCAGGAATTATCAGATGAAAGTAGGAAAATAGGACTAAAGATAAATGTTAAAAGGCTAAAGTAATGTTTAATCGATTTGCTCAAAATATGAAAATAAAGTTTGATTATGATGAATTAGAAAAAGTTAACAGTTACAAATATACTGGTCAGATTATTAATGCAGATGGAAACATAATGGATAAAATTAATCATAGTATTAAACTTGGAGTGCTTTTGGTAGAAATAACTTGATACTAAAAGGAAATATGCCTATGTGTTTGAAAAGAAAGGTTTTTTTAATAAATTTGTTTTACCAGTTCTTACTTATGGATCTGAGATTTGGATATTTAATCGAAGAGCAATACATAATTCAGACCACTCAAAGAAATGTGAAGAGATGCATGTCAGGAGTAACAAGAAGAGATCGAAAATGCAATATATGGGTAAGAGAACAAACAGGTGTTACTGACCTCATTGAAAAAATTAAAAGATTGAAGTGGAGTTGGGCTGTACATATTGCTAGAAGAAATGATAATAGATGAACACTTGAAATCATAAACTCAATTCCAAGAGATTGTAAAAGACCCAGGAAGAGACCACATGTGACATAGTTGGATGATATAAGAAAGTGTGCAGGGGTGATATGGAGAAGCTAAAGATCAGAGATGGATTGAACTTGGAGAGACTTTCATCCTGCAGTGGTTGATGATGAACTTGAAAGACTGAATTCTTATGAAAAATTTTTTTTTTTAATATATATGGTTCGGAAATTTGGAAAATCTAGATAATGGATTCTATATGCATTTAAGGTTGGTTTGTGCAATGGAAGTGATGGCATTAAAAATGCTTTAATGAGTTATGAATGTGTGCGAAATGTTTTCACTTAAAATATAATTATATGATTAGAAATGATAAAAGATTTTGGATGTGTAAGAGTGTAATTATAAAAGATATAAATGAAAAAGATGAAAAAATAAATGTAACTTAAGTTTGAATTAGTGTAATCATTCAAATTATTATAAAAAGGAATATATATTGGAATTCAAAAAGATGTAAGAGAAAATGTTGGCACAAATGAAAAGATAATAGAAAAATCGCTTTGATAAGGGACTTATTAATTAGAGGACAAAAATATTTTTAAAAAAGAACAAACATTATATGTATGAATATGTGTACATGGGTGCAAGATTTTGCAATATTAGAAATAAGCTAGCAAAAGGTGAAAATATTTGTTATGGTGGACACAAATGATATACATAATTGATTAGGAAAAATAATTGAAGAATGTAAATATTTGATTAATAGTTTGGAAACTTAATTAAAAGTAGGCATAGTTTGATTTTTCCCAATATTTGGCATCAGATCTATGTTAAGCAAGGCTAGTTTTATAAATGATAAGTTAAGAAAATTTTGTTAATAAAAATAATATGATTTTAGATTTTTTTTTTAGAAAAAGAATATTTTTTAAAATAAAGATAGCAAATCATCAAAAATGAAAACTATTAGGAAATTTGTTTTATGATTTTTTTTTTTTTTACATTTTAAGAAACTTAGAAAAGGATAAAAATTTAAAATACAGCAATTTTAAAAAAAGAATTAATGATAAATAAGCAAAGGGTACCTTATGAATTTACTATTTCAGAGGAAATGAATAAAAAAGATAGTTCTTTATAAAATATATAAGAAAGTGAAATAATGGTAGAATGTGAAAACCGCATCATGGATTGTGGAAATGAAGATGAAATAACTAAATGAAAAAATATAGTGAGGGGAAGAATAAAAAAAATTAACGCAAAGACAGTGAGAAAATAGGTAAATTGGATATATAAATATGCAAAGTGATAAAAGACTAGAAAAGAGCTAACATTGAAGTACTTGAGATGTTAACTGTAATAGAGGCATAGTTACGAGACAATGAAAAATCCATATTGAAAAACATTTTGGAAGTTTGTAAATAGGAAAGAAAAAGTGATGATATAAGATGTATGGTTAATTAAAGGAAATTTTAAGTATTATCAAATGTAAAAAACTTATGGTTTGAGATAAAGTTTAATAATCCAAAAATGGTCAGTTGCCTTTGGAAATGATCAAACTAATGAAATGAAACAATAAATTTATGAATGTACTTTCATAAAAAGAGGGATGAAAATTATGGTTGTAATATGGATTGAAAAAAATTAAACATTATGATATAAAGAATGGTCAATTGTTAAAATCTTTTTGACAGAGAGTAAATCTGAATAGAGCAAATTTATTAAATGTGTATGATGGACATTATACCTAGTCTAAAAATAATCTGTTACACAATAGATTGTGTATTAATAGAAAAAGAAGTGAATAAAGTACAAAGAATTAATGTTTTTAATAACAAGCTATGAAAGTGAGTAATAGTGAGCACAGTTTTGTTATAATAAAAATAGGAATAAAACAGGGATTAATACTAAAAATAGTAAAAGATTACCAATAATAAAAATAATCAATTTTAAAAGAAAGTATGAAATAGTTTATTGGAAGTAATTTTAAGGATTGGTCTTATGAGTAGAAAAAATGGCAAATATAATTTTAGATGAAACTATTCAAAAATTTAAATATAATAGAAAATTTTCAAAAATATAAAGGAAAGGAATACAACATGCAGAAAATATATTTGCTATGAAACATAAAGTGAAAATATTACTTATTAAATGATAAAATTATTTAAATAAAAAAAAAAAACTGACTAAGATAAATAATTGTAGAGAGAAAATAAAAATAAATACTAAATTATTGGGAAAAAATAAAAACAAAAGAAATGAAAATAAATTATTTTGGAGTAGATTAAAAATGAGGAATACAATGGAAAGTGAAATTGTTATTGGACAATGAGAAAATAATATAGATGATTTTAAATAATGAATATATATATACTGAACTGGAGATTTCTCTGCTTCAAAAGTCCAATATTTTAAAATATAAAAGAACAGAAAATATCATTATAAAGCTTTGTATCTTATAATTTGTTTTCATGTTTTAAGAATATGCACAATAATGCTATATTTTGAAATTCTATGATTTTACTTTTTCAATAGATTTTAATTTAAAATAATTTTCTTTTGATGCTTGTTTTTTTCATTACAGTAAATAAAAGCAAGCAAATTTTAATCTATTTATAAAAGCATTTGAATTTTTTTTAAAAAAGTTTTCTTTGCGATAAAGTTTCTTTTTATTTTGTTGATTGTAATATATTTTAAAAACTGAGACTTATTTTTGCATTTACTTAAATTTAATTAATAAATTGTTTTTCTCTTCACCAATAAAAATTATAATTATAAATGCGATTTTTTTCACATGCATTAGTGAAGTTGTAATTATACTGTAATGTTTAATATGCCTGCTTAAGCGCTTTTGAGATTTAATATTTAAATCTCATACTCATAGCTTTACAAACGAAGACTGTTGTACAATAAATCACAACAGACTTCATTCATAAAGCTCTGAGTATGAGATTTAAATCACAACAGTCTTAATTCGTAAAGCTATGAGTATGAGATTTAAATACTAAATCTCGAAAGCGCTAAGCAGGCATATTAAACATTATAGTATAATTACAACTTCACTAATGCATGTAAAAAAAATTGCATATTTATAATTAAATTTAATTAATATTTGAAAATAGATAAAAACCCTGGTTGGATTTTCTTTTTAATTAAGATTAAGTGGGAGATAGAGATTTACCTTGGTCAAAAACTTTTAATTGACATTAGGGGGGAGATAACAATTCACATAAATAGCTCCAGGTTTTTGACCAAATTATTCTGCTTTTTATTCTTATGGTGACTCTTATTTGGATTGTTGTTCTAATCCAATATTCCCAGACTAGTTTCTAATTTATACCTTTTATCAGAGAAGAGCTTTAGAATTTAAATAATTAACTTGGACCTTTCAGATCTAATACACTTTTCCTTCAGCTAACATCTTTCTTGTATAGTCATGTACATCAGAAACCAGTTCAGTATCTATAAATTATGATTTTTTAAACAAATATAGATTTTTACTCTATGGCCAGGATTGTCCAATAAAATATCATAATTCCAGTTTATATATTGCTGTTTTGGCAGCATACTCTTTTTCTATTTACCAAAGTTACACTACCTAGCATAAGTTGAGTAAATTATGAAATGCCAGATGGTAATGCTATGAATTGTTATCTAGTGATGTCCTATCAATATCACCAGACTATTTTCTGGCTTAGTTTTTATCAGCAAGAAGCTGTTGATCTTGAATAATGCACCTGGACTTTAGGATCCAATGCAATTTTCCTCCAGCAGCTGTCTTCTCTTTTACTATTGAGCTACCATCCCAGATTTAAAAAGAAATCAACTAAGCCAACTTGCATGTATAATCTCAATATCTATAAAATATAGATATTTTTATTCTGTGGTCAGAATTGGCATAAAACCAAATAAAATATTCAAATTCTTACATATTGCTGTGTCAATAGCTTATTCATTTCTTTCACCCAAGTTATGCCACCTAGGGTAAAATTTAGTAGCTAATGGATACCAGATGGTAGTACTAAAAATTGCTATCCAGTGATGTCCTATCCAATATCTCTAGACTAGTTTAGCTTATGGCTTTCATCAGTGGAACTTTGAATCTTGGAGCCGGGCACTTGAACCTTTAAGATTCAACACTTTTCCTCCAGCAGCAAGCTTTTACTTTTCTGCTTTACCATCCCAAATTGAAAAACATTAATTTTTTCAATCCAGCTAAGTGGCATAGCTTTGGTGAAAGAAAATGAATATATGGATAAAAAAGCTATATAAGTTGGAGTCACGTAATGAAGTCATATAATTTGAATTTAGTAGTTCATATTTGATTTTCTCTTATTACAATTTCAATCTCTAGGAAGAATTCCTCAAATTTCTTTCGGTTATAAAATTTGCAGCACTGATTTCTTCCTATTGAAAATAAAACTAAAAATTTATGGCATTTTGATTTTTTAATAAATCATAAGAAGATTAAAAACTTAAGGGCCTCTTGGTTTTTTTTTAAAAAAAAAAAGATGTAAAACTAAAAATTGTAACATTAAGATTTTTACATCGCTGGCTCTAATCTTTTTTATTTTCTAAAAGAAATTCCATGACACAAATTTAACAACAAAGACTTTTACTAATTAATATTGTGTAACATTTAATATCTTTCTACAAAATCAAGAATATTTTGAATTGTTTGTTTGATAACTGCCATCTTATTGCTCTCTCTTTTTTTTACTAATTCTAGCCCTATTTCTAATTCCAATAATGGCAAAATGACAGATTAAATACTACTATAAGAGAGTCAGACAACATCTTGTAAAATAAAATGTGGAAAAAAGGCTACTTATTTTAATTTACAATAATGCAAAAAACAGTCTGCACAAATACATCAAAACTATGTGATTAGTATTTACACTATGGCACTACCAAAAGGTATTAGTGAAATCATCTGCAGAAAAGAAAAGTTCATATTTTGTATTTGTTTGTTCAAGAATTTATTAAAATATTTGCAGAAGAATTAATTATATAAATGTAATGCATTCCCAATACACATTATAAATAATAAACAAAAAAGTTTTATGTAAATAATCATAGTTGAAAAGAAACTATGATTATTCATGCAATCCTGTGCTGTTTAGTAAGAATGATGGAAATACTATCCAAACACTCTTGGATAGAAGTTCATATTCCTTCTGATAATTATTTAAGCTACTGATTATTCAATGTTTTTTATTCCTGTACTGTCTGATTCTTATAAGGTGATGAAAGTGAGATCCAACGACTCTTGAATCAAATTTCAACATGTTCATTCTGATGCTTAAATACCATTCTCCTCTTCCAAGCTAGAAATCATTCAATTATTTTTTTAAAACTCATCCTTGTTAATATTAAATATATAAATACCATTGTGCTAAACAAATTTTATTATCATTCTTTAGCATATAATTGATGTCTACAAATTCAATCTAAGAGCAAATCTGATATGGTGCAGTTTGCTTTCCTATAATGATCTGATCTTTCAAGTTATAGTCATTGACTTGTTTACCCTCACAAATAATATGTAGCCATCTACTTTGTGCAATTAAACTATCATAAAAAATTTGTATCTCAATAGATCCTTAACTACAAATGCTTTCCTCACAAAGTTCATACATTCTATATACCTATATTTAGAAGAAAAAAAAATTGAATTAAAATATACACCTTTATTAATGCTATATTTTTTATTTACAGTCATTAACATTATTGATGTTTAAAGTATATGTGTTTATTAATCATTTAGAGTATATGTGTTTATTAATCATTTATGTAAGAGGGAAATCAAGAATAGGTTGCACTTTTTTTTAAAGTAAAATCTTTAAATTTTTTGTAATATGGAATTATTAGTGTTGATAGTTTATTCTGCATACTTCTTTATAATGTTATTAGTAAATAAAAGCTTATTCTAAATAAGCTTATATATAAAGCTTTTGGTCTGATATTGTGAAAGAGGACAGTTGGTGTAATAATTATTTACTGAGGATTATGAACATTTGGATAATTATATGTCCAGAGTGAAATCAGAAATGATTCAGGAAATAGAACCAATTTTATACATAAACAATGTAGACAAGCTGTGCAGAGCCTCAAAATCGAGGAACTTCAAAATGAGATCTAATTAAATAAATAAAAGATATTTCTTGAAAAAGTCTATATATTTTTTATTAATATTTTCTATATATATAAAATTAAACAGCTTCTCCAAATTGATAGTAATAAAATAACATCTACAATGTTCAAAGATGGATTTATAAATTTATCAGTGAGCTTTGAGAGTTAAAGGCTCTTGGAATGAATACCAACAGAAAAAAAAAGTGAAGATCAAAAAGGCTGATAATTCAATTGATTGAATTAAACTCTTGTGCTTACTATGCTACTTAATGTTAAAATGTCATTTGATCTTCTGAGTCATCTGATGACATGATAAATAATTAAACATTTTCAATTAAATACATTAATAAAATAAAGAACTGGTTGCAGACTTTGCAAAACTTAAAAGTACAAAATTTAAATTTCTATAAATTCTTTATTACTGTTATTAATAACATTTTATTTGTTTAGGTAACAATATTTTAATTCTCTATTATCACCATACCATTATTTATTCAAAGTATTTCATGCAAATATCGAATATAATGCAAGTAAAATTCTCCCTTGTTTTATGTCTATTTTTAGCACTAACTTCATATAATAGAAATACTGTTTTATATTTAATGATTTTTCATAGTTAATTAGAATTTAATAGGAGGCACTGACCAAATATACCAAAAACTCTAGAAAACTGTCCTGCCAATGAACCAGCAGCTAAATAGTGTATTATGCTGACGATAAGATAATTTAGACAAATGGTTAGAGATGTCTAAACATATTTATCATGGTTGTATTAAAATGGTTAGTAAGATTAACTTTCTGCCAATTAGAAATCAGCCTGCTATTGTTTTTCTTTCCTGCCATTGTTAATGGGCATATTAGAGAGAAATAAATTAAGGTTATGCAGTACTACTAATAAAAGTAAATTATGTTAATAAGCCAAAATAATAGCAATACCAAACATATGCATGAATCACAATTGTAATCAGTAGATATGTATAAATAACAACAGTGAAAATTTTATAAAATACTAGTAATAAATAAGTAGTCAGTTTGATTTCATATAAACAGGTCTTCCTAATTTATTTCTCAAAAGTATTATTGATGTTAATTGTATAGTGTATGAGCATGATAGTTATATATTATGCAGTTAGATACTTAAGTAAGCACAGTGAATATGAACAAATACATACTTCAATGGAATGAGCTTAATATGTCTGAGTATATTATCAACACACACACACACTAAATAAACAAATACAATCTATATTTTTGTTAAATATTTTATTTCATAAAATGTTAGAAAAAGAAAAACTTTAGCAAGATTTTTGTTTTAATATTTTTTTTTTTAAAGAACAAATTATGTAAAACTCTAATCATTAATTAAAAAAAAATAAAATACAAAATTCAATAAAATTTAAAACTAGTTTTTTGTCTTTATATTACAAAGAAAAAAAAATCCACAGCCCAAAGAATTCAGCTTAAAAATACATTTAATTATTGGTTTTTCATTTTTGATGTCAATAAAAAAAATATTAACATCATATGATAATTTTGTACATATTTTGAAATAATTAATTTTAAATAAGATGTGTGTGCATATTTATCAAGTCACATGTTTTAAATGTTGGCAATATTTACTGATTATATTTTTTTAATTATAAAAAAGATAATTAATCTATTTATGGCACATAAATAATAGTTCTCTCTTCTAAAAAAAGAGATGGTTAGTAAACGATATCATAACCAAATAATAGTACTTGATCATTGTTGGTAACAGCTTATTTTATACTTTAGCATCTCATACATATTACTATATTACAACTCTTTCCATTTGTTCAGGTATTCATGGTTCTCTGATGATTTCATTATTTGCAGACAATCAGAAATAATTGTACATGCACAATTTTTAATATAATGCAGTTCACAATGTTTATGTTTGTTGAACATGTACTTAGCTCATTTTATTATCATGGAAGCAAGATAAATTTAAAATTATAAATATCAAATTGTGTTAAACATTCAACAAAATGTAATTCAAAGTTTACAATTTCTAAAAATTATGCTACTGATTGATAACTCTAAAATAAATTATTAGAAAACGGTAGAGTATTGATGAATGAAGAAAATTTGAATCACTAAAATATTAGTTTTAAATAACATTATTTTCTAGTTTTCTTTTCATTTATTTGTTCCTGGTTCTATGTAAGTTTTAATACTTCACTAATAAATGGTTTTTATGATATATTCTTCCGTTAAATAAAAATTACTTTATATGCATAGTTTTTAATAAAATGCTAACTATTAATATTTATATTAATCGAGAAGCAGTAATTCATTGTATTTTCTTTATGCCAGAGTCATCTGTCTTGAATAGTAAATGAAACAAGATAACAATCCTATATCACATTTCCTAGACTGTTTTTGGCTATTGGTCTTCATCAATAAGGAACAAAGGACTTGTATTATACATTTATCAGCTAACTGTTTTATTGCTTGGTATTTTCATGGTCATGTCCTTCATCATTTATTAAATAATTATACAAAAAACCTCATAAATTTACATGTAAAATATTTTATTATTTTCAAGTAATATTTAATCTTCATCTTTAAATACTGTTACGAAATATTTCATGTATAACCTTTAGAAACCATAGGAATAAGCCAGTGTATATATATCAATGAAAAATTATTTGGTTGGTTGAAACATAAAATAGTGAGGAATTTACATAGTGTGTCTCTATAAAAAGGTGACTGATTCTATTTTACAAGAATCTGCAATGACAGCTCTTAATCAACATGTGACATGTAGCAACATAATTTAGCTATTCTTCTCAAAAAGTTTTAAGGACTAATATGTCTATCATGAGTTATGACATGAAATAAGTTTCATATCTTTTGTAGATTTTCATCAATACTCTCTATACTATCATGAAATCTTGTAAACTATTAAAAATGTCTTGCAACTCCTGGCTTCACTGCAGTACACAGTTTGAATCATTTCAAATATTTAAGTAACAGTTTCGCCCAGTCTAAAACAAAATTTAATATTAGTGCATTATAGATTTTCTATATAAGTATGAAACACACTGTTAAATTTAATATCATAACTTCCTTTCCTGACATGCTAGAGCCTTAACATTTTTATAATAAATAGCTAAACTATATTATTACATAACAGATGCATTAATTCTGATATGAGATCCAATAGCCTTTTCACTTGGACACACTATGTATCATTAAAAAACAATGATCAAATAATAAAAATCACTTTAAATAAAATTTAAATAATAAAAATTACTGCAATTACCATTTGATTATTTCGAACAAATATTATTTTAATAAAATATTCGAATGTTTTTTTTAAATAAGTATCTAATTACTTCTCTATTATTAATAATACTGAATATTTTGCCAAGATATATTCTGAGAAAGAAAAACAGTTTTAGAGAACAAGATATTCCATCATATAAATGATTTATATGCACACATATCAGTTTTATAATAATAAAATTAGATATTTTAAATATTTAACTAGTTCATTTTTTATCATAATTTATAGTTTGATACAAATACTTTTTTTTAAAAAAAAATTATTATACAGGTACATATATATTTTTTGTCAAAATAATCAGAAAATAATAGTTTACAATATCTCTCACTCTAATGAACTTTGGCTCCCATATTTACAAAAAAAAAAAAAAAAAGATCATAAATCAAAAGCAAGCATATATATACACACTTTCCTACTCTAAGATACAGACACATAAATACAAAGTTTAGTAGACTCTCTTTCTTTCATAAGTTAAGCTAACCTAAATATGTATAATTAGTAGTTTCATAAATATATGCTAACACCACACATGGTTTGCCTTTAGTTTTAATAAATATGTATGTAAGGACATTTCCATAGTAGTAAGAAATGGAATATAATTTCCAATGTTGAGATGTTGGAAATTTGAATAATGTAATAAGAAAATATCTGAATGATCTATAAGTGCGTGAATTGTTAATCAAATATTATTAATAAATCATTTCAGCACACTGTATTTATTCGATTGCTATGCCAATATAAAATATCTGTTATGCATTAGTTGTCCCAGATGTACATAGAGATTAAAATCGAATAAGTTTCTATATTAAGAATGAAATCCATTACATCCCAGATATAAATACAACAGGATTTATAAATGGTTTAGTTCTAAGACTTTCATGAGAAAATTAATTTCTTAGTGAATTTTAATATTCATCATGCAAGTGAGGAACTTTAAGTGAAATATTTGTAATATAATATTTAAATTGTGTGTATATATATAATATTAAAGTACTGTAACAGAAGACCAATCCATTATATTGTAACCTAGTCTATATATATAAATAACTAAGCAATAGTAATATTAAAAGTATTCCGTTTGTTAAGATTTATTTTACTAATTTGCGAGTGTGTCATTATCGATATAACGAAAACATTATACTAACTAGAAAATTGTTGGTTAACTAATTAAATAAGAAATATGTAAAAAAATTAATTAAATGACCAATTAATATTTTTGTAAATATTTCTGTAATCATTTATTCAATGAAAGAAATTATACATATGAAATCACAAACAAATATTAAATATTTCTTTAATCATTTGTCATCAAGTAAAACATTTAAACAACATAGTTACTGGTTATGCAGTCCCAAAAAAATACCTATAGTCCTGAGCTATATATTTAATTAGGTTGGCCCATGTAAAAAAAAAAAGGACACATATAGTCATGGCTATATAATTAATTAGTTTGGTACTTGCTACAGAAAAAGGATTCAATTGCAATAATTGTGGGTTTTTTGAAAAATACTATCTTAGATATAAATAGGGCTGAAAATTTAAGTCAGTTCAATTCACCAAGCCAGTGTTCCAGTCATCACTTATCCAGTTGCTGTTGAGAAATTGCTTGGATGTCTATCCAGAATTAGGGACTTTCAAACAAAAAACTATCAGAGATGGCATGTCAACTCACAGTGGATATATCACATTCGTTTTAAACATACATGATGGCTATGAATAATTTAAAAGAGTTTTCTATCAAATGGAAGGCTAAGGCACCTCATAGTTCTCTGTCAACTAGCAAAATCATCTCTAAAATGTGATAGTGTTTTCATGACAGAGTCCGAAAAGTAAGAATGGCTTGAATTAATTTTTAAATACACATTGCTCAATTGATTCTCTCTCTCTTTTGGCATTCATTACAATTCTAAAGAAAGAAAAATTCAAAACTGAAGTATGTATAATGTTTAACAAACTGCAAAAGGATTTTTAAAAACTAAGATTTATACGTTTAACAACAAACAAACTTTTCTGTATTAAAAGAATTTTTTTTAAAAAAAAGCAAAAGGCATAATTTATACAATTAAACATTTTTTCTCAAAATGGACTGTATGAATCATAAACTATAATTTTTATAACTGTAATGAATGATAACATTACTGTCTTAAAAGTGAGATAGCAAATTTATAACAAATTTAATAAGTGGACATTAAGAAATGAAAATTTCCAATTACAGAGTTTTGGATTTATAAATGTGACAAATTATAACCTTCATATTCCTAAAATAACACTTTAAACTTTGTGTTTGCAAAAGTGAAAACTTTATGGATTCATATTTCAAAAGAAGTATGATCAATGAAGGACAATCATTTCATGAATTGGAAATTTATAATTAGAAATGCACTCTACAAAAGAACTCTTACAAGCATTGTTTTAAGCATGAATTAAGAATTAATATACTCAACAGATAAATAAATCAACTACAGGTAAACAAAAGAACTCATCTAAGAATTACTTTAGTTTATTTTTAGTTAATCATGATTAACCTATACATTACTTAATTAAAAAATAAAATTTATTTGATGATTATAAATAGCTAATGATTTGTATTTAATATAAATATATATGTGGATATAATATAATTGTTCAGGCATTCGGATAAAGGGAGATATTATTTTAAATCTAAATAAGTTTTAATAAACTGTAATGTATTAACCATTATAGTTGGATGCTAAATACCTTATCAAGGGTTATATTGTATTTTTTTTAATGTTGTTGTAAAATGTTGAAGTACATCACAGCTAAAATAAATCATTATTGTTAACTATGTTTTTGTGTACATTTTTCTATTCATGCATTCCATTCAGCAGGGTTAGTTGTGTAATATCTCATGTATTCCCCATTGCTTCCTGAGCTATGTCTGAGTTAACCAGATATCAGCCATAAAATGATATAGTTTAAACATGGATGCTAGTGGCACTGTTTTGAGGCTTTATCTATTCAAAAAAAAATTTTTTTTCTAATAATCTCAGCCCTTATAAAATATATATATCCTATAGAGCAAGAAATATTGCTGCATAAGATATTCATAATAGTATTTATTTCTATAATGTCCTACAGTATGATCATTAAAAAATACAGTAGTATTTTGACCATTCTGATTGATTATGGTCCATACAGTGAGTTATCTTGGTATAATATATACATATTGTTTGTAGATGTTAAGAAAAATGCAATTTTTATTGGCAACTTGGTAATACTGCTTTAAAAAATATGTACCATATCATTAATAGCAGCATAAATGAGTATGATCATATTAATTACAGAAAAAATGTGAGAGAAACAAAAAACGAAAAGTTAAAGATGGAATTTAAATATACATGCATACATATAAAAAAATAAATAGGTTTACATATATGATGTTGATCCTTTGCTGCCATCTACTACAGCAAAACCTCTTTCAAAAATTCCATTAAATACGATGCCTCCATTTAATAGCCACCATCACAGACATGGGTTTTGTTATTGAAAAATTCAAAACAAAATGTGTTGGGAGAAAAACCACAACAGTTGCTACTAACTTGATTAAAGCACTTAACTCATTCAATCAAAAAGATCCATGGCAATGCATAGAAACAGTTAGCAGTTTATAGAAGTTTATTCTCACCATTTTGTCAAATAAAAGAAAATACTACTACTAATAATGAAACATGTGAGAAATAAAAAATAAAAAAATTGTTTTAAACAATAATTCTGCAATTCATTTCTATGGCAGTAGTATCTAAACAGTCTATATGGGATCCATGAAGTATGCACTATACATAATTGTGATAAAAGCATTGTTAACTAATGTATGGTTAATTTACATATTCAGATATATATACTTACTTTAAATGAATTTCATTCTTCTGACTTCTAGATTTACAATCATGCTAATGCTGTGTTGCCCAGTTTTGTCATTTCTAATTTTTGAATTTCTTATGAAATTTTGAGCAATAACCTATTAGATTATTATTTTTTAATATGCTGATACCTTTTTTTGCCGAGTCAAAGAATAATCCATATGATGCCTTCCAACTTAGAAAAAACTAGATTTAGTAATTAAATCTCAAGAAATCTAAAATGCTTCATCATTTAGTGATAGAAATTTTTTTTTTGCAAAATCCAATTGGTATTGATACCAGTTCAATAAAATGCAGGTGTACTATGAGATTCTCAGGAAGAAAGGCAGATCTGAATGTTGATGAACATCACAAAACCTAATATACATCAACACTAGAGGATAAGATATATTATCACACTGTCTCACATAATTTCAGCTTAACTAATTGTATATATATATATACATAGATGGGTGTGTAAATATATGTCTATAATTCAATAACTCAAAAGATATATAAATATTTATCAAGCCAGTTACACTATTTTACATATATAGTATAAAATAATATATATAAAATACAAAAACTTCTATGCATACAAAAAGTTCACGATATGTATTTTCTTCTATAAATTACGAATTATCAGATGCCCTGGGATCCAACACAAAAAATTATATATATAATGCATAATTAATTTCCATATACAGTATATATATATATATATACACACCTTTTTAAACTAAGAATAAGAATAGTATTCAAACACACATCTATGTAAATAAAATAGAAATAATAATTTTAATAGCATTTATAATTTAGAACAAAGAGATATAAATATTTAATAAATGAATACTTAATCATTTATCTATCAATGTTTTTGGATAAATAGAATTTTCGAATGCATGGCGGTATGTATGAAGTCAAGTATAGATTCAATTTTATATTAAACATATTGAATAAAATAATTAATTATTTATTATATGTATGTATACAGTATAAATCTCTTATTTCCTTAAAATGCATTCATAAACGAGTATGGTCATTTCCACTCGGGAGAGGAGGGAGAAATAAAGATGGAGAGGAGGGAGAAATAAAGATGGAGAAAAGACAAAAAACGAAAAGGTAAAAAAACAATAATTAGTATTTTTAATTACTGATAGATAATTTCAGTAATGCAATTTAACATTGGTTATTACAATGTCAATTAATAAAATAGTATCAAACATCACGAACTAGTGAATTTAATACCTTTCTTTATTATATGATATTCAGAGCATGAATTCTACTCAGGATTAATTTAATATTAGAATTATAATACAGTATCATAGTGAGAATAATGCAAAAAAACATATCAATCATCATTGCACAAATGAGAAAATATGAGTAAATGTGATAGTCATTATTCAATGTAGCAATGTCAATGATTATGGAGGCCTGATTGATCATGAATTAAAATACAATGAAGATGTTCAAATGAATGTAATAACAATGTAGAATCGTGAATAGATTACCAATTTACTCCCAGTTGATTTATTCTTTATGTAAACAATATATTGAGAATACTAATAAAGCAAGTACTTTATTTATTTTTTGAACTTTAAAGTTGTTGGTTATATTTCAGTGCTGAAATTAACACTCTAGCTCAATTCTTACAAGGACCTTCAAAATATAGGTACAATTACAACAAAATCATTAACACTATAAATAGATTTCACAACAAAATAACAAAGCCTGATCCCACTCAACAAGAGAAGCCTTAAAAAATGGGTTAGTCTCTCTTACATCCCAAAAGTCAAACATACATTAAAAAATATTTGCAAAGACAAATTTAATGTAAACTTTCGAACCCCTCCATCACTGAACCAATTAATTAACAATTCTAAGGATATTTTGTCAAATGAATCTGCATATCAAGTGATCTATACAATTAAATACAGCCAATCTGCATGCATCTTAGCATATTATGGGAAATCGAGAGCCAACCTTTCACTAGACTGACCCAACATAGATATTTATATAACAGAGTCCTCAAAAATGAAGAAGACTCATCAATATTCACTGACCATGAACAAAAAAACAGCCACAAATTTAAATTATCAAAGCAAAAATTATATATATATATATATATGAAGAGGACAGAAAGTGAAAAGTCAAGGGGGCCTGGGCAATCAATAGAAAAGACACAAGCATATCAACATCAAATTAAATAAATTTTAATATTTTGAATAGTTAATTAGTCACTACTTATACACTAATAATAAGAACTCTTAAAACATATTATTATAAGCCATGAATATGATATACATGCTATATTGAAAGCTTGCTAAATATTGAAAAATAAAAACCCTTTTCTGTGAATGTTATCACTAACAGTCTTGTATTACATTAACTCAGAAAAAGAAATTATTCATAGTTGAAACAAAATTTAAGAAAATCAATATAAATCAGAAAACAATGGCTTTTTTCCCTGTATGGGTTGCTTCATATAATTTCAAGGATGACATTGTAAAATGATAAAGGTAGGTTAGTGCCACTATATACTTAAAAGCTGTTACTTTATATTAAAGATATAGAAGAGAGAATAATATGGAGTATAAATTAATTCTTGAAGCTATTTAAATTGATTGATGTTTTATTAAACGATCATTTATTAGTATTAGATAATACCAAATGAGAAGTTATTTGCTTAAGAATTTGATCTTGTCTTAATATAATACAGATAAAATTATCTGGATTTAGACGGCAATAATTATTTTCAAGGAGTTTGTATTTGAGTTACATCATTTTTCTAATAGTGAGTTAATAAACTATTATTAGGCTATGACATCTAATATGTAAAATATCTTTGACCTGTAAAATTGATTGATCAATGTATTAGATGAACAATAAAAATGATTTTTTTGTGACTTTTTAATTCGACAAATATTGCACCATTCTCGCAAAATCTTGCATAGTTTTCTTTCTTTTTTTGTATAACTTTTACTAGCATATACATTTTTGCTTTGTTTAAAAAAAATTGTAATTTGCAATATAAAAATCTATATCATAATTTTTTTGAACATCGCAAAAAACTAAAAAGAAGGCATTGCTGATTAAAACATTACAGAGTTGAAAAAAATTTAAAAATGAAAAGTATAGTTTTTGGTAAAGCATGATAAAATTTGATTTTGTAAATATACTTCAATTAATTATATTGTATTTATACAACATTTAGTGACAATTTATATCAGTTAAAATATTGAAATTGATTAACTTTTATACAGTTAACACATGGCATAGTCACAGCAAGAGAAATAGTATTGAATTTGACAAACTTTTACTATGAAATTGATTAACTTTTAGGATGTCAGTTTAAATATATTTAACATGTGAAAAATTAAATTTTAAAATGCCATGGGTACAGCAAAAGAAAATTACTATTGAATTTGAAACTTTACTATTTTGTTTTAATATATAGGGTATATGAGCACAGATTTTCACATGACCCATCGTTCCATCTCATATTACTGATATACTTGAACACATATATGTTAAAAAGATAAATAATCACCAATACGCGTATTTCATGCTAAACCAGCAATCATCAGTTGGTCCAGATTATCATCTCTACACGTAAATGCGATAAGTGCTCAGATGTATATTAAGATAGCCAATCTTCTTACTTTAATGGACAGGCTTCAATCTAAGTATATTCTCCATGATAAAGTAAGTTTTAAATATATTTAATTAACATACTAATATAGATACATAATAAAAAGATGGCTAAATAAAAAATAAAAAAAGCGAGTAATAGGATCTCATTATTTATTTTCTAAAAAATGTCAACATAAAATAAATTTAAAAAAATGCTAACTTTTCTTATTGAAATTTTTTTATTTTTCTCTATCCTTTATCTATTATCTAGCAATAGCCTGTGAAATTTTTAAGTAGGACTGTTTATTACAATATCATCACTGAAATGTCAGCAAAGAAATAAAACATTTGTAATTTAGTAACCACAAAACCATTTTATTTTTCCATACCAATCATTTTTAAAAGATAGATATGAGAATGTAAATAAAGCTTATTATTTAATCACAAAAATATGAGGAGTATATAAATATCTTCTCTAGAAAATCTATATACGCCAATAATACATTTAAATGTATATTAAACATCAATTATGCTAATGAGAAATAATTATACAAAAATGGATTCTTATAAAAAACCCACTAGGGATTATTTGTGTGTGTGTGTGTGGAAGTGTAATAATACTGAGTACGGTTTGCATACCATGGATATGATAACTGCCAAAGATTAGAATCATTGTGCATAACATATGTATATATATAATTGTTATACCTAAATTGGTGTCCGAAGAGTTTTCTACATTTGAGATGCAATGCAACAGGTTATAATTATTTATTGTGCATGTGTACAAAATGACACACATACACCGAAGCTTATTTATAAAGTTTAAATATTTCTAATGAAATTTCTTATTGTTATTTATTCTTTATTCCTTTTTCTATTTTGTTATTTGACATTAAATAAATTTGTTTTGCTACTTCAAATTGTGTTTAAGTTTATAATATCCTCTGAATATAGCAAGATCTAATGTATTTTTTGTTTTTACTAATTGCTATTTGATCAATTATAATATCTGGAGTAAATGAACCATTATTTATTATTTCAATTTTTTCATATAATGTCAATTGAGAAAATGTAATTTTTTTACATATTCGACACTAACACTCATCATGATAAATATTTAAAATATTTCTTTTATCATTTTATTATATTTTTCTATAATAAATACATTAATGCCATTAACAGAAGAGAGGCATGTTTTGCTCTCTCTAAACAATGGACTAATTAAAAATTCAAACGCATTTGCATAATCATAACAATCGTTAGTTACAAAGCTATGAGTATGAGATTCAAACATGAAATCTCGAAAGCGCTTAGCAAAGCTATTATAAATTAGAGTAAAATTATAGCTTCACTATTTAATGCGAAAAAAAAAAAGTCGCATACTTATAATTACAATTTTACTAGTGAAGAGAAAACAATTTATTAAATAAATATTTATATGTTAATTATAGGAAACCCCCCAGAATATTTTATTGGTCATACTAAATAAAAATAATAAATATTTATTTACTCTGAAGAGAAACCAGAATAGATAAACATACCATGCTCAAATAACTATGCATGCTGTTCAGCGAGCAGCTTTAATGATGCTAGTTAACACTTGTTAAAAGCAAATGAATTTCTGTGGAACTTGCTGAAATTCACGACTATAATGTTTCTAGCACTGCTATAATTAGCAGCATTTTTGATCAGAATCTCAAGTATCACTTAAAATATTTCTTTTTAAAAAGTTTAATTAGTTATCTTTACATAATAATTATTCAAAATATTACATGATTGTTATATTATTGATATTTTCATGCACAAATTTAATAATTAATTTTTTTCTGGATTGTTGAAGCAATACAGTGCTTATAGTTGAGTCACCACTGTTATCTACCTATCCTTTATATATATATAATATAGCTTTATTAATCTTGGTCAATTTTACGATTTGGCATCGCGCATCATAGCTAATTGGTTGAAATTTCATTTTCTTTTTTTAATTATGTAAAAACTATAAGCATGACATCAACAGAAATATAGGCATTCAATCCATTGTAAAAATATCTTTTGAATGCCATCATTTCGATTGAAATTGGAAGAAATTTGAATTTTTTTATGATTTTTTTTTTTTTAAACAGGCAGATTTTCTAGTTTATATAAAGTGATAAAGGCAAAAAATTATTAATGGCCTGACTATATAGTGAAAATGAATTAAAAATATGCAGGTCATTCGCATTCAAAGCCTATAATGGGATGTCAACATAATCACAGAATATATATCGTAAGTAGATTAAAAAATTTTTTAAAAATATTTTGAATATATTAGTATAATTTATTAATTTGCATTTATATTGGTGTGGGTGTGTAATATATATATATATATTATAAATAATATAATATTAAAATCATTTATGCTCTTTATTATATGGTATATAAATTATTATTCATATGTACAGTAATTTTGTATCTTTGATATTAATAATTTATTATGTTTATATGGTGTGTTTGTGTTTATTCTTGCGTGTTATATAACAAGTAATGATTTACATATATAGAGCAGTGCAATGTAAATTTTAAAATCTGATAATCAAAGGTACAGAGAGGTTGTATAACAAATAATAATTTACACATATATAGAAGTGCAATGTAAATTTTAAAAACATAATCGCATGTACAGAAAGGTTGCAGTTGATAAAGCATTCATAAAATTTACTGGGCATAGTATCATGTGAAAATATAAACACTTAAAACTAATAAAAGAGATTTCAAATGATGTTTGTGTAGTAGTAGCAACTATGGTTATGCATATACCACATGGAATTGTATGCAGACAAAAAATCATTCTGATTCTTGCCTATGCCTTGATACTCATGCTGTGGAGTTAGTAGTTTTGCCATATCTTTCATTACATTATTTTCAAGTCTATAGCTAGCAAATGAGCTATATGCAAATAAATTATATCTTTGTGGGACAAAAAATATAAGATAGCATCACTGGTGTGCATAAAGAATATAAACATCACTGATGTACAGAAAAACTATAAAATGAAGAGATGAAATTCATTTTATCAGTGATACAGACAGTAGCCTACAATTTCTAGTTTTATATGGCAAGAAGCCAATTGCTATGATGACAAATGCATATCTATCTTCTGGACATGATTTGTTTGTATCTTTTATTAGGATGAATCTTTTTCTTATAGATGCCTTTGAAATTTGGTAACTTTTGGGATACAAGATAAAAATGAAGAATTCATATGCAACTTGTTTTGGAGATTCTGAAGCTATAAATTATCTCAGGTAAGAAGTATTGGTAGTTGTAAATTATGCACTGTACATCTACTGGTGGCACTGTTTCTCTTTAAAAATGTAGTGATATAACATTACCGGTCCTCAAGATTTTTTTTTTTTCAAATATACCATCTCTAGTTTTTTTTATTACAAATATACCATCTTTTCCATACGTCTTTTTTATTTTTTTTTCTAAAAAATGTACATTATAATGGAACCTTTTTTTTTGTTTAATTTTAAATTATAATGGACACTTTCTTTTTTTTCTTTTTAAAAATTGCGGGGGGTGTTAATAAGTGGCTTTTTTTTGTTATATTATGTGATTTTTTTAAAAAATTCTTGTACATGTTTTATAAAAAGATTTTGTTTTATATAAACAAAAAAAAAACATCCTCCTTTGTTGACATTACGTGACGTGTCGGGTTTATTTCAAAATCTACTTACACTACATGTTTTATAAAAAGATGTATTGTTTATAAATTAAAAGGCCTTTTTTATATATATCAATCACAATAGTCAATTATCTTCCCCCAAAAAGCGTGTTGTTTGATTTCGAATAATTCAAAGTAGTCAAACAAACGCCGGCTCACTTTGCTTTTCTGGGTGTTAGTTAACTTACACAAAATAATCACAACCACAACACAGTATCTATCCCCCCCCCAAAGCGTGCTGTTTGATTTAGAATCATTCAAAGCAGTCCAACAAACACCACCTCACTTTGCTCAAGCCCCTACCCTTCAACACTGATGTTCTGGCTGTTGATTGACTTACACAAAATAATCACAACACAGATTCTTTGAATCAATAAATTTATTAACCACATACGACTAGAATTCATAACTGTAAGTATTGCTCCTGAACACACTGGACCAATGAACCAACAGTTGACCAAAACATTTTCCAAAATAAAGTCCAGATCTACAATCTACTCGGACTGTTGGGAGGGTTATAAGGCCACTGATCTTGAGGCGGCAGGCTTTAACCATCTGACAGTTAACCATCTTTATAATTTCATGTACCCCAAGCTCACACCCAGATCATCGAGAGGTTTTGGAGTCTAGTGAAGTGGTAGAACAGCAAACAACGCAGCACAGAATGCCAATATATGCCCAAATGATCTGGCTGAGTTGATTTGGCGGTGTCTTCATCACGACGATGACATTTTTAAAGCCATTATGGAATAAAATGACCGCTCACCTAAGTAGCTAGTCTCCAAAGTCACTAACAACTTGTTTTAGTTTGGAAAAAATTTTTTGGTCAACTGTCAGTTCATTGGCCAGCATGTTCAGGAGAAATACTTAAAGTTATGAATTCTAGTCATATGTGGTTAATAAATTTATTGACTCAAAGAATTGTGGTTCTTTTGTGTACATCAATTAACACTCAGAATGTTAGTGTTGAAGGGTAGGGGGTTGAGCAAAGTGAGCAGTGTTTTTTTGACAGCTTTGAATTATTTAAAATCAATAAACAACACGTTTTGGGGGGGGGGAGATAAGTGACTATTTCTATCGATTTTCTTTTTTTAAAAATAACCTTTTCATTTAAATTTTTTTTATAAAACATGTAGTAAGGACAAGTAGATTTTAAAATAAAGCTGACATGTCCCAAGGAGGGAGATTTTTTTGTTGATAAAAAACAAAATCTTTTTATAAAACATGTATGAGAATTAAAAACCAAACAAAAAAATAAATCACATAATGTAACCAAAAAACAAATAAAAGCCATTTATTACCCCCCCCCCCCTGCATTTTTAATTAAAAATAAAAAAAGAAAGTGTCCATTATAGTTTAAAATTAAAGCAAAAAAAGGTTCCATTATCATAGATTTGCCACATACATATTATTGAATGGCATGTGGCAGGATGTTTTGGGCTTGCAGAAATGCAACTGCGTCACCTTCTGTGTTTGGGATGTCCCCCAGTTGAAAGAATGTGTTAGTCATTTTATTATTCTCATACAAGTCATGACAGAAATGGTACTTTTTCACCAACACCTGCAATCGTCCTGTTACAGAGCCTTTTCATCTTTAAAATAAAAATAAAAAATGTTTTGGGAAATATCACTGATCTGCTGATAATTATTAGTGTGCAAAAATATATCCGTTGGCCAATACTGAAAACCATATACATCAACAAAGAAACAGTTGGAAATCATTCCATTGCACACACTCTCATATTAAATTTGTGCGAAAATACAAATTTTGTCAATAGGCATAGGAACTGATGAACAATGCAAACAGCTAACTATACGATCGTAGTGTTGTTAGTAGATGTAGTTGTTTGGATGCGGAAGGAATTGGCCCCATTTGTAACTATTATTTAAATGGTTACTATAATCACAGTCATGTATTAGCCGTAAGTTCGGCCACAAAAGCAGTGTTGTGTTTTTACACAATGATGTACAGTGCATAATTTACAACTACGGAAGTATTATTTATGGTTTAAAAGATAATTTTGTGAGGAATATAAAGAAATTATCACTGAAGATGTAATTTAAACTTCATGATAAATTAGAAATTATGAACAAACAATTATATTGGATGTTGAAATTTCTTTTTTCCTTATTTTTTAAATGATTGTCACTATTTGTCTTAGACTTATTGTTTTCCTTTGTTTTTCTAGTTTCTATTAATGTAATTTTTTTTTGCTCTAACATTATTAAAAATGAAGTTATTGTGAAAATTGTGTCTCAGGTAAGTTTTTTTAAAAATTCAACATGGTGCCTGAAAACTGAACTAGTTAAGCAATAAATATAAATGCTAGCAATAGAGTTACATTATTTATGTTTAAAAAAATACCAACTTATAATAATTAAAAAAGCTGACTTTTCTACAACACTTTATAAATTGCATGAAACAATATTAAAAATTATCAGATACAATAAATTATTTACTTTTAAAGTAATAGCAGTGTAAGTAATAAATTAACAAGCCTTTTTATTAAATACTTTATAAATTAGATATAATAAATAATTAAAAATCATCCAATACAATATTTTAAAGAATCCTTAAAATATATTTTTATTATCCTGTATACATACAATATATGTTAGTATCTTACAATTTTGGTGATGAAAAGCTAAAGTATATTACTACACAATACATGCATTGATTCAGAGATGACACTTCAGGTAGCTTGAGAAAGTACCAGCCACATTTTTACTTAAACATATATATTACAATTATTGTCATTGCCAAGAATATTACTTATTAATGACGTTTATTAGTCAGACAATGCACAAGCATGAAATGAATAATAGTTAGATATTATGTCAATGTATAATCTCATAACAACCCAAAATAGGGACATGATCATATGATGCTGGAGATCAAGTATATCTTCCTTCTATATATGTCAACACAATGATATTTATTAGTTAAATTAAAATTTCCTGATTTTATTTGAGATAGACAGATATATATATATATATATATTGAAAAACATATAAATACATATATATTACAAATAGAATGACAGAAACTGTATCCCTTGAAACTTAATTACTATATACAAATGAATATTTTATGCAATTATTCAAATTAGAAATGCATGATTCTGATCAATAATAAAAAAATTTTAATAATAATAAAAATCTTGAAAAAAAAGATGCATATTTAAATATATAACTTCTAAATAGCATGCTAGGAACAATATTTCATGAAATTAATTGTTATTTACAAGTAATTATTATTTGTAATTGATCAACTTTGTTATATGTTTTGACATTTATTGAATATATATATCAGACTGTATGCTTAATAATTAATAATACTAATTAGTTTATCACATGAAAAATATATTTTAAAAGAAAATACTAAAAGTTGATTATTCAGTAATATAACTGCTTGTAAAAAGTTAATTTTTTGTGATATTGCTGTTGATAATTCATGTATTATTTTATTTAAATAGTATGTAAATATAGAAGCTGTGGGAACAGCTACAAATTACTTTATATTATTTTATTCTATTAATGCAAGCGAAGCTATGGATATAGCTAGTATATATATATATCAAGTGCAACAATCCATTCTATTATAGTATTCTAGAGCCATCTATTGTAAATTTACATAATCAATGGATATTAAGTTCTATTCTAACCAAAGCCTTAGAGCAGTTTCTAAATATTGGCCTAATAAATTAAGAAATATATATATAATGTCTATTAAAGTTATTCTCTGTTATTATTTTTAATCTATTGCTGAAAATATATAATAATGAAACAATATTCCTTAGATCATCCATATATAACAGCAAATGATAGTCAAATTAATAAGCCAAAAAAATATTTGAATATAATTAATAATAATTATGTAATTAATATATTACAAAACTGTATCTTGTAATACCACGAATGAGATCATTTAAGCATCTACTATTAGCTCATTATTTAAATACGATATAAAATGCTATATAAAAGCCAAATTCTGAATTGAGAATTATGATAATGCAAGACTCACAATATTAGTTTTAGAGAAATTCTTTTTATCAGCTATATCAATAATAATAATAACAATAATTAACAAAAATATATTTTTTATTAAAATAATTAAATATTTTAACAATTTGTTTTACTAATAGGTTATTCACGTTGTCAGATAACAGAATGATAAAGGAATAAATTGAATGTGAAAATGTCAACATTTATGTGTTTAAATATAAGGTCTATTGTTGTTTACTCAATAATTATACAGTAAATGTTTTAATAATGAAATATAATTTTTAAAACAATATATATTTAGCAAATAAGATGTTACAAACATAACGAAAATTAATGATTACATAAATTTAGTTACTAGAAATAAAGTATGAAATTGTATATATATTTGCTTATACATCAAAAGTTTATTACAACCTATAAAATTCAAGTTATATATATATCTTAGCTTGGAGCCACGTTCAGTTGTTACAAAAAGGCATTTTTATTAAACAAGTGAGGAAAATATTAATATTTTAAGAAATTTACTTGCTTTGAAATTAATCAACTTGATATGTTAAGAATTATAAATATCACCAACACAAATAAATTAAATGACAAGATCTTATAATAGCATTATAGCTAAATACTATAGCATATGTAGGTTTTTTACTCAATTTTGGGACAAACTGTTATCAGGTCAATGTATTTTAAAGATTGGCGTAATTTACATTATCAGAAGTCCCCCCTCCCCTTTAAAAATTTTTTTTAATAATATAACAATTTGAGATTTATTTGTTATTTAAATGTCAAAAAGTTAATTAATCAAAACGATAAATGATATTTTTAAAAAAACATAAAAATGAAAAACACACACTGTAGTACATACAAGAATAGGATATAAAATAGCAAAAAAAAAAACATTCATAAAGAACAAGTTGAAGATTTATAAAATGTTTCAAAATTAACATACTTAATTTAACTGAATTAGATACAATTCAAACAGTAGACAATATTTTTTTCTTGTTCAGAAAATTAATTTCTATAAAAATTACCTGATTTGTAGAAAGAAATCATTTCAAAAACAACAAATACACTGGAATTCAAAATACAAAAATTGACATTATTTATAGACACAATACTAAAGGTAAAGGAAATAACACTAATAAGAAACTATTATACACCAGGAGATAAAATCTTAAAATGAAATAGTACAGCAACTGTTAAAAAGGGTACAAATATATATAAATACAAAATATATGATGTGTACATATTTATACAAAGAAAATTTACAATATTTGGCAAGACTTTTCTTGAAAGGCAGTTGACTTTAAACAAAGCTAAAAATGGGACGGGAAAGAAAGATAGAGGATTACATAACAATAAACAGAAATATTACCAAATTCACCACTTCCTTTATTTTGCTAAAAAAGTCTTCAAAGTAGAGTGGCTAAATCTTATTTATATAACAATAAACAGTAAATGCTTTTAGAGATAGCATATGAAAGTAAAAAAATCACCCCAGGTATCTTCACTTTTTTTTTAATCTCTCACATTTCCAGTAATTTTGAAATTGTAATCAACAAATAACAGTTATTTACAAGTTTTAATATTAAATAGTAATTAAAAATATTAGAAAGTTAATATTATCAAACAAAATAAACAGTACTGTCAGCACAGTTTATATATATATATATAAACAAACATACTATATATACAAGTTGACTATATAAAACATTTAAGTTTCATATTTCTTTCAGTAAACCTAATATAACATATATATTAAATCTCTTTCCTTCTCAGTTTATAATAATGAAGAATATGTAGTAGATATAATCTGCTAACAAATATGTGCAGATTATTGTAATTATACAATCTTTTATAATATAAAGATCTTAGAAAATTTCACCTTACAATATAACAAAATCAAAGTTAGATATTAATTTATGGCAATATGTCTGTGTGTGTATATGACCACATACATAACCACACAAATGCAAAAAAAATAATAATTGCAAAAAATAAAAAAGAATGGCACTTCAAACAATTCAACCCAATAATTTCAATTAAATCTTGTCCATTGTTGTATCAGGTCATACCATATTACTTAATTATTTTAATCCAAATTAGGCATTTTTATTTTTCTCTAATAAATATGTTCTAATAAATAATGTTCTCTTATAATTATATTTGTCTATGAAAAAGAGATCAATTACTTAATTATTTTAATCCAAATTAGGCATTTTTATTTTTCTCTAATAAATATGTTCTAATAAATAATGTTCTCTTATAATTATATTTGTCTATGAAAAAGAGATCATTATTCTTTTATTTCCAAAAAGATAATCCTATGATTTGATAAGATAGAATAGCTATTAATACAAGCAACTGCAAATTTATCCAGGAATGCATGTATTACATAACAATGACTGTTAAATAATAGTTTATAGTATGGATAAACCAACTTAGAGTATGTTAGCAGTACTTTATGGATTACATACTGTGCATCAGATCTTACAAAAATAAAAAAAGCCTAGTATATAAGGCAATATTATAATCAAAAAACAGTTGATATTTTTTATAATCAATTGATTGCTTTCTTATAATCAATTATTATAAAATAAATTTGCTTCTTATTACTGTTGTAATTAGTTTTAATATGTCTTATTATATTTGTCTTAAAAAATAAAAAAAGAGTAGCAATTTTTTTAAAAAGATTTAAAGTTATCTAGACTACAATCAGTATGAGATACCACTAAAACAGAATGGAAGGTATAAAATTAAAATTACATGAACTAAACTCAAATTAATTTGACTTTTTCAAAATAGATATATTTGGAGAAGTATTGTGATCATCTGTGTATTTGAAAAAAATTATATTAATTAAGGCATTCAAATATTTATACCAGTATGTGACACTGATTGTAGCTGTTGTGGGTTAAGATGAAAATATTAAATTAAAAAAAGTTTAAGTAATAAATTCCAAGTAAAAAAAACTAATCAGGATGTATAAGATTAAGATTTTACATAAAATAATTGAAAATCAGAATTAAAATTTGTATTACACTTTTATGTTATCAGAATTATTTATTCTTAAAATGATTTGTTGTTTTTCATCTGTAATTACATCTTATTTTCTGGTGACAAAAGTTTAATTTGTTTTTAAAATAGAAAATTCTTACAATGGCTTCTCTTGGTAATTATGAGATTAAAATTTTCTAGAAAATGTATTATAAACATCACATGATCACCATACATGGCAATACAGATAGAGTTTTGCCTGTTTTAAAATTTAGTATAGTGTGCAGCAGAAATCAGTTGTCTTTTCTAATTCTCTTGCTTGTCATACTGGTCATAAATATAATAATAACTATCAAATTAATGTGTGATTTACAAAAATCTCCTCAGGCATTAATAAGATTTCCTTGCATTGTTAATTTGCACCTAGGATTTCTTTCCTAAATGTGTAAAACCAGCTTCAATGAAATGGTTTTGGTGTTCTTGAATTAGCTATAACTAAATCAATCATGTGTCAACTATATATTATTAGTAATAATTATCAATGATGTATATTTCAAATATCTAAAAACTTAATGATGACAAAATAAATAGTTCAAATATAAACGGAAAACTGATTGTGATTAAATGTTTCAACCAAAGGATCCTGCAATGCCAACTTTAACTTTTGAATTTCAATAGAGCTCTTAAAATAAAAAAAATCCAATATATATAAAGAAATAAAAGTTCTTATTTATCACCAATGAACTTTGCTAACTATTGCATAAAAACTAATCCAAGATAATTATATTAAAGTCATTGTAAATTATAAACATTTCATGAACTTTATTTAAATTTTAAAATGAGCTTTCGTTTTACCTGAAGATTCATTATTATTTATTTCACTATCCATTTCTTAGTTAACTTTTTTTTAATCATCTTGAATTAATAATACTTGTACAAACTATATTTAATGATTTAAATTGTATTTTATTATTATAAGGCTAATTTTAAGAGTGGATAAATAATAAATTAGAGTATCTGTTAATGGGAATTATTATTAATTCATATCTATGAATACAATCAGATTTTAAATATTTTTTTAGGGCCAATATTTCAAAAGGGGAAACAATTATTAAGGGATTTATTAGACGCCCGTTAAAGCTAATGTTTGTTTGACTTGTTACAATGAATATTTATACATTCCTGACATTATATAGATAAAAGAATTCTGATGTAGTTATTTTCAAAATTTTATGAGCCTTATTTTTACAGATATTTTGAGGTTTACCAATAATTCATATGTCTATTCTTTAGATTTTGAAGTTTTATTAGAATTAATAATTATTTGCGTGATTCTATTGTTACATATTTTTCAAGTATTTTCAAAATCATCTGGTCCTTTATTGAATACATATTGTTAGGAATTAAAATTGTGTAGTCTTTGTTCGATTGATTATTTATGCTTCACTAAAATGGATACTAGTCACCTACCAGATAAAATTCTGAAGCAACATATATGTGCACATATATTAAACTTAGCTTTAACATGCATAAAATGAATGATATTATTGATTTTCTATTGACATCTGGTTCAGGATAGTATTCAAATTGATATTGTAAAATATTATATATATAGATGACATAAGGTTTTAAAGTATACCCATTGATATAATTTTATATTGTAAATATATTTAATAGTTTTACATTATGCAAGTTAATTATAAAATACAATAGTTAAGAATAATTATAGTGTATGTTATAATACAAGCTAATAAATGTATATTAAATTTTTCTATTACTTATTATATTAATCATTGTTATTATTATACCAGCATTTGCTAAGGCCAACTGAGTATTCCAAGGAGTGACTAAGCCTCCATGATCTAGTGGACATAAATTAAATTGGTAGACAGGTTGGGGGTTTTGCAGGGATTTATGGTTGGAAGTTCTCACCAGTAAATTGTAACCTTCCTATAGAAATATCAGCAATTAAACACCCAATGAAGGTTGATGTTTTAATAATAGTAAGAAATTCTAGATGGTAAATATAATGGTGCCCTCCGGTAATGAAAGTTGGCTATATCTGCAAACCTGAAGCAAGTAACTAACATTCTGGTGAACACAGGATACAAATAGAAATTAACAATGAAGTTATATTATGATTTACTATAATAATTATGCTTTTAAATAAATATTTAAATAAAATGAAATAATATACTTTTGAATTGTTAATAATGTTTTTATTTCCAGCAATGTAATACAATTGACCTTAGACTAATTAAAAGCATATGTATATACATCAGTTCCTCATGACAAAAGTATATTATTTCATTTTATTTAAATATTTATTTAAAAGCATAATTACTTTAGTAAATCATAATATACCTTCATGTATGAATTGTTAATAATGTTTTTATTTCCAGCAATGTAATACAATTGACCTTAGAATAATTAAAAGCATATGTATTATACATCAGTTCCTCATGACAAAAGTATATTATTTCATTTTATTTAAATATTTATTTAAAAGCATAATTATTATAGTAAATCATAATATACCTTCATGTTAATTTCTATTTGTATCCCTGTGTTCACCAGAATGTTAGTTACTTGCTTCAGTTTGATTTTATGGTGGGATTACTGTTCCTAATCATTGAAATATAGAAACTCTAACAGACAGTAAAGATCTAAATCTAATTAAATAAGAGAAATACTGAAAACTAACAATTGATTACATGTAATATTATGCAAATTTTATTTTCATAAAATGAAAGCATTAAAAAAATTGATATTTGTGAGTTTTTAAGTAAATCAAGATGGCATGTATTTTTGATAAATATACCTTTCGAGGTACTAAAATCTATCAAAGATGTGATAGTTGTTAAATTTAAAAAAAAAATAGCTTGTTAAGTTTTAAAAAAAAGTAATAAAATTCCAATAAATTTTATTTAGAAGTTTTATTTCAATTTTTTTTTTGTTTAGCTAAATTAGAACATGAAAGCAATGAGTTAAGATTGTCATATTTTGTTTCAATTCAGAGTTTCTTTTTGTCAGCATTTTTTTTTAGTAATTTGTCAGATTAAAATTTGGCATCTTCCTGTCACTGAACATGATGCAGTAGAGTATTTACAAAGGCATGACAGTCTCCTCTTTCAAAAAGTGTGCATTAATGATTACAATATAAAAGTTTACATTCAAAACCTCCCTACCCATCTACCAAAAATGTGTTAGTTGCTAAATTAAAACAAAATTAATCAGTTGTTAAATTAAAAAAACAAGAAATAAATTCCAATAAATTTCATTAAAAACCTTTATTTCAATTTTTTTTTTTAAACTTATAATGTGGGAAGCAACAAGAGCTCTTAGCATTGTCATATTTTGGTACAATTCAGTGTGTTTCTTTTTGACAGCAGTTTTTTTTAATGAATTGTTACAATAATGAAACTTTGGGACCTTCCTGCCACATAATATGATACAAAGAACTATTTCCAAAGATACAAGATCCTACTCACCCGAAAAGTGTGCGTTAATGATCATGATATGATTGCAACCTGCCAACATGAATAAATGTAAATCTTGTATTTATATATTTTTTCCATTTTTCTGTTAATAAGTTAATACAAAATAAGTAAATAAACTAAATATTGCAGTTAATTTTTCCACAATGATTTCTATTTTTAAAATAGCAGTAATAAAAAATAAAATGTGCTTTTTTTTTAGTAAACATTGGGGAGGGGGGGAGTGTGTAGATTTATCAAAAATACAGGTTGCCATCTTGGTTTACTTGAAAACTCACAAGTACCAAAAAATCTTACTGACCAGCAGTTAAATAAGATTAAACTCCTTCACATTTGCATTTCTTATTATTATTAAAAGGATCCACATAAATGTTTTAACAATATTTCCAATAATTTATTTATGCCATTGTTTATAAATATTTTTTGAAGCATTGTATAATTAATTACAAATTATAATTCTAAATGTAACTTTATATTAATTTCTATTTGCATCCCTTTGTTCACCAGAATGTTAATTATTTGCTTCAGATTGATTTTATATTGAGATTACTGTTCCTAATCATTGAAATATAGAAACTCTATTGGACAGTAAAATTCCAAATCTAATTGAATATGAGAAATACTAAAAACGAACAATTGATTTCATGTAATATTATGCAAATTTTATTTTTATAAAATGGAAGCATTAAAAATTCTTAGATGACCTGCAGTTAAATGAAATTAAACTCCTTCACATATACAATTTGTATTATTATTAAAAGGATCCACACAAATGTTTTAACAATATTTCAAAGAATCCTTTTATGTCATTGTTTATAAATATTTTTCGAAGCATGGTATAATTAATTATAAATTATAATTATAATCAATGAAACTTTGTTATTTTAAAATGAAATATAATACAACAATTTCTTAACTTTATCAGAATTATGATTCAATATTATGGATCACTAATTTCACATAATTAGAAACTATAATGATAAGAATTGTTAGGATTGATGTTTTTTTTTTTTTGTTTGGATGTTTTATTCCTTTCTTTACTTAATTTCTTAATATTAGTATTAAATTGAATATTTTCTATATATTGAAGAATTGAATTCAAAATTTTCCAATGAATGTTTTGGAAAGAAAAAGCAAACATTTGAAAAAATATTCATTAACAAATTTTAGAACAAGAATGAATTTTATAGAGTATTTCTATATTCAGAATCTGCTTCAAATTCTTTCTTAAAAGGCTCCTAACTAACCTTATTATTATTTTTTATCTCCTTAAAAAAGTCTTCAGACCAGAGTTTGTGTTTGTTGTGAGAATAAACTAAGATCAGGAAATTTCGCATTTAAAAAAAAAGGCTAAATATTTCATCTTATCACATCTTTTTTTGATTCACACAAGGGCCAGTAGAAGATTTATATACTTATAATATAGCCACTTACAACAGATTCAGATTTTTAAAATTAAGATTATGCATAAAAATATATCAAGGAAAGTCATTTAAATTCTTGTATGAGAAAAGTCTTAACTAAAATAAAATGATGACTTAAGATAAAAGCATCTCAAAAACACCAGCATTAATGAAATAATTGTAGTCAAAATATAATTTTTCTTACATATATGAGAAGGCAGAAGTGGAAGGAAGCATGACAAATGTGTTCCCGAAAGACAAATTGAGAATTTTTTGATAGAAAATAAAACTTTCTTCCTTACACATATTTTACTTTTTAGCCTAAAATCATGTAGTGCATTAAAATATTTATGTGATATTATATTATTCACATATAAAAATAAAACAAAAAAAGTTTCCTTATATATATAATATTTAAATACATGTATATTATCTATATTAAATTACTTAATGTAATTATGAGAGACTTGAACTCAGACTTTCAAACTCCCCACAGTTATCCTATCCATCTTATGCAACTGATACACATGACCACATACATGTGAAGAAGATAAAAGATCTTCAATATATGTATTTTGTCTGAACCAGCATTTATTAGTTGATCCAGATCATCATTTCCAACACATATATACAATCACTGCTCAGTTTATATTAAGATGGTAAATCTTCAAACTTTAATTGACAGGCTTCAACCTTCTCCACTCTTCAATTTTTCAGCCATCCATATCATTAAAAATCCGAAGATGAAATGCTCAAAGCCTCAATGATACCAATATTATTGCCATACCCTGTTGACCTTAAGTCATTCTAACTCCTCACACATAACATGAAATATATATATATATATATATATATATATATATATATATATATTTCATGATATATATATATATATATATATATATATATATATTGGAGATCATTTATCTTCTTCACATCTAAGTGGTCATGTATATCAGTTGTATAAAATGATTGGGATAGATGTAGGGATTTTGAAGGTCTTAATTCAAGCCCTTTATAATTGCATTAAATTTGGTAGAAATAATATACATGTATTTAAATATTATGCACCAATCTGTATTCTGCCTATTCCTCTTCTGTGTAATTAAATGGACATATTAAGATCCTATGTAGGAGGGATCACATTGACTTGAAGTTAACATGGGTATGACAATAATATTGGCTTCATCAAGGACTTTGAGCATTTTATCCTTAGATTTTCAATGATATGAATGGCTGAAGAGTTGGAGAATGGAGAAGATTGAAACCTGTCAATTAAAGGTTTGAAGATTTGCTATCTTAATGTAAACTGAGCAATGATTGTATATATGTGTTGGAGATGGTGATCTGGACCAACTGATGAGTGCTGGTTCAGCATGAAATAGGTCTATTGGAGATTATGTAACTTCTTCACATGTATGTGGTCATGTGTATCAGTTGTATACAATGGATGGAATAGCTGGGGAGTTTGAAAATATGAGTTCAAGTCCCTTATAATTACATTAAGTTTAATATAGATAATATACATATAATTAAATATTATATATCCAGCCTGTCCCTTTTTTGTGTAATGAAATGGACATATTAAGGTCCTTTGTGTGAGGGGTCAGAATAACTTAAAGTTAACATGGGTATGACAATAATAATGGCATCATCATGGGCTGAGCATTTCATCCTCGGATTTTCAATGATATGGATGGGTGAAGAGTTGGAGAATGGAGAAAATTGAAGCCTGTAAATTAAAGTTTGAAGATTTATTATTTTAACATAAACTGAGCAGTGATTGCATATATGTGTTGGAGATGATGATCTGGACCAACTGATGAATGATGGTTCAGCATGAACTTGTATATTGGAGATCATTTATCTTTTTTACATGTATGTGGTTATGTGTATCAGTTGTATAAAATGGATTGTATAGCTGTGGGGAGTTTGAAAGTATGAGTTCCAGTGCTTTATATATATAATGTAATAATGACTATTAATTAATTATAGAGGAATAGATTTATGTTTAACATAGTTATGAAAAAGTTATACTATCAAAAATATTGATCTTATTCATCTCATTTTAATTTTTCCATAAAATAATATGGTAATTACTCACTTGAGAGGTCATATGATGTTTGAGCAGCAGAAATGAAAGGGTGAGCTTTGATTCTACCATTGTGGTAAATTGCGCAAATCAAATTTTCAATTTCTGATCATAATATAATTTTTGTAATCTTTAAATAAAATTATTTAAAATATTGACATTACAATTGAATTGTAATAAAAAATATGAAGTGATAAACTCCATTTGCTTCAATCAATTCATTCTTACAACTCACATTTAGAGCCATATTATAGAATAATAACTGGCAATTTATATAAAGTTATATTGTGTACTAATAATTTGCAAATTGTGCTCTAAGTATATGCAACAATAAAAATATTATTTATGTCATTAATAACAAAAATATTTTATGACATTTCCTATACTGTGTCAAATCGCTTGATCATTACAATTAAAAAAAAATGTTTATTACATGTGAACATATTTTATTTGGAAAAGAAACTAAGAAATTAAATAGCCTTAATGATATATAAGAAATTTTAACAGTTCTGGTCATAGCATAATTTTAACATAATATTCTATATTCTTCCATATTTTCTTTTAAAGTCAATCATTTTGTTTTTTCAAAACAATATTTATTAAAAACTAACAAGTAGATAAACATTTTTGAATTTACATTTTGCAAAAAATTTGAATTCAAGTAGCCACCTTGTTATTTAAATATTTATTTTCATGAGAAAAAAATCCTAATAGTGCAATATTTAGTCTGAACTAAAGTAGTAAAATGTAATTAATTTTGAAAATTTCTTCATGTAATAAATTGTTTATTTTTTATGCATTATTAGGCAAAAATTTATAAAATTTTAAAAATTCAATAAAATAACTAAAAATATTACTAATGAGAAATTAATATATAATAGTTAGTTATGATAGTGATGCAGGACATGTACAAACACTTCAATTTTTTACATTTGAAATGTTTGGTTAATGATTTTGTTTCTCTTCATTTGACAATAATAATTCTGTCATTTATTTGTTCAGATTTGCTCAGAAATGATCATAAATGCATATTTATTTATTTTTTATATTTTAAATAGAAATAAACTATATTGTATTATTTAAAGAAGAAAATTAAACTTTCACTATAGTTCATTATAACTTCATTTATAATTTTAACTATCAATCAAAAGCATGATAAATAAATATGTGCAGAGATTCTTTTTTTAACAATGTGTTATTTCACTACATGTTTTTCATGAAATCTATTATTATAAAAAAGGTATCAAATTACAAAATTATTTTATGCAAACATTATTTAAATACAACATATATGGTTGCAATTAAATAATAATAGATTTAATAATAGCTGTTACACAATGTTACAGTTATCAAAATAAAATTTTCTCATATTCTCTTGCCCTATCAATGAGTGAAGGTTATTAAATATTTTATTGTCTTATCATCAGATATATTATGGATAGAGAATTTAACATATATATTTGATAAAATATCTTTAAGATAACTAATTATATATTATTTATAAAAAACAAATACATTTGGTGATTAAAAATAAATGTAAAACTGCCTTTGATTTGAACTTCAACAAATTATAAGTTATTCAACAAACTATAACCAAAATAGCATTCTGTAATTAGATAGACTGAAATATAGAAACAGTAAATAAATCCTAAATAAAAATATCATAGTGGACAGAGTTGGATTACCATTATATATAAATATCTCAGAACTAAACATGTAACTTAGAAAAGTTAGTAATTTTGACTCAAACACATAAATTGTTATCTCACTACAAACAAAATAAAATAGTTCTTATAACAAATATAAACTGCTAAACAAAAATATATATTGTTAAAAATTCTTGTGCTTATTTTTGATCCTTTTTTCATATTAAAAAAAAAAAAGATGAAAATAAATTATTTCTATCAAATAAAACAGTATCAATTAATAACTAAAAAAAAAAACTAGAACAAAAAATACAGAGTATTAAAAAGATAACATCATTATTATATTCATAGTAACATTTATACAACAATTCAGCATATTAATTAATTGTAGGTCAATTTTAATTAATTATTTTATATGCCTAATTACTTCAGAAATGTTATTTTGATACCGCAATACAAATTAAAATAAAAAAAATAATGTCAATTTATTTTCTAAAAAAATAGTTTAAGAAAAAAATATTTTTCCTTTAATTTTAAAAAAAAAAATGTATTCATATTTACGAATGCATATATTTACATACAAAGAAATTAAAGCGCAATTATTTGCAATTATGTCATTTAAGGAAATATATTTTTGATATATTATAAAACAAAAAAATTTCATCTATATATATGTGGGCATGCAAATATATACAAAATATATATACACACATCCATATTTGTAAATCAATATATATATACACATAAAATATTAAATGTATGCATATATATGTAACATATGCGTGGTTACTTTTACATAGGTTTACTATATTTTATTAAATAAGTGACATGTTGTAATTGGTAAATTAATCATAATTAACAGATAGTTGAAAATGAAATGAACAGAATATAACAAACTTTTGCAAAAATCAGTCCCTACATATTTCAATATTCATGATGGAAGATGAAATGCACAAATTGTTTACTGAATGCATAACAGTTCTTCCTTTTCTGAAATACAATTACATTATACATTTATAAGAGTGGTTCTTCATTAACATAGAAACTTCTTAACACAAAGTACTATATTACATAAAAAATATTTCTACTAAAAAAAGATTCTGTAGATTATACTTTTTTTTCTTTGATTAATATTACAAAAAACCCCATTGACATGAAATTCATAATGTTTTGTGTTAATGAGGTTTATCTGTATATAATCATTACAATACTAAATTAAAGCTTTTAAATATATATATAGATGTATATAAATATATTATACATGTGTGTTTGCCTTTATATACAGACACACATATTTACTCAAGTAAAAAAATATTCTGGGTTTCCTGCATGTAAGGTAAATTAGAAAAAAAAAATTTGGCACACACATATATATGCATATATCATAAGTACAAATCCATGAACAAAGATAGAGAAAAGCTATCTCATAATCACAGTCAAATATTTTAAAACTGATCTTATTGAAGTGAAGGAGAAAAATTGATTAAGAATTTCTTCTCATATCTTGTTTTTTTATCCTGAAAATTTTATTTAATCATGAAATATTTAGTTTCATACTATTACTTATTCACTATAATGTTTATTATTTTATATTTAATAGAACTTCAAATTTTATTCTGAAAAATAATAAAACTGATATTAGATATGAATAGAGAGTTTTTTCGATTAAACATACAACTTTTCATTACAAATTTGTTTTGACAATACAAATAAAACGTAATAAAATATAAATTAATAAAAATAAATAAATATATATTATTAAAATTGTTAGAAAAATACCATATTTTTTTAATTTTTCAGATCAATCCTTCACTCAGTGAGAATCCAACACTCTTCAATCACATTTTCTTTCTAAGGGTAATGTGAGTGATTTCAAGGGTATTATGAATTTTCATTGGAATGCCAAAATAAAATGTTCCTTTGGAGACATATACATAACTTGTATTAGATGGCTGGTATAGACCAGCATAATAGGCATTTAGAAGATAAGCTCCTACAATCATTGGATACAACTGACCTCCATGAGTGTGACCTAAAAGAAATCCAAAAATCTCTAATAAATAATAAAACATCTTTTAAAATTTTTTGAATTGCATTTTTTATTTCAATTACTATTTAAAAAGTAACACCAGCCATGAACTTTCCTAAAGATTCTTCATGACAGTTATAGACTAATGATCACAAAATATAGTCAAAACTTTTCAAAAATAAGATTGAAAATCTTAGTATTTTAAAAAGAATTTGACCTAATCTATTTATATATAAATAACTATTTATAGTTTGATAAGATTAAGAAATCTAATAACAACCCAACTTTATCAAATGAACTTATAACAAATATAACTTTTTATATATTTATTTATGTATCCATATACATAAATAAATATATAAAAAGTTATATGGATACATAAATAAATATATAAAAAGTTATCACCATTATTAATTCATACAAAATTAGCAGAAAAAACATATTATGAACAAAGTGAGTCAAATACAATTTCAGTACTTATATAAAAAACTCATCATTTTGAAACAAGAATTTCATATAATTAATAAATTATTTCTCTTAATAGACTGTCTGTAATCAATTTACTTCTTTTTTTTCTTTCCTAGTATAGTTATATGCGATAATTTATTGCAATATGTCCCTGTTAACAATAGCTAATTTTTATTCATGTATTTATAAGTGCTGCCAGAAATACTATTACAAGACTGACATATTGAAACAGTAAGGTCTGCTTTGCAGATCTTTGTTTCACCTTTTCTCATCTATTTCCTACCCTCATACCTTAGTTTGAACCCCAATCTATCGTAGTGTATCTGCAATATGCTTATATACCGAAAATCCCGCATAATTTTAAACCACGAGCACAATGCTCGTATTATATAAATAACTCATTCCCAAATAAAATAAAATATTATGGATTATGTATGTTCACATAATTTTGATTTATTAAAAAGTAGGTTATATAAGTCGTAATTGCGCACACACTATGATATGCATTTTAAAACATATCAAAATTATAAATTGTTAAAGTTATTTTGTTTGAATCTATTTACAAATATATATTACCGTCGTAATATATTTTGATTTAAAATAAAATTCATTAGTAAATATTCGTTTAGTAAATAGATTCAAATATTGCAATTTAAAAGTAAAATAATTTTAGTTTAATTTAATAAAAGTCATTCCAAATATTTCTGTTAAAATAAATGAGAGACAATAGTTTAATTAGTAAATATTATATAAGTTTATCTAAAAACAGCAGATGTCCACTTAAGGTTTTCTTTAATTAGTAAAAGTAATTTTTAATTAAATCTAGTTTGTAATTCGAATGTCGACAGGGAAATTAACAAAAGAAATTAATTAATGTTGAATTCCTTTAGACATTCTGATTGATTTAATTACAGCTGATAAGTCCGATATATTTTTGTAATGCTCCAGGGCAGTTCTATTGTTAATTTCTACTATAAAAAGGAGGGTTTTCTTTTGTTCTCGATTCTAATGTTTCTAAGAGAAATCATTCTGAGGTCTAATGTTTCTAACCAAAATTATTGTAGTAATTTGTAAATCTTGACATGACTGAGTAGAGCACAAGAAGGCTATTTCTCTCCGGAATGGTCATATGCTGCGTAGACCATCGGAAGTTATCACACAAGGAACCCCGGAACTGCTGCTGCTGCTGCCAAAAATATGAACATTTCCAGATTTTGCTGTTAAATTATATAAAAACCTGCCGGCCATCAATCTACCTAAAATGCTTTTCCAGAGGTAACCCTAAATTAACCCAAGAGCTCTTGTGATAACTAACATGCTATAGCTATTTTAAATTGTTTTCTGATATTTCACATAACTTCATTATGTATTCTTTAACGTGTTTAAATATACTCAACATTTTGCTCTCTATCCTTGGGTTAATATTTTCTATTGATTAAGCTTTCTGTTATTTTATTATGATAATGTGTCAGAATCGTCTTTGACCGAGTGAATTATTCCCTTTGATGAAAATAAGACGCCGCTATGAAGGCATATTTTAAATTTCTAAATAATTTTCCAATTTTATTATCTTGCAAATCACTCGTTCGAGGGTGATTCTATTCTTTAATATATAATATAATCACATAGTTTAAAATCTACACGTTATTGATTTTAATCTCATATGAGAGTATGTGCGAGGTCAATGATTAAATGTGTCCCCTAATGCATGATTGCGTAAATAAATCTATACTTATTTTTTAAACCCGCAAGCATGCATTTTCCTATTTTAATTACCATGTTCTACTTTAATTACAAAGTTCATCATTGACGTCAAGAATGTGCGGACCCTTTTAAATGAATTTCGAGGAATTTGATTGGGCATTTCTCTTAATCCAAGTAAAACCCATTCAGTATGTTTTATATACACTAGTCTCGTATTGCTGGTAAGTGAATTGGTTGTTGAGACCGCTTTGTTTTACTTTTCCAAGGATTCTTTACACAGCCAAGTCCGTTCTCTTCGCTTATTGCAGTTTCCAGGCAGAGTGTGTCCATAAATGACACACCTGGGAATTAAACGCAATCATCACCCAGTCGCTAAGTTTCGGCTGTTCAAAAAATACTTTCCTACAGGTTACCGGCGAGATGCCCTCCGTAATCATTCCAAATATTCCATTATTGTTTTATTTTATATTTATTTTACAAAGCATCCGTGACTTAAACGTGTCACACCCTCCAACTTTAATAAATTCATTATCAGCAATACTGACCTCCCAATGCAACTCTATTATTATTATTCTCAAATAAATGCTTTGATCACATTCCCACTTTGTTGCTTAGTAAGCTTTTGTCCGTGCTATTCTCGAAATCAATAAATATTTTATAACACTTAATTTTAAATATTTTCTTAAACTTGTATAATTACTCAAAGCACCTCGCACATGTTCCTATCTCTTCAAGCACATTATCGTAATGCTATTAGCCCGAGGAATAGAATATCACTTTGCTTTAAAACCTTTTTTTTATTTATTGGAACATAATGCCAACAATTATTTAATACACATCCCTGTCTCATATAAGCAGAGAGTGGTGTTATCTATATAATTTATATGAATAAATTTTGTGAAATTATTTAAAACTAAATTTGATCTCTTATTTTATTTGATTCCTATCACTGTCTCGGTCTATATATATATTTTCTGCATTTCTTTTGTAAATCCATAGACGTTAATTAGCCACCCAAGCTTCTTTTAGTATAGAGTCTTTTGTTCCTCCCTGACCACCAGGCACCGGTCAAAGGTTATACTAGTAGTGGCATCAGATGAGTTATCACATAGATGGCGCTGTGAAGTTTGGACTTAGATTCGAACTTAGTATATCTAGAAGGCAACCCCTCCTAGAATGTTCAGTTTCGTGTGTGGGTTTGAATTCTGCAGTGTGTTAGCGATAGATGATTCTGACTGTTACAATATTTTATGATTTTGTCTACTATAACCACAAATCCTCATTTGATTTAATTTTAAGAAATTCTGGATGTTAAACCTGTATCAAAAAGTAGATTAAGTGAAGTTTTTGGAATATCAAAGTGGCAAAAAACTAAATTGATATTTAGTATAGATCTCATTACCTTCATTAATATTCTTCAGATATTTTATTGCATAAATTTTCTAAAATATAGTGCAACAGGGCAGGTATAATCAAACCCTGTTGCGATAATTAGACAAATACGTAATCGTATATTTAACACATTATTAAAATATATATATATCTTATTACTAACGTATTATTAAAAATATGTATTACTTTACTAACAAAATTAATATTTACAGTTTGATGTTCAATCAACGGTCATTTGCGTGGTCGTACAGAATTGATTTAGTTATTTTAATTAAAAAGAACTCATAGAAGAGGTATGGGGGGTTACACACTTGCTCTGATTTTTTTTTCTCTCTTTTGCCAAGCCCAGCTATACACATCGCTATGTATATGTGTGAGTGCATTTTTGAACCATTAAAAATGAAAATTCACAAAATAAAAAAAAATATTATCTTGGAATGTCTAATTTTAATTAAAGATTAATTGGAAAGAATATAGGTGTAAAAAGCTTTTGTGGTACATTCCAACAAAGGCATATGGAATGTGAATGGAAATATAATTAAAAAAAAGAGTGAAAAGAAAGATAAGTTTGATAATTAAATAAAAATTAAATTAATTATTTAGTATAAGTTTGGAGGGAGAAGAAAGCGGATGGTCAACGTGATATACATTTTGATAAAATATGGTCAGGCTGGGGTAGAGGCTTCAACGTGCAGAGGGTCCGAATCCTTTGCCCCCGAATGTATAGCAGCTGCTGATAGCAGAGAAGGGATATCAAGCCCGGAGAATTCGCCTCAATAAGCAACCGTATTGAATCGTCAGAAGAGAAATAAATAAATAAATAAACAGACTTTAGCCATGGAACCCGAATTTCAAAGAAAAAAAAAACAAAGTTCGTTCACTGACAAAGGACCGGAGATCCCATTTTCACCAAGAGGATTCGATCAATTCCCCGGGGAAACCAGGTATTTTCTTTCTAATTACATCTATATATGTCACTATTAGTAAGCTTACTCCACAAATTTGAGAAAACTGTTTATTTGACACAATTGTGAACTTAAAATTTATTTTCTTTGCCCGGAGAGGTCAAACTATTTACTACGGAATTTATTAGTGTATAAATCAGTCCAATTAAATCTTCGGTGCAAAATACATATAATAGCATATGTGTGTGTGTGGGAGTTTTGGGCAAAAAGAGAAAGGAGCAAACAAAGAAAAAAGAGAACTGATATGAATCTTTGCTTTAAAAGAGACACTAGTTTAACTTAAGTAAATAATATATATTTTTTATACATACGTAAATATCATAACTAATAAATGTATATAAAATGAATGATTTTTTTTTGTTTTGTTTTTATGTTATGAGTTTTTTTTTTTTAAATAAAAAAAAAGAGAGAGTTAGATCTACTGCCGGCAAATTTTACCACCAGCTCTGAGCAGAGCTAGTCCAGGGGCATTTCCATATTAGTATTCCAGTTCTCCCAGCATAATTCTTATAGAAATATGGGATTGGCACTTGAGGTCATAAATTGATGCTCATAAATATGCTGGGGCAATAAAATGGAATAATTTAAGAATAGATATTCTTTTAAACCATTACGCATATACATGTATCGTTATATATACATACACGCAATCGTACAAGACTACATATATGCATAATATATATATGGAAAATGGCAAATCCCATTATAATAGATATCCCTGATCATAAACATAATGAATTCCAAGAAAGAATTACAGTGAGACAAATCATAACAATCATTTGTGAGTAAAGATCGATGATATGTGTAGTCACTAATAAGTAATTGTGTAACTACTAATTAGTAAAGAACACTAGAAGGAAATGGCCAGTTACTTTCAAAATTGATTTACAGATTACTGGTATAAGGGATTAAAGCATTACATTAATGCATGACTACTTTATATTAAGATATGTAAGATAAAGGCTTGAAAGTTATAAGATTCTAAAGTCTTGAAGTCATAATAATTTGTACTTCCTGTTATAAAGCTCTGAAATTAGTTCACTAATTATTCCTTCTAATGATCGCAGTTATAAATTAATGAGAGAAATGATTGACTTTATGGAAGAAAGAAGTATATATTAAAGTATAGCATTACTTCATAGTTTAGAATAAAAAGATCAAGAAAAAGGACATAGTGTAACTTGAAAAAAAATATTATTAGTCTAAAACTGGTTATGAAAATCTGTGGGTATTTCTAGTTTTTATTGATCAATGATTAAGATTGTTTATGAGTGAAGATACTGTTTCCTGCAGGAAAATAAATTAATTGGCTAATTTGATGTTTGTTTGCTAAATAATAAATGCCACATTAAAAAATGTTGTCTTGATTTTTTTTAATCAAAATAAAAATTATTTACAAGTTATCTAAATTCTCAAACAATATATAATTAAAATGTATACATTATTGTAAGTAGTATTTGATAATATATTGTAATGCTGTAGATAATGGGGCATATATGGAGAGATGGAAATCAAGAAAGTGATGTTAATCATCTTCCCAATAAGCATGATATTGAAATTGTGCATGAGAAAAAATCAGCATCTGAAGCCATTATAAGTACACCTGAGTCTCTTTTTACATGGACTTATTTAACATGATTTTGAAGTTACGAGATTCGTGTTTCACCAGAAGTCGATTTCCGATAATGCGCTATTACTTTAAATAATAAATTTCGTGCACTTACGTTATATTGAAAGTAATAGCACATTATTGGAATTCGACTTTCATCTTAGTAATTTCAATATTTTCAGTGCTTTATAATAGTAAGATTTTATGCAATAATGAAACTAAAATCATGATTTCCACATTTTATGTATACACATATTAAATTTTACAAGATAATAATGTAAATTTGTTCAAACATTGCGCATGTTAATTTTGCATTTTAAATCACATTGTTTTTACTTTTAAAAAAAGAACGTAATCAATTATTATTTTCTTATTAATGACACTAATCATTAACGTGCTCTTAAATTCCAACGAGAGCTAAATGGTTGTGTCTGGATATCGCGAGCTTCGTAAACAATTAATAAAATCATCGTCTCAAAGATTAATTACTAATTACGTTTTGTCACCAGAAAATCATAATAATTAAAACGTGTATAAAAAAATGTAAATTACTGTACTGTAAATTATGCATAAAAATATATTATTTTGAATAAAATTAAATATTATAGTTAAAAAAAGTTTGTCTTGTATCAATTTTTTTCAAATTTGACATTTTTTATTAGTCATATTTTATTTCCTTATTTTTTTTTTTGCGCGAATTTTGAAAAATCACAGATCGCATCCCCCCTTTTTCAATGTAAGTTACGTCTATTTTTGCGCGATTTCGTTTGCGCGTGTTTTCTGAGGAACCTATCTATCGCGTAAAACGAGACCCAGGTGTAATATGTGAGTTATAATTATGGTATCACCAGCATTAATTATTAATAGTTAATAGTCATTCCTTGTGATTAGAATTAAAAAAGTAGTCTATCAAATCTAGGCTAATCACCATCGAGTCCAGGGGTCAGCAAACTGTGGTTTGTGAGCCACATGCTTGATCCCAATTTAGCAGCTCTTTTTACTATGATAAACATAAACACATTTTTTTATTTCCTCTTGAAATTTTAAAATAAATATTTTGATGACATTAGGAGAGGAAAAATGCACTTTACAAAATTATTTCTTGAATTCAGTCTTATTACAGAATAATAATTATTATATATGATGAATATTTAAATATTAGAAATTTGTGAATATATCAAAGTGTCAAAATAATTTTTTGTTTTTGTTTGTTTATTTTCAAGAGAGTTTCTATTTTTGTTTTATGATGTATACTTTATTAATATATCCACAGAAATTCATATTTTTCATGAATCGATTTTTCATCTCTTTCCTTATGGTTCTTCTATGGGGGGAGGGGATATTTAAACAAAATGATTTTTCATGTTAATAAGACTGCCAGACCTTGATCTAGCCAATGTCAAACTTGGGGCATATTATAAAGGCAAAGATCAATATTTCAGCTCCAAACCTATATCTAAGTATTAAAATATCTACAATAATAAACATAAAAAAATGGTGGGATCATGATACCTTACTGATAATCATCAATGTTCTGGAACATCATGTATCTTGAATGTACTGGCCATCAATAAAATAGTAATCTCATGAAGTAAAATAAGTAGACTTTAAAGATGAGTCTTATGACCTTGGTGCCATCCAAATAATTTTATATAGAATCATTTGAAAGTCCACACAATATCATTATTATTCAAACTAGCTTTTGAGACCTCAAGAACCTAGACACTGTGAATAAGAATAACTACACACATACAAAATTTAATTTTTTCTAGTATCAAATAATTTTCACTGGGGAATAAGTTAAAATAATGATTAACAAAATTATTAATTAGAAATAATAATAAAAATATGAAAGGACTGTTAAATATTCTAAAATAAAAATATGTAATTCTGATTTTGATTTATAAATAGATATTTCCATAAATTGACAAATTCAAACAATCAAATTTACAAAGATATATAAATAGTTTACATAATGCATATATGAAAGCACATAGATGTGCTTATTATAAAAGGAAATATCATGCCTAGAAGTCAATAAATATTTTCATAATAAATAATTAATAATTTTAGATATTCTATGAATACATACTGGGTGCACGATAATGTAAAAATATTTCAATAGTTAATAATAACTTCATCGAACCTACTTGCCAATATTTATTCCATTTTAGCTGTATGTAAATAGTAAATGCTAAATTGTATATAAAACCATCAAAACATCACATGGTCACCATTTCATAATGCTTATACATGCTGTTAATAAGAATACCAAACTCTCCATACAGTAGTGTCACCAAGTGCAAGCCTTCATAATCAATGGATTCAGGAAGGGTTGTGCATAAAATTCCTATCTAGTGCCTACTCATCCAACATCCCCAGACTAGTTTCTAAATTGTGGCTAACATCAGTAAGGAGCTTTGGTTTTGAGAGCATTGCACCTAGATCTTAGGATCTAATGCAACCCTCTAGCAAACACTGTTTACCTTTTTGGTTAACTATAAAGCTAGGAGCCCAAGATGATAACACCATAAGATTTCCAACCCAAGCACAGCCACTTATATAATCATATAGATCTGAACTCAGTTCAGCATCTATATATTTTGGTGTCTTTGGTTTTTTTTAAAAACCACAATCATCATTATCCTAAGGGTAGGATAGTTATAAAACCATCAAAACATCACATGATACATCTATACATTTTGGTGTCTTTGGTTTTTGAAAAAGCAGACATCAAAATGTATAGATGTTGAACTGAGTTCAAATCTACATGACTATACAAGGAAATGAGCTTGGGTTGGAAACATTATGGTGTTTTTATCTTTGGCTCCTAACTTTATAGTTAACCAACTAGGTAAAAGGTGGTTGCTGGAGGGTTTGCATTAGATCTTAAGATCTAGGTGCAGTGTTCTCAAATCCAAGGCTTCTCATTGATGAAAGTCACAAGCTAAAAACTAGTCTGGGGTTGCACTAGATAAGGATTTTATGCACAAACCTTCCTACATTCATTGATTATGGAAGGTTTGCACTTGGTGACACTACAATATTGAGAATTAGGTACTCTTATTATCTAAATTATATATAATAAACACACACATGTGCATTCCAATAAGAAACTAAAATATAAATTATAATCTAATTATAGTATTATTTTTGAATAAATCTTAACTCTTATAAAATCTGACATTTTCTTTTGTTACACTTGGTGAGTTTTTGAAAATGCTCAACCTTATGTTCCTATATAAAATCTTTATTTTACATTAACTCAAAAAGTTGGATTTGAAAATCAATTTAATTTTATAAATGAATAATATTCTAAGAAATCAGTACAATGTACCATAAACATCATCAATGAAGTTAGTGTAAACACACTTTCAGAATAAAAAAATATTTTTTTTTTAAAAATGTAAATGAATAAAAGTAGATTTTTGTAAAATTGATCAATTTCTGCTTTAAAATCTTGTATTTGCTTTATAATAATTACAATATTTGAAAAGATTTTAACATCATGATAATTCTGACAGATACTGCAGTTTTTATTTTTAATTTATAACTTCTATTTTTAAAAATAAAAGATAAATGACTAAATTGAAAGTTTATATGTCTATTTATTTCTTTTTGTTTTAAATAAAAATCAACTTAGTATGTAAAAATAATGAAATACATTTTATAAACTAGTAAAAAATCATATTTTGTTTATCCCAGAATGTTTGCATAGAAACTAGACCAGAAAGAAGGGAATACTCTTTGGGAGTTTTTTCTGTCATAGAATAATGAAATAAAACCTTAGATGTTATTTGCAATCTGTAAAATAGTGACATCTTTAGATTTTGTTTTTCAATTAAAAAATTCAATAAAAACACTATGGAAAAATTTACATTATAAAAAACTGGAGGGCATTAAATTTTACAATAACATTAATAATACTGTGTTCTAAATCTACATAATATCCATGCTTTTCTAAGAAAAACACCCAATGATCCCTGATGAATATGAGAGTTATTAAGCTAAATTGTAAATAAATATAAAGCAACACTATATATCTTTAAAAGTTCAGCTTGAAAGTTTTTCTTTTTTTATATTTAAATTTTGTTCTTTTCTTTCAAACTTTAGGGAATAATTTCTTTGCCAGCTTCTCTAAGAAATATTTTTGCCTTAAAAAAAACAACAACATAAATTTACATGATATAACTCTGTGGATTTTTCTTTTATTCTTCAATAATATATTCAACTAGTTTAGCAGAAATTTATGAATAACTGTAGATTTCTATTGTCTGTGCTTCTATGCATAATGAAGCAGTCAATCTGATACTCAAATCGAGTTTCACAGCCCACTCAGAATCTCCCACCAACAAACCATATTAAAACTCCATCCTTACACATATATTAATACATTTTTTTTTTGCTTCTCTATTAAAATAATAAACTGACATATATATATATCTTAATGTAATTACCTTAATAAATAATACTTGATTTTATTTTAATTTGTGTACATGCATAATGGATGTGCACATATTATAGGTGAGGGGAGATTACTTTTAAAACATATATAAAAGCAAAATGTATTATATTAGTGCATATTTTAAAATTATATTTATAATTTATTATTTATTTTAGTAATGACAGTAAGAAAAAAGGCTGATGCAATCCTGTGGAATATTCTCGAATGTAATTAAGACAATTTACTGGAAACCCATTAGTCCATCTAAAACATATGATAATTTTATAAAATAATATAAGACCCATTTTATCCATCGTAAATTTGTTTTGAAATCTTAGATCATATTTTAAAACAATTGTTCAGAAAATTCTAACAGGATTGCATTGTCTTTAAAACTTACATAAACAAAAGGTGTATCCAGTCAGCAAATTCCAGGTTAGCCAAGTGCATAAAGTGCCTCAGATCTAACAACTAAAGTGCATTCTAAGATAACCTGAAAGTAGTATAAATACTACTAGATTTGAATCCCAGAGGAAACTCACAATTATAAAACAGTAATGGTAAACATAATCCACGCTTGTCATTATAGCAATTCAATGTGTTGTAAGAAGTGGAAATTTTCACCTTTCTCTCCATTCAACATGCTCTTTCCTGCACTCATTGCCCAGAATCCCATGACCATGAACTTTAATGTACTTAAAACTGAATAATGAAAAATGCTACTTGCCTGACCGTCCGAATCTAACTAGATCTAGTTCACCAATTCCAATGGATGCTGTAATCACCAAGAATCACTACTAATTACTGAGGTAAAGAACTCTAGCTACTGCCTAATGTTTAAATTCTTAAGTTCAGCTTTCCACAACAATTTCTCATAACCCTGTCTGTAATTTAAAATATCATTCTATCAACTGGTCTTTTGACCAGAAATTAAATATTTTGTTTAAATAATTTGTAATATACTTACCTAATATTAGCATGTATATAATTCTATATAACTTTCTTTAATTTTATATTGACAGTGAGCCTCTACTAAGTGTAATAATTTCTTTCACTTTCATGCGGCAATATTTTACGACTCTTATTATGTTTTATATTTTATATATTTAAACATGCCAATAATTCTTCACAGTCGCCAGTATATTGTTTTTCTTTTTATTTCATCCCCCTCTACTTTATGGGGTGATTAGATTAACTTTAATTAAAACAAGTCTTGTTAATTTTATCTTAGCAAATGCTTGCGAATTTGGAGAAAACAAATTAATTATCTCATAATGTCATTGCAGAAAAACAGAGTAGAAATCTGTTTTTCTAAGAAATGTTTTTTTTATTTTATTTAAATAATAAGCGCTAACCTTAAATAAATTATGAAATTAAATCTGTTTATTCTGAAATTAATAACCACCCCATTTATATATATCTAAATTATGTTTATTATAATATAGAAGCACTTATAACTGAATTCTCATATTCATTAACGTTGTAGTAGTTCATATATAAATTAAAGTAATGTGGGAGGGGATTCTCTATACCATTGATTTGTGTATGTTATTGATAAGTTTAAATGATCCATTATTGTTTAGTAATCTATCATATCCTTATGTTGGATATTCCCAATATATATATATATATATATATATAGGTTATCAGTCATTTGTCCTTAGTTTTAAAATATTATATGTCTATTGTTCAAAGCGTTTAATACAAACAGACCTCCATGTACAAATACACATATGTGTGCCTTTGGGCTTTGTTCCCTGGGATTTTTGGTAAATCGAATCCCGTATATTCATTCCAAGTCTAAGAACATGGCTCGTAAACCCACCTGGGGACTTATTTCATCGTATGAGCTATTGACACAGGGTTGCTCCGGGACAGATCAAGCCTATTGTTATTAATAGCTGATGTCTTCATTTTGTAAACCGAATCTGCCAAAGTAGCAGGAAGAATTCGGTCACCATTCTTCGTCTTTAAATTTGGAAGCACCTTTCTGGATCCAAGATTGGATCACCTAATTATGCCACCATGCATACACCACTCTTTTTGTTCTAGTTCCTGATAAAACCTATGAATATCCATAAGCCATCATATTATGATTCTACTAAGCAGATTTTATTATATTTCTTAATAGTTTCATGTGCGTGTCTTTTTGCAACGCAATTATATATATGTTAACGAACTATCCCACACACGTTTCTCACTTAGTATAAACTGAGAGTAGTTTACTTATTCCTGTAAAGTGTATTTTTGTAATAAAATTAATCATTCTAAATATTCGATCAAATGCTATATTTTGTTCTTTCTGGGGATGGATGGTATCTCACAAAGATATTTACTCTCATAGTGCTAAATTAACTGTGTTCGTCAGTGTATTTATTAATTATTGGCATATGAACTATAGCCACAATGAAATAAAGCAATAAATAAAATTTGTCATTTTCCAAGTTATAAAACAAATTTCACATGATATACCTGTTGTTATTATATAAATATAAATCAGATTATGTGTATTTAAAGAGGCCAATGTCAATTAATGAAATAATATAAACCAAATATTTATGCATATTTTATTTAAAGTAATAAATCTTATATATATATATCATAACCTACAGAATGATTGTTTCTTTTTATTTAAAATATTAATATTTTAGTGATTAAATTATGCTTGCTCTGACTAGATGATCTCCCACTAATCCTATATATATATAGTTAATGTGAAACGTCACGACCTTTAAATGGGTCAAACTTCTATTTTATACTAAAAGTTTCCATTATATGATTTCAAATTAGAATCTCTTTGTGTCGCCGCTTTGCGATGCCGGCGGAGAGAGATAAAATAGATCGGTATCATCGAGATTGTTGCTCATAAGTTGTTAGATCTGGAAAATAGGCAAATAGGGCAAAGTTCATGAGTGTTCCTGAGTTATGTATCTTGTGCATGATTGGACTTGAGGTACTTTTGCCTAGATCTTGTTATATGAACAGACAAAACTGACCGGTACAAGTTTTTTTACCCGGGTTTGGTCACCCAGTCGTGGGGCTATTAATTATTTTCACACCCTGTAGCAACCTGAGTAATAGATTTTAGTATATATAATGTCTTTTTTTTTCTGAATAATACTAAATATATATGTGTAAAAAATTTTTTTTCTTCCTTGGTTGGTACACCCAGTTCAGATGATCTTTTGAATACTGTACACACTCTGTACAAGTCATTATTAGTCTATATATGTACATACATTTTTTTTTACCAATAATGTCGAGCATATATGTAATTTTTTTTTCTCCATGAATAAAGTTCAGTATATATGTGATATTTTTTCCCCATGAATAATGTTTTAAATATACATGTATAATTTTCTCGGGTTGGTGAAAGAAAAGTAGTGTCAGCTTTTGAATACTTTCACACCCATAATGAGATATAAAAAAATATGTGCTCCAAATAACCATGAATAATGTTTTATATACGTAGTGTTTTTTTTTCCATAAATAATGTTTTAAATATTCATATATCATTTTCTCAGGCTGCTGAAAGAAAAGTAGTGGCAGCTTTCGAATACTTTCACACTTATAATATTTAAAAATATATGCTCCAAATAATAATGACAATTTTTTTCAAAACTTTTTATTATATTATAAATCTGAATTGTGTACACCCTACATCAATAAAAATATGTATTTATAAAAGTATATAGTCAAACAAAAGTGGATCATCTAGTCAAAAATAATATAAATGATTAAAAAAATAAAACTGCAATGCTGTAACAATCTTACCCCTTTGGCTGGCCCCCGGTAGCAATACCATTATAAATTTTGCCAATAGGTGATAGAGTGAGTAAAATAAATAAAAAAATGTTGGAAACAATGATTCAAGATTTAACAAGTTATATAGTTTTTTTTCCTAATAATTTATGTACCACATGTATTGCCAATGATTATAACATGAATTTAATAAATGTCATTTCTAACAAACAAATTATTAAGTATGTTTCAGTGCAGAACAACCAAAGCAAAAAGACTGAAAGAAGGACAAGAAAGGTTAGATAGTAATAATAATAATATGATATATAAATATTTATCAAACCGGCTTTCACCTCCATTTAGACTTCTCAAGATATTATATTATACAATTCACATAAACAAATAATAATATTCACTCCATCTACTGGGCATTATTTACATTATATTTCATTTTCTTTTTAAACATGTCCATATATTATAAATAAATAAATTTAACATATACATCTAAAAATTTTAACAATATTCCCCCCCCCCCCCAAAAAAAAAAAAAAATTAAATATATATTTTACATCTTTTAAAAAATAAAAATAAATGAATAAATTGGTATTTACATATGTACAACCATTTCCTACACTTTCCAATTGTTTAATTTTTTAATTGTTTACCATCATAGTGATATATATATATATTCCAACCAGTAACCACCTAAACATTCACAGTAAAATATAGTAATCAATATTTCTCACTGCTGTCAAGGCAACCTTCACATCTTTAATAGCCCAGATTAGCTTTAGGCATTATTTCGCTTATTATTTATATATATATAAAATGTGAGAACTAGAAGTTGATAATGGAAAAATAAAAGTCAGGCAGGGTAGCAATAATAATTAAATAGGTATAAATTGGGTATAGGAATGGGGGAGTAGAAGAAGGGGGAGAAGGTTGAGAATGGGGGAAAAGGTGTATCACTCCATATAAAAACAAAGAAAAGGAAAAGAATCGTAAGTTAATATTTGTCTTCAAAAAAAATAAATAATAATAATAATAATTAAACAATTTTTTTTTAAAAGTCAGACAGCCAAATGGAAAATAGTAAAGAGGGGGAGATAACATGTCAGGGAAGAATGCTGAAATCAGGAAAATAATTTCCAAAGATGATAAAAGTGCAGAAGAGGAGCTAGAAAAACAAGCTAATATTGAACAAGAATCTCAGAATGATATTACTAGTAAACCTGTGGAAATCAACAGTCAGGCAATGAACATAGAAGCATTATTAATAACTAGGTTCAGAAGAATGGAAGAAAAATTAGAAGCTAGGGATGAAAAGATAAAGGACTGGATGTTAACAATATGTAATGATACTTAGCAAAAAAAAATAGATGAGGTATGGATAGAATGCAAAAGGGGCTATGAGGAGGTTCACACTACGTTCAAAGGGCTTCTGGAGAACCATAAGCAGGAAACCATGGGTGTGGTCCACAAAATGACTGGAGAATTAATACTGACATAAGACAGGATAGATAGGCAAGAAGCCACATTCCACATAGCTATTAATAAAATAATGATAAATTTAGATGACAGCCAGAGATGTAGGGAGAAACAGGAAAGGGCCATAAAAACTTACAAGAGACACAAATGGGGGTACATGAGCAGCTAGGAGGAATTAGAGATGAAATCTGCAAAATGAAGGAGAGTATGGTGAAAACTCTAGAGGATAATTCAGATGTGTTGGAACAAACCAAGATAGAGGAAGATGAATTGAATATCAGACCAAATAAACTCCAACCAACACAAGAGCTTACAGATGGCAAATCAAACCCCATTATGCCCAGGGAACAAGTCTCATACTTACTAACACTGCTCGCTAAATTTATTCAAGTAAAATCCTTCAAAGGGAATGCAAGAGAAAACCCTAAAGTACATATAGAGAGCTTACAGGAATTATTCAGATTCCAGCAGGTGCCAGCAACGAATCAAGTGGCCCTCACAATCCATTATTTACAGGGGTATGCTAAATCATGGTAGGATTGCTATGAAGACAAATGGCCAGATTTTGAACGATATTCAGCAGCTCTTTTAAAAACATTTTGGAGCGAAGAGCACCAAGATGGCATATATTACGCAATTTTGAAAAAAGCGTATGGGTCAATAAATCAAGAAACACACACAATTTTTTGTTAGACAGGTAGCATGTCTCCGATCATTGACCAAATTCCCATTTACAGAGACCCAAATTATCCGAGCCATCCAGCAGAATATGCCACCATATGTACAACAAATGATGGTGGGATGTCGGGTAAGGAAGGTAGAGGAAATGGCACAATTCCTCACCACTATCGATTACACACCTATGAGCGAAGAATATCAGGATAAAATACAGAGAAGAGCTGGTCAGGTACCAAGCAAGACCCATGGGCCAATCATATCAAGATTGACCAAACTCACGGCAAAGCGAACAAACTATAAATAAAAAATTATATGAACTTCCAGATCGAGGAAAAGACTATAGATAAATCTGGACAAGTCAGAGGGACAGTATATATAAAAATAAATGAAGACTGATTAATGAAAATGGCTAAAGAGTTTGGACCACAATTGCAAAAGAAAAGAAAAAGAAAAAAATTGTAATATAGTTTAAATTTCTGTTTCAGTTATATTCAGGTTACATAAGCATAAAATTTTTTTGAACAGCTAAAAGAAAAAAAATGGGCAGAAAGGAAAATCAATTGAGAATAAATTAATACTCAGTCAGATGAAAGAAGTTTTTTTTTTACAGATACATGTCATCACTTTAAACCTGGTTGTTCTTTTGTCACTGAAACATCAAGTAAAAGATTTTTTTTAAAATTTTTTTTGTTTGTTCATTATAAGTCCAGGAAAATGAAGCAGTTGATCTGATACTCAGATCGAGCTTCACAGCCCATTCAGAATCTCCCACCACCAAACCATATTCAAACTCCATCCTTAAGCATATATATGTATTTATTAATACATTTTTTTTCACTTCACTATTGAAATAATAAACTGATGTAGATATATATCTTAATGTAATTACCTTTAATAAATAATATTTGATTTGATTTTAATTTGTGTATTTGTGTAATGGATGTGTACATATTATAGGTGAGGGGAGATTACTTTTAAAACATATAAATGCAAAATGTATTATATTAGTGTGTATTTTAAAATTATATTTATAATTTATTATGTAATGGCAGTCAGAAAAAAGGCTGACGCAATCCTGTGAAATATTCTCGAATGTAATTAAGACAATTTACTGAAAACCGATTAGTTCATCTAAAACATATGACAATTTTATAAAATAATAAAACTCATTAATGGATGTTTTATCCATCGTAAATTTGTTTTAAAATCTTAGATCATATTTTAAAACAATCGTTCAAAAAATTCTAACAGGATTACATTGTCTTTAAAACTTACATGAACAAAAGGTGTATCCAGTCAACAAATTCCAGATCTGCTAAGTGCATAAAGTGCCTCAGGTCTAACAACTAAAGTGCATTCTAAGATAACCTGAAAGTAGTATAAATACTGCTAGATTTGAATCCCAGAGAAGACTCACAATTATAAAACAGCAATGGTAAATATAATCCACACTTGTTGTTATAGCAATTCAATGTGTCGTGAGAAGTGGAAATTTTCACCTTTCTCTCCATTCAAATGCTCTTTCCCGCACTCATCACCCAGAATCCCATGACCCATGAACTTTAATGTACTTAAAAACTGAATAATGAAAAATGCTATCTGCCTGACTGACCGAATCTAACTAGATCTAGTTCACCAATTCCAATGGATGCTGTAATCACCAAGAATCACTACTAATTACTGAGGTAAAGAACTCTAGCTACTGCCTAATGTTTACATCCTTAAGTTCAGCTTTCCATAACAATTTCTCATAACCCTGTCTGTAATTTAAAATATCATTCTATTAACTGGTCTTTTGACCAGAAATTAAATATTTCATTTAAATAATTTGTAATCTACTTACCTGATATTAGCATGTATATAACTCTATATAACTTTCTTTAATTTTATCTTCTCACTGAGCCTCTACTAAACAAGTGTAATATTTTCTTTCACTTTCACGCGGCAATAATATTTTACAATTCTTATTATGTTTTATATTTTATACATTTAAATATGCCAATAATTCTTCACAATCGCCAGTATTTGTTTTTCTTTTTATTTCACCTCCCCCTCTATTTTATGGGGTGACTAGATTAACTTATTAAAACAAGTCTTGTTAATTTTATCTTAGCGAATGCTTGCGAATTTGGGAAAAAAACAAGTTAATTATCTCATGATGTTTTTTTTTATTTTATTTAAATAATAAGCCCTAACCTTAAATAAATTATGAAATTAAATCTGTTTATTCTAAAATTAATAACCACCACCCCATTTATATATATCTAAATTATGTTTATTATAATATAAAAGCACTTATAACCAAATTCTCATATTCATTAACATTGTGGGGAGTTCATATATAAATTAAAGTAATGTGGGAGGGGATTCTCTATACCAGTGATTAGTGTATTTTATTGATAAAGTTTAAATGATCTGTTACTGTTTAGTAATCTAATCATACCCTTACATTGGACATTCCCAATTTATATATATAGATTATCAGTCATTCCTTAGTTTTAAAATATTATATGTCTTTCGTTTCAAGCATTGTATGCAAACAGGCCTCCATGTTGAAATACACATATGTGTGTCTTCGTGCTTTGTTCCCCAGGATTTTCAGTAAACCCAATTCCGTATATTCATTCCAAGTCCAAGAACATGACTCGTAAAACCCCTGTGGGACTTATTTCATCGTATGAGCTATTGACATAGGGTCGCTCCAGGGCAGATCCAGCTTACCATTATTAATAGTCGACCCCTTCATTTTGTGAACTGAATCTGCCAAAGTAACAGGAAGAATTCGGTCACCATTCTTTATCATTAAATTTGGAAGCACCTTTCTGGATCCAAGATTGGATCATCTAATTACGCTACCATGCATACACCACCCTTTTTGTTCTAGTTCCTGATAAAACTTATGAATATCCATAAGCCAAAATGTTATGATTCTACTAAGCAGATTTCTTTATTATATTTCTTAATAGTTTCATGCGCGTGCCTTTTTGTGACACAATTATATATATGTTAATGAACTATCCCACACATGTTTCTCAATCAGTATAAACTGAGAGTAGTTTACTTATTCCTGTAAAGTGTATTTTTGTAATAAAATTAATCATTCTAAATATTCGGTCAAGTGCTATATTTTGTTCTTTCTGAGGATGGATTGGTATCTCACAACTGTGTTCATCAGTGTATTTATTAATTATTGGCATATGAACTAACTGCAATAAAATAAAGTAATAAATAAAATTTGTCATTTTCCAAGCTATAAAACAAATTTCACATAATATACCTGTTATCATATAAATATAAAGCAGATTATGTGTATTTAAAGAGGCCAATGACGATTAATGAAATAATATAAACCAATTATTTACGCATATTTTATTTAAAGTAATAAATCTTATATATGTCATAAATTACAGAATCATTGTTTCTTTTTATTTAAAGTATTAATATTTTAATGATTAAATTATGCTTGCTCTGACTAGATGATCTCCCATTAATCCTATATATATATAGTTAATGTGAAAGATCACAACCTTTAAATGGGTCAAACTTATATTTTATACTAAAAGTTTCCATTATATGATTTCAAATTAGAATCTCTTTGGGAGATTGTTGCTCATAAGTTGTTAAATCTGGAAAATAGGCAAATAGAAAAGAGTTCATGAGTGTTCCTGACTTATGTATCTTGCACATGATTGGACTTGAGGTGCTTTTGCCTAGATGCTAGATCTTGTTATATGATCAGACAAAACCGACTGGTACAATATATATGAAAATGTATTTATAAAATATAACACTGGTGTTTCAAGATCAGCAAGCTGGCTTCTTATAATCATGTCTGTGATAGAGCAGCTGGGTAGCCTCCTATTATCATGTCTAATAACCATATAAAAACTCCATTTGATTTGTGTAAGTTGATGGATTACAGCCAAACAAGCAGTCTATTTCTTACACATTGGGCTATGAATTCACAGTAAAGCTGCATCCCCTACTTTGGAACTTCAAACTTGATCAATTTGGAACAAACAGCTACCACACTGCATTATTTATAGTCTGTGCAAAGGAGTCTAAAACTGATAATTATGTAAGCCATTTAACATCGTGATTAATAATTTAATTTCATTATCCTATTTTTTAATTTGTATTTCTTAAAAACTAATTAGTTTTTTAAAAACTCTTAATTCTTTAAATATAAATAGATTATAAGATTAATGTGCATTATAAAAACAGCCTGTTTTCTAAAAATATCTTTATTTCTTTATTCCATTGCAGTATTTTACAATTTTGTCAAAATCAGAAAAATAAAAATATATGTACTAGAGATTTTTATATTTGGTTTTAAGTAATATGCAGTATTTTCAAAAATATCAATTTACATTATTACTCAATCAAATATTTTTTTTGTTATTCCAGGTTTTATAATTAAATAACTAATTTTATCTATATTCATTTCTACTTTTACATTATTACTCAATCAAAATTTTTTTTTTGTTATTTTAGGTTGTACAATTAAATAACTAATTTTAGGCTGTATTCATTTCTAATTTTTTGAAACTTTAAATAAATATATATATGCATATACCTTACACTGTGTGCTGTAAGACCAATTTTGCCTCAATATATATATACATATTATTATCAATTTTACTAGAGATTGTGCAAACTTTTTGGGGATTAACAGTAATCATATAATATTTTAAAGAATATGTACATGAAAACAAAAGTTTACTATTTATAAAAAAATCAAAATGCATAAAAATTCAAGATAAAGCTGTAACAATAATATGAAACATACATAAAAGAGAAAATTTAGTCTTGCATTGGTGGTCGAGAGGTCAGAGCGACTGCCTTGCACTTGCAGGCAGTTGCCTGGGTTCGGGTTCGCATCCTGGCCGATGCTATGACACTTAAAAAAAAAAAAAAGAAAATTTAATATGTATTTCATTAGATAAATTTTTAATTTATTAAAGTAATTAACATTTCTTGAGATACTGTTATCATACAGCATTATTTTAAAATGCTTATTGATAAGAACTTATTATTTATAATGAGTAACAACATATTTCATTTATTATGTTTGTTTTTATTATTATAATTTAATTAACTATGAATAATAAAATGTTAAAAAAGTCATTTTCACAAAATAAGTCAATGGTTATATTACAATATGATTATATTATACTGTATAATAGACATCAAAAGACAATACATACAATAGTGTTAACCTATATTTATCAAAACACATTTAATAATCAAATTATCCATTAGTTTTGAAGAATATACATAATTTACAATGATTATGATAAATTCTTAAACATTAATTTTACTCTTCAAAATGTTTAGTAATTATTTATAATTTCTGGTAATTTCATATAACCTGTTTAACAAATTTTTAGCAATATTTATAAATCATCAAGTAAAATTATTTACTTTGAACTCTTTAAATAAAATTCTGATATAAAGCTTAATATTTGCCTCTAATAATAATAAAGTAGATTATTTTTCAGAATTCAAGAGTAGTTTGAACACCATAAATGACAGTGCTGGGCCATGACTCATGGTCATTGAGCACCAGCGTCTGCCACTCTATCACTGCACTAACCATGAAGGATAACAATTGCACCTTAGAATATTTCATGAACTATGAATCCACCTAAATAAAATCTTTACAGTCATTACAAGTGAATCATATAAAATTGCATGTGCATGTCACATTAATTTGATTAAATTGCATGCTCATTTTGGGCTATTATAATAATAAGAAAATAAAATATAAATCAATATATTTCATTTTCTATTTTTGTCATTTATTGTTTTTATTAATTATCTATGAATAATAAGTTTTAACATTATATTGCATATTCTTCTCAAAAAATAATAAGAATGATAATGCTAACTTTGGTTAAAATTCAATCATCATGAATAATGAATACATTTTAACTAAAAAAAAATTAGTATTATTTATTAACACATTAATCATTAACATTAGTGAATATTAGAGGAGAATAAAAAATAAAATTCAGATCTGTATTATTGTAATATTCATTTTATAAATGTGTGTATACATATACACACAGTAGAATCATATAACAGTTAAATCTAAAAAATAAATTTTAATTATCTATGATTAAAACTCATATACCTGATAATACTAAATTGATTTCTGGGAAACTTTCCAAAGCTTTTTTAGCTGCATTTGGTTGATGAGCCAATAATATGATTGGATACCTTTTATCACATGAGTCCAAAGCTTGGTTTAATTTCATTCCATGTCCAGTATATCTATAGAAAAAAAAAATAGACTAAATAGATCACTGACCATATTATGCATTGTTTCTGCTTCTAGATTACATACACACACACACACACACACATTAGATTTGGAAAGCAAGTTTTGTAAAATTTGATTGTATTTTGCAAAGCATAGCAATCCTTCCATGGGTCATAAGACCTTAAATGTGTAATTGTAAATAGTAGTGTATTGCATTGCAAAATTTTGGACAACCATGAACACACACACACATATATATATATATATTAGATAGAAAAACATTCATATTTTTGAATCTTTCCCATCATTTTTTTTTAAATAAAAATTTTACAAGAGAGAAAGATAAATAAGAGGGGAGAGAGAACTTGATGGTAAAACAAAGAAGTAAATGACTGTTAACAAAAAAGTGCATAAGATACTAAAGTTCCAAGTGCACTATTCCAAGATCCAAAGCTTCTCATTAATGAAAGCCATAAGATAGAATCTAGTCAGAGATATTGAATAGAATAGCATTGTATAAGGATTTAATAAGCAATATTATTGGGCATTTATTAGTTACTAAGTTTACATTAAGTGGTATAACAATAATGACAAAAAGACTATGTTGCTAAATAACAATATGTAAGCTAAAATCATGTGATATTTTATTGGTTTTATATCAATCCTACCCATATGATATAAGTGCCTATGGTTGTTAAAAAATTAAGGACATCATAAAATATAGATAATGAACTGGTTTTAGATCTATATGATTATAAAGGCAAATTGATTTAGATTGAAAACATTTTTTTTCCAACTTTGACTGATACATTGATAATAAATATAGCTGTTAGAGGAAAAATGCATTAGATTCTCAAGGTTCATGTGCATTTTTATAAGATTTAAAGGTCCTTAATGATGAAAACCATAAGCTAGAAACTAGTCTAAAATTATTGGATAGAAATTTAATAAGTATTATTATCTGGAATTTGTTAATTATTCATTAAGTGACATAGCAGTGGTGAAAGAAAAAGAGTATATTGCTGAAATAAATAAGACAAACAAATTGAATAAGAATAACTCTGATGCTTCACATCATTTATTATCAATATTACATTTTCATACTTTTTGTACTCTTTTCCATTGTTTTCGGAATTAGTTGCTCCATGAATAAAATTTATATATCTTTTATAACAGTAAATATAAAAAGAATTACAAAATATCAGAAAAGCAAAACATGTTTTTTAAAGTTTAATCTAATGAGTTGCATATTACAATATTATTATTATTTTATAGGCTTTAATATTTATTTTGTTTAGAATTACATTTTCCCTCTTTAAATTATTCATGAAACAAGATGGAAAATATCATGCTATGCTTGATATCTGTATCAACATTACAAAAAACAAGAACTTTCCTAAGAAATTGTCAACTATTTAATGTTTTTCCTAATTACTGTCATTTCAAAATTAATAAATCTATTTTTCAGTGAGAGAAGATTATTGTAACACTCAAAATTACCCTATTAAAATCTTTATAAAAAACTTTTCCAGGACATATAAAGCTGATAAAAGGAAAAGCCTTATGTGCGTCACTTCCCAGTTCCCATCTTTATTGTCACAAAGTGCAAGAACATCGTTTCCACATTAAAAAGAAAATTTTCTAAAAATTCAATTTTTTAGCCTACATACAAAAGCATACTTGCCCTAATACCAATATTTCCCAAAAGTGGGTTAATTTCTCAAACAACCAAATCCCCAACGATGCTGCTAAGACATTATACTATGGTTCCAAATTAGTCAGAGATATGTGGCACTTTCCTGAAATGGAAATTATTGCTGACTTCAAATCCAAATTCAAAACTGACACTGAAAAAAAAGATTATTGAAAAGGCTTCAAACATTCTAAAACATCTCCCCCAAGTTAACAATCATCAATAGTCTCATTATATAAATTTTACTAGAAAGTTTATTATCAAAAATCTTGACTATCCTAAGAAAGACAAAGGTAATATGCTAGATCTTTTAAATCATCAAAAGTTTTATTTTAAAATCAGCCAACAACTTACCATTTTATGTTTCACTGAAATTCATAATTACAATTTGATGGCCAGAAAGGATTTGTTTGTTTCTTCAATTTTGAAAAAACAACACGACAAAGCACTTTCTATCCATGATTACTTTAAAATATACCCTTCCATTGCTGTTATCCTTGAATCTTTTCAAAAATCAAATTACCTAAGGATAATATTCAGCTTTGTTTTCTCCTTAATTTTGGTGGCTTTTATTATTACCATAATGTTAAACTCATCACTTCATGGCTAATTGACAACCTCAGCTTCAGAATATACAGCTTGAAATCCTCATATGACTTCATTGAAAAAATTCAAAACATACTAATTAACCATAGCTGTAAAATTGCTTCACTTAATGTCAAAGAACTAAATGGCTCTGTTCCTCACATTCAATCTATTAATATTATACATGTGCTATTGCAACAAATCAATTACAATATCCATAAAAAACTTCATTAATAAGACTTTGAATTGGATCAATCATCGCATCTATTAAACACAAAACTTATAAAATGAACCATGGCTGGCCTATGGGACTTCCTTTCAGTGGAGTCATATGTAGTCTCTACCTTTCCAAGTTTGAATGCTTAATCATCCTTACATTTTTAATGTCAATCTAATACCTGCTTATACTTTAGATTCATCAATGACACCTTTATATGTGCTAATGAAGAAACCATTCACCAAGTAAAATGAGTTGATTTCTTCAACTTCTCTTACATAGACTATTGAGTCGAAGATAAGATTCACAATTTAAAATTTCTCAACCTGGATATAACAAGACAGATTAACACCTTGGATTATAGAATGCTATTGAAACCCTTCAGGGCCAGAGGTATTATATACCTAAACTCCACATGCTCATAAATATGTAGGTCTAAAAAACTTTCTTCATAAAAATATTAAGCTCTGCAATTTTGAGGTTGATTGGAAACAACACATCAAATTGTTTATTAGAGACCTTATCAACATAGGATACAATTTTAAAAATATTCTCACAATCGTTACTATGTTTTACAATAAAATCTCATTTTACATTCATTCCCCCCCTCCCCAATGATAAAATGGTTTAGTCTCCCTTCGTCTTGAAAGTCACAAATAAGCTAAAAATATTTATACAATAAATACAATATTAGATTTAATTCACCTCTATCTCTTAACAAACTTTCCAAAGGATAAAATCTCAAAAGAGACCTCACATCAAATTGTTTATAACAGTGGTCTTCAACCTTTTCACACCTGCGGACCAGTAAAAATAAGGATAAGATTTCATGGATTGGCAAAAGTTTACAGATAAATTTTCTTAAAAATGTAACCTGCTTAGCCTTAGATGAGCATAATTGTTATAACTGACCAAAACAGCACAGTAGTTACTGTGTATTGTAATGGTGTTGCTTACCTTCACATGATGAACATTCTTTCTCGAGTTGTGCAATCATACTGCTACAGAAAACAATACAATAACAATCATTCTCATTAATGTGCTTGCATTTCTACATTTATTATTTCATTGTTAAAACATGCAAGAATAAAATGTTATTCACCTGAATGTTGGGAAATATCACAGCTAGAGTAATTACATGGCAATGATTATGATAAATGTAATATCTGTATTTAATGTTAAATATACAAGATGAAGTTATATATACATGGAGGTTATATTTTGATAGTAGTAAGGGCAAAATAGAAATTGTGTAATTAAAATCACCGTACAGCCAAAAAAAGTTGCCATATTTTAAATCTGAAAAAATAAAACGAAACTGTAAAAGTCAGAAGTTTTGATCTTATGGTATTTTTTTTTTTTGTGCTGGTGTGTTGAAAGGATCAAAAAATGTAATTAATAGAAAAAGTTTTTTTAAAAAAAGCCAAAATAAACATCGCATAATAGAAATAAAGCCAAAAAAAATCACCATATAGTCGCTGTCTTTTAAAAAAAATAAAAACAACGAAAGTTGAAAAAGTCAAAAGTTTTGATCTTATTTTAATTTTTTGGGGGTGGGGAGTGGGAGTGGGTTGAGAAATACTTTGTCTTCACTGAGACAAAAGATAGAGACCAAAGTTATTTTTTGTTTGCTTTCATTTTTAAAAAAATGTAACAGTTGGTTTTAAAAATAAAAGTTTTAGTATATTAGCGGTATACAAATAAAGCCAAAAAAAATATCACCTTATAGGCCAAAAAAATGTGGGCGTATTTTTAAACAACAACAACAAAAAAAGAAAACAAACTTGAAAAAGTCAAAAGTTTTGATCTTATTTTAATTTGGGTATGTGTGGGGGGTGGATTGAGAAAACTTTGTAAAAGTTAGAGACAGAAGTTATTTTTTGGTTTTTCTTTTTGGTGATAAAAATTGATTCCAAAAATAAAAGTTAAAGCCAAAAAAGATCTTTTAATTTTTTGGGGGAAGTGGGTTGAGAAATACTTTGTCTTCACTGAGACAAAAGTTGTTTTTGGTTTGTTTTTATTTTTAAAAAAAGGTAATAAAAATTGGTTTTAAAAATAAAAGTTTTAGTATATCAGCGGTATACAAATAAACACAAAAAATATATCGCCTTATAGACCAAAAAAAAGTGGCTGTATTTTTAAACAAAAAAAAACAAACAAACTGAAACTTAAAAAGTCAAAAGTTTTGATCTTATTTTATTTTGGGGTAGGAGGGGAGTGTATTGAGAAATACTTTGTAAAAGTTAGAGACAGAAGTTATTTTTTGGTTTGTATTTTAAAAAAAAAAGGTAATAAAAATTGATTTCAAAAATAAAAGTTAAAACCAAAAAAAACCCCGCTGTATAGCCAAAAAAAACAACAACACTAAAAATAAAATATTAAAAGATGGAGTAGAAAAAATTTAAGAGATCAAAAAAAAGCCACTGTATTTTTAAAATTGCGGCTCAGTAATGTTACATTTTATTGTTTTAACACATAAACAACGCTGACAAGTGGCTTGCTATCAAAAGAGAACCGGAGTTTGTATAATAAAAAACTTTTTTTTTAAATTTTGATTTTTTTTAGAAAAATAATAAAAAATTTAATTCTACTCTCCCCCATAAACATCTGTGATAAATAGAAAAACAAATTAATTTATGTATGATTGATTAGATTTTGTTTTCGTTGTTTCTTTTTTTTTTTTAATCGGGTAAAAATGCGATGAAAAAATAAAAATTGTTTATATTAATTAAAAATTTAAAATCTTATTATTACAAACTTTCCTGCCAGTCTAGCATGAACAGGCAGAAAACTTCTGTGGCCCGGCACCAGACCGCAGGTTGAAGACCACTGGTTTATAAGATCAAATGCTCTGACCCTGTTTATTTAAAGGTATACTATAAAGAAACCTGCTCTAACTTAACCATTATATTCACCCAACATAATTACATTGCACTAAGAAAAGCTCTGTATATTGTTTCCTTTTCCTTGATCATGAGTTGCTACTGGTCATAACTTTGATCTTCCCACAGCTGACATCATTTGTTCAAAGTGTGACTAGACTCCAGTACTCTCTTACTAAAAAATGGTGCTTATAACTTCTTCACTTCTCATTAGTAGGTATATTCATTTTGATCTCCATCCAATTTATTATTCAACACTTACATTATTTATGAATGAGAACTCTCTCGCTCCCCTTTTATTATGCTATGATTAGGATACTATATATTATCAAAAGTATACTTAAATTCAAATAAATTATTTTGTATTTCAAATTAGTCATTAAAGGTTTTAACATTTGCTTATTCATTAAAACATAACCATAACTCTAGTTAAAAATAATTTTGATTTGATTTTTTGTCTTGAGACTTCATTTTTTTTTTTTAAAAACATAAACATAAGTATGAAATATTTATAATTTACATCTACCACAATATACATATATATAATTAAAAATAAAAAAAGTATTCTTCATTTACCAATAGTACTAATTTTTAATTAGTATTGTATGTGATTAGGTTATCCACCATGCTGCAAACTGAAATTATATTGCAAAAAACAAATAAACAAAGTTCTCACAAAATAATTTCATCAAAGGGTTACTGCTGAGTCATCAATCAATCACATTAGTATAATAAATGCATGCTCCACACATAACATAATGTAACATTATATTAACTAAATTAGTGAAATATAACTTCAAATTATCACAGCCTTACATAAGTATTTTCATTACATTTATTTAAATAAGGTTATAACTTAAAATTGCATAAATTCAACATTCTTCATGCTCTCATACTATGATATTTATTTATGACTTGATATAATGTTAAAACTATTATATTTGGTATGAAGAGTATGAATTTAGAATCCTAGCACAACTGACAAGTCAATATGTTACTTTTTTATGAAACATATATGTTGGAGAGTTTGACTTTTTTTTTCAGTACTATTCCAGTTGGCATTACACAGATCTGGTTACTTTAGATACTAATTTAAAAATTAGTACTCCTGACACATAAAAAATATTTCTCTTTACTGACACACATATTGCAACACAATAGTATCTTACTTTCACATACCTATGCATAAATATTGAAATAAAAAATTTAATACTGCTACCACTACACTAATAAATAGAAAATCATATAACAATATAAAATAAAATGGCCTGCCTATCATTCACTTTAAAAAACAACTTCTTTTCACATCAAAGGATGTCCTCACATTCAAGAAAATTTATCTTCAGAGTTTTTTTTACTCTTCTTTTTAATTTATTTATTTCATAAAAGGCAACATCTGCATTGCCAAATAATATTTTATGACTTGTATTCAGTTCAAAGCTGAGTTATGATATCTATTTTTAAACTCTACTCTTATGAAGTTTAACTCTTTCATAAAGATTTAATTTACTTTAATCTATACGAATTTTATGATAACTGCAAGGAATCTTATAAACAATACCAGGAATATATTTGCTATCAATAGACTATTTTGAACCATTTAATAATAAATTTAAATCAAGATCTTTATTCCAGGCCATTTTCATACTACCTATTGAAAAACTCTTATAACCAATTTATAAATTGATGACTTAAATAAATGGTAAAGAAATAAAACTCTTTATTCTCAGTAACAATTAAATCTTTATTATTAACAGACATATAGATATTTTTATTAAATATAATATTTCTAATTAATTCATGATTATGATTTAAATCAATATAGTCAGAAGCAAATTGACTCCTCTGAATATAATCATTAGTTTCAAAATTGTTAACCCCTCTATTCCTATAACAAGAATTCAATAAAGAAATTTTCTTATGAGTAAAAGATTGATAGCTATCTGTCCTTATAATATTTTCTAAAAAAAATTTTTTTGTTCAATAAAATGAGTATAAAATAAAACATTCTTAATTTTATCAAGACTTAAATTTAGAAATTTTAACTTAACAAACTCAAAAGTACTCCTCAATAGTAAATTTAATATTAGGATCAAAAGCATTCAATCTATCAAAAAAAATATTCAATTTATCTTCCTGAATAACAAACAAATAAACATGAACAAACTTTTAACAAATAATTACAAAAAAAAAAAAATAATTTTAAAGAAACAGAAAAATGATTAATAACATTATTCTCTAAAAAAAATCAAAACAGACAGAGCATATTTAAGAAAAACTAACATAGCCAATAATCCATAATTTTCTAATCTTATAAAACACACCACTACCCATAAAATACATAGAATCCTGTAATAACAATAGCAAATCATGAATAACCTTAATCTTATCTGCCGAAAAATATTCACGTTTCTTCAGAAGTGTTTTTAAGCATGATTTATATATAAACACAAACTTGTAAAATGCGTTTTATATTTATTAATATAAAAAATGCATATTTGCACTATATATAAAGTTATATCTTTACTAGAAACCATCGGTTTGTATGTTTAATATATATTTATTTTGTATGTTTAATATATATTAATTAATATAAACAAATGGGAAATGCATATTTACACTATATATAATGTTATATTTTTTCCCCACACCGTTGGCTGATATAGCATTAGTTGCCATGCAGTGCACTTTTAAGTTAATCTACTACTTACAGCTGAACTGTTGACAGCTTGCTTCATGAGTAGGTATGGCAACACTTCTGGTAGCTCTGTGACAGCTTACATCGTCTGGTTTACTAATGCATATTTACACTAAATCTTCATCTGATACTGTTGGTTAGAAAGAAGGAATTTCAGTTGTCCTTTCAAGTTTATCTACCTTTTACAGCTGTACCAAGACAACTAGCCTCATGAGTAGGTATGGTGATATTTCTAATTGTTTTGTGACAGCTTGCCTTTTGCGATTGCCATTCAGCATTAGCTTACCTTACCTCCAAATGGATTGACTATTAATGACCATATCCTCATACATAATGAGAACAATCAGATTCAGCAAGTATCATCATTTATTGCCCTGTTCTTACCATTGGACTTATGTCATCTATTTGTATATACATTGGTCTATGGTAAGGAATGTTCGGTTGGATCAAGATGGAATTTGAATTAGTCCATTATTTGAAGACAAAATGAGATATAACATTCTCCCTTGGCTAAAATTAGCTACAGAGAATGTAAATATTCAGATGCTTTGATGGACATCTTTGGCACTTTCTGGCTTCATCAGATTTGATGACTCATCCAGTTTCTTCATTTGTAGATCTGGAAACTTTTAATTTTGTAGATTCATCACTGCTGGTTGGTGAATCACAACTCTTCATTGATAGCTGGTAAAGTATAATTCAATCTTAGTTAATATCTATATCTATGATGTTGCTGTCCATCAACTGTTTGAACAATCACTGCTTGTGATTCTTTCATTTTGATCACAACAGCTGGAACCAATTTAGCAGTTCCCTTGGACATACTACATAGGACCTGAGCATCTATCTGTCTTTTTGAACCTTTAGTTTCATGACTTACTTTAGGTTTCAAACCTCATTTATTTACATCTACTTCTTGGAAGATCCTTTTTGAAATTTATATTTGTGAGCTGGTTCACTTTAGTCACTGAAAAGCTCAAGTGATTAAAAAAGTCATGGCCAAAAAATTGCTCTTATCAGCACACACAACAAGAGGCAAATAAATTATTTTACTAGACCAACTAACTTTAATTCTTGTTCAACCCAAGATTGCTATTTGAGTGTCTTGTGTGATTGTTTTGATCCTTGGAGGAGCTGATGTTTATTTTTCTTATTAATGACAGCCCATGTCTTTTTTGACATAATGGATACTGCAGACCTTTTTCCAGTTCCTTTATTACTGGCTATTATTAATAATAGTTATGCAATTGAAAGCAGAGTCAATGCCTCTCACTTTGTTTATACAGATATTGATATAATTTGATACTATTTTGCCATTATGGATTTTGTTTTCTTTTAAAACATGCAGCTTTTGTATTGTTTGACATGCTTGCAATATTTACACAATGCATATCCATGTGGACATTTGATGCATGCTTGTTTTGATCCATCACATCTATAGCAACAGTTTTTATTTGATGATTTATTCTGGAAGTTTTTTTTGTTGGCAGTGTAGTTGTTTGACAGTTTTTTGATTGACAATTTTAATGCAGTAATGACCTGCTGTTGACTCTGCTAGTTACTTAAGAGATAACTAAATCAAAAGTTATATCACCATCCATTATTAGCTTAATTCTAAAATTGTGGTCTTTCATATCACAAATGAATCAATCTCTCAGAGCTTCATTAAGGATGTTTTTAAAATCACATTTTAAGGCTAGCTTCATGATTTTAACAACAAATTCCTAGCTTTCTTTTCCTATTTTGAGTACAGAGAATGAAGTGATATCTTTGCATTATCATTAAAGGTTTTGGTTCAGAAATAGTTTGTCAGTAGAGATAATGTTTTGTCAAAATCAAGAGTAGCTGCAAGCATTAGGGAGCCTGTGCTTAAAGAATCTCATGTCTGAAATCCAATAAGTGAGACCAGAATTGTTAATTTTAAGTCAGGCTTTTTGATTAAATTAGTTTGCATAAAGAAAGGTATTCAATCCTTGTAGGTTGGTCAATTTTTAGGATAGGCCAGATTGAATTCTTCTAGTGAGTCAATTTCAGTCATTTTGATTTTTTTTTCTCTTACAGCCATGAGAAAAAAAAATTTCAACTCTAATTAATGAGTAACCACTCACAATTGATTTTTTTTGTTTCTATTGACATACTAATAATATTAGCTGTCAAACAGATCTAAACAAGCCATGGAGGGAATGTCCTATCTTAACTTGTAAAATATGTTTAATATATATTTATTAATATAAATAAATATAAAAGGTATATTTAAACTATACAAAATGTTATATCTTTGCCTGATACCATTGTCCTGATATAGTGTTAGTTACCATGCAACTATAGAAGAAAGAGATTTCAGGTATCCTTACAATTTTATCTACCACTTTCAACTGTTCCATGATGGCCAGCCTCATGTAGTTACAGTGACAGTTCTGGATGTTCTGTAACAGTTTGCCCCATGTCTAGTTTATGTATAATGCATATAATGTTATATCTTTACCTGAAAGTGTTGGTTTGAAAGAGCATGTTACCATGCAACTATAGAAGGAATTTCAGGTGCCCTCATAAGTTTACCTACTACTTCCATCTGAATTTAAAATAGAACATTTCTCATTATTTAATTCTAAAGGAACTTTAAATTTAAAATTACCATTATTTAACAATGCACAAAGGATAGTACTAGAGTAACATCATTGCTATTCAATCTCTTATGAAGATTTATTTGTTTCAGGGCAAAAACAATTTTTTTCTCTCAAATAACTTATTATATGGAATATTTCTACAACATTCAATAGCAGAAATAAAATCAATTATCACATTTCTATTGCTTAAAAAAACAAAAAAAAACAACAAAACAAAAACAAAAAACCTTTACTTATAATTGCTAAATAAGAATTATTTAAAACAAAATTAGACAAATTTAAAACTGATGAAGCATCGGCCATTTTATTATAATATCCTATATTTAATTTACTTTTACTAACAACAATCCTTTTTCAAACTTTTTTAATAACCAATTAAATTTATTAATATATTTTTTATTATAAAGGAATTGACATTTTGTATAGGTCAAAGTAAATGAAATCCAAATAAAAGAGTTAAAGTTCATAAGAGTACAGTTAAAAATAGATATCACAACTCAGCTGAATATACAAAGCTGAGTTATGATATCTATTTTTATTTGGTAATGCAGACCTTATCTTTTATGAAAGAAGTTAATTAAAAAGAATAAAAGAAACCTTGATGATAAATTTTATTAAATCTGAGGCCACCAATCTTTGATGCTAAAAGAAATTTTTAAAGTGAATGATGGGAAGACTATTTTGTTTTGTATATATATATCTTGTTAAATTTTATTTGAAAAGCTCAATTTGTTAATGGTCATGAAATTTTCTTAGAAGAATTTTGTTTTTTGGCATTGAAGTAAATATTTCATTTGTATTTCATAGCCAGCCATATGATTTCACTTATGGAAAGGTTGGTTTCAAATAATGTGTGAAGCAGTGTTTGAAAAAGCAGATTTACAACACTATAAAATAGGATTAGAAAAAAAAAAAAATATTGACAGAAAAAATACTAAATATGTTAATTTGGTTATCAGTAGTTGGGAGATTTAAAATTAAACAAAAAGAATGTATGTAAATACATAATTGGAGGAGTCAAAGTTTGAATGAACGACTAGAATGTTGCACTATTTAAAAAAAAAAAAAAAAACATAAAGAAGAGTAGATAAATTAATTAGAAACGAGCTAAAAAAATACTTTTTTTTTTACACTTTTAATTTGATAAGAAAATGAAGGAAATTAAATGAGATTAAAATTATGTTATATATTTTTATGCAGTTGCACATTTGGATGAAAGATAATATAATTAGTCTAAAAAAAATATAGACAAAAAGATAATGATAAAAACAATTAATATAGTGTAAATAGAATCTAAGGCTTGATAAAAAAGCACAAATGAGATCACAAATCATGTATTTATATGATGTGTATTTCTTTAGAAAGAATCTTTTTGAAAAGTTTAACATGATTTTCAGTGGCTAGAAGCTTGGAGATTCCACCAATTGCATTGAATCTACCTTTTAAGCTCATATTTGCAATTTAAATATGTTATTCTAAAAAAAAAAAATTGACTCCCAATACAATTAAAAATTTATTTACTCAATAAAAGTTTAATAAGAAAAAATCAGAAAAAGAAAAGATAAATTCTGCATGAAAAAATTTATAAGTGGATATTCTCGCTTTGTTTTTAAAAAGTACATGTATAAAGCAATGAGAAAAACTCTAAGACATAAATTATTTAAACCTCATAATAAACTACAAGGAATTTCTATCCAAAAAAAAACAAAACTGCCCCACTACAATTATGCAACATAAGTTATTTAAACTGACAATTATCATTCTAAGAACCTTTTAAAACATTTAGCTAAAATCTCATAAATATATATGTAATTAATGTTTTTACTATATATATTGAGACGGTTATGTGCCTCATGGCATACAACAATATAGTAGTGTGCGCACACACACACACACATATATATATATACATAAAGTTGAAAGGAAAAGTAAAAATAAATACAGGCAAAAAAAAATTGTAGATATTTTCTATATTATACTGGAAAAACAGTTAAAGATTAAATAATTTTGAATTTAAAAAAAAATTATTATAAATTAAACATTTTAAAAGCTCTAATTAATATTTAATTAATTCTGATGTTGAAATTAAAACAAACATGTTTTTTATTTTATAATAGATATATTGATAATTATAGAATTCCACTATCTATTTTGATTAACCAATTTCGCTCATGTTTGAAAAAATTTACTAAAATTTCTAAATCTAAATATATCCAGGATGGCTCATGCAAATAATCATTTTGCACTGGCAAAACAGTTTAATGAGGCAGAGAGATACTGAAATGTTTATGGATAATATTTGTTTCAGTTGTCAAGATCTGAAATATATACATATGAATGTTTTGTTTGCTGATCATCTGCAATGATTACACATGTTTAATTCCCTAAATAATGCATCTGGTCTCAGATAGACTAATGAATAAAAAAAATCAAGCTTATATCTAAAACTATAAAATGATAGTAAAGCTGATTAATGTCAAGAGTCATATCCATCCTAGATCGAAAATGTCTATAGCTTACAAATTTTTAGGTTTAAAAGGTTTTTAACAGAAACTATAATAATACAAATATAAATCAGATTAAAAACAAAAATATAAAAACATATAATACAGATGGCATACATGTCAACTATAATAAATATATGAAGGAACAATATAAAACTACCAACAATAATAAACCATATGTTAATTCAAAGCAAGTTATTAAACATAAGTGGAAAAACTGTTAATTTCTATTTTTCCAATCAACCCGAGTAGACTTATTAATGATTCAAGAAACAAATAAAATCTAATTAAAAAATTTACATTTATAGTTGAAAGTGTAGAAATCTATGATATTATTCAATATATTATAGGGAGATTCGAACTAATATGAATACAAAAATCAAACATTATAATCATCAATAATTGTTGTGGTTCTGTTTTTTTAAATCATGAAAGAGAGATCTGAGTGTTATACATGATAAAAGAGATCACTGTAAATAGAAAAAAAAACAACCTAATTCTTAACTTTAAGTCAGTACTGAAATCACATTTTCAATACTAGGTAAAAATATCTCCAAGTATATGAAAAATACCTGTATTTCAATTCTTGCAAAAATGTCTTATAAATGGAAAAAGTTCAATTGGTGATTTAAAGTTGAAATTAAAATTCCACACCATATTAAGCTTATAATTGATTTTTAATTATTTAACAGGCACAATTGGTTGTTACTTATATATATATATATATATATATATATATATATATATATATATATATATATTTAAATAATTAGTATATATATATATATATATATATATATATATAAACTAGAATTTAAATATTTGTTAATGCATCAAATTAGCAGGCAGAACTTTATTTATGTATAAGTAACTTCTTCCAATCTTTACATTTTTTATACTGCTTTGCCGCATTGCATTTGAGCCAGATGCTTTAATAATTTTTAAAGAATTAATAAAAAGCAATGGAAAGATATCATTGGTAATGATAACATTTTTTATTTTTGTATAGATTCCAAAGATATAATATCATTCTGGCTGCCCTTGATAGTATCAAGTTCTGTAATACCTTTACTTCAACTGAATACTAGAATATATAAAAAATATTTCTCTTCTTCACTCTTACTATTGCTTCTCTTTGCCACTTTCTCTATTTTCTTTTTTTATCGTACTGACATTATGACCTGGTCATCACACCATTGAACATCTCTCTATGATAACTGCACCAATAGTATTGTTCATTCATATCTCCATTTTTAACTATATAAAAGGCAATTTTGATTCCAATCTTTTTTTCTCTATATCTTCATTTTTTCTTCTAGAGTTAGAATAGCTATATCAATTGATAAATGATTGCTATTGATAATGGTCATAGAATTAAATACTAGCAAAATTAAAATTATAGAATTTTCTTATGCCTATGGATTTGTCTACTAGACAAATAGATCTTCTCAAATGAAAATAAAACAAACAACACAAATATATTTGTATTTTTATATTGGACTATTTCCATCGTCTAATATGTGTGTTGAAATGTCTTTAGAAAAATTTAATTTAATTTAAATATTCCAAATACATTCAACTATTAGTAATATCAAAGCAAACAGGTTAGTATATGCACCAACTATTAGTAATATCACAGCAAACAGGTTGGTGCATATACTAACGTGTTTGCTGTGATATTACTTACAGTTGAATGTATTTAAAATATTTAAATAAAATTAAACTTTTTTAAAGACATTCAACACACATATTAGATGATGGAAATAGTCCAATTTAAAAATACAGCTAGAACACCATCATCACAAACCTTCAGGAAAACACAAATATATATTCATATTAAAAACTATCCACAATCCAGAGGCAAACATATCTTTTATTTAATTATTTTGGATATGAAGTTATTAATTCTTTAACCTTAAGATTAATTACTACTGAATTATGGGTAGTTTTTATGTGTATATGTATACATGTGTTGTTCGTTTAAGTTTCATTTGATAAGATCTATTTGTTTAATAGGCAAAACCATGGTCATAGGAAAATTTGATAATTTTAATTTTGCTAGTATTTGTATTGCTATTTAAATTCTTATTTATTTTGACTAATATAGTGTTAGATGATATTACATTATATATATAAATATTATAATTTACTTTAATGATAAACTAACTTGATTTTATCTGCTTGAATGTCATCTGTACCAGCCAGACAAATATGATCAGCACTATTTTTATTACGAAAAATTTTTACATTTTCATTATGTAATGGAATGACTCCCAATTCTTTTAGATAAATAAGCCATCGTTCAGCATCACCGGTATAATATTCATGATTACCTAAAAAAATACATATATTTATGAAAATGTAAATAAATAGACTAAAGATCAACATGTGATATATGTAGCTGTATTCGTATAATCAATGCAAAACTCATATCACAACTTTGTCTATATATGTCTTTTTTCTTCTGTGTTAAAGTTACTAAATTTATTATAAATCACTGCTTACGATGAAGATAAAATAAACAAATTTTAAAGATGAAGATGCTGATATTATATCTACTAATACATGAATTCAAAATGTGCATTATTTGTAAATTGTGCTTAAAGTTAAAGATCATCATAATAAAAAACAGGAGGCCATGTGACAATTGAGTATCAGAAATGACATTAAATTTTTCTCAGAAATTTTAACTTTTGAATCTGTCATTCTAGTACTGTGCTGAACTGCCCAAGACCAAAATTTTAAAATTCTCTCCAGCTGAAATTTAAAACCAAATGGTAGGCCTAATAAATGAATGCAATATTCCTTATCATGGAAACCATTGATCATATATACATATATGAATAACCAGGGAAAATATTATTAGCAAGAAACTGTCATCATCATCAACTATTATCAATCTACTGCAGGATGCACCCTTCAAGTTCAATCCATCTTTTCCGATCTGTAGCTTCTCTTCTCCAGATCACCCCTGCACCCTTTCTTATTTCATCCATCCATCTCACATGTGGTCTCTTTTTGGGTCTTTTACAATCTCTTGGAATCCAATTTAAGATTTCAATTGTCAATTTATTACTATCTCTTCTAGAAATATGTCCAGCCCAACTCCACTCCAGTCTTTTAACTTTTTCAATGAGGTCAGTAACACCTGTTTGTTCTCTTACCCATATATTGCGTTTTTGATCTCTTCTTGTTACTCCCAACATGCATCTCTCCATACTTCTTTGAGTGGTCTGAAGTCTCTGTATTGCTCTTCTATTAAGTGTCCAAGTCTCAGATCCATAAGTAAGAACTGGTAAAACACATTTATTAAAAACCTCCCTTTTCAAACACATAGGCATATTTCCTTTTAGTATCAAGTTATTTCTACCAAAAGCACTCCAACCAAGTTTAATTCTATGATTAATTTCATCCATTATGTTTCCATCTGTATTAATAATCTGACCAAGGTATTTGTAACTGTTAACTTCTTCTAATTCATCATAATCAATCTTTATTTTCATATTTTGAGAAAATCCATTAAACATTACTTTAGTCTTTTTAACATTTATCTTTAGTCCTACTTTCCTACTTTCATCTGATAACTCCTGCAACATTTCCTGCAGCTCTAAAGCATTATTTGCAAAAACAACTACATCATCTGCAAAATCTAAATGACTTAAATAATCTCCATTTACTTTCACTCCTTTAGTTTCCCATTTTAATCCACAAAATACTTCTTGCAGCACTGCTGTAAAAAGTTTTGGAGATATGGAGTCACCCTGTCTTACACCCTTCTCAATGTTCACTTTCCTAGTATCATTATGTAATCTAATTGTTGCTGTTGCATTTTTATAAATATTCTTTAAAATATGACAATATCCTGGATCTATACCTTGATGATCCAATGCTTTAATCACTGAAGAAATGTTTATAGAATCAAATGCCTTTTCATAATCTACAAATCCAAAGCATAATGGCAACTCATTTTCATTTGCCCTTTCTATAATTTCTCTCAATATCTTGATATGATCTACTGTACTAAAATCACTTTTAAAATCAGCTTGTTCTCTTGATTGGTGGAAATCCAATGTTCTCTGTAGACGAGTTGTAATTATCTTGGTAAAATTTTTGTATAAAACTGATAAAAGGCTGATAGGTCTATAATTTTTTATATCTTCTTTATCATCTTTTTTAAATATTAATATTGCATTCTTCCAATCATCTGGTACCTCTTTATCATTTTGACATTTGGTATATAACTTTGCTAAAAAATGTCTATTTCTTCACCTGCTTCTTTTAATATATCAATTATAATTCCATCATTACCTGGAGCCTTTCCTTTCTTCATAAATTTAATTGCATGCCTCACTTCTTCATTTAAAATTCTGGGAAATTCAGAAGATATAATAGATTTAGGAGATACTTGTTCTTTATTACTATATAATTCTTGATAGAAGTCTTCTACCCATTTCATGATGTCATCTCTCTTTTTAGTAATAATTCCATCTTTTTTTCTTATTGCAGATATAAATTTCCTATCAATACCAAAATGTTATTTTACACTCTTAAGACTTTTATTCTCTTCTACAGTTTTCCTCGCTAGTTCACAATTATACTTTCTTATATCATTTTCAACTTTTTCCGCAACATTTTACAAAATTAGAGATATTCAATCCTCTTTAATGCATCATTTTTGTATATCTTCATATTACTTCTTTTCTTCATAAATTCTCTAGTCTCAGTAAAAATTTTATTGGTCAATTGCTGCTTTTTTCTACCAACTATCCATGTTGCAGTTTTTAAAAGTGTATCAGTTATTTTCATATTAATTTCATTCAAATATGAACCATGTTCAAAATCTACTAATACTTGAAACCGATTTGTAAGTTCTTATTTAAATTCATTAGAATGTTTTTGATGATTAGGAATATCAACTATAAATATTGTTTTTCTTAATAATTTTTGTCTCTCTAGTTTTGCATTACCACATAACTTACATCTTACTAATCGATGATCACTCTGTGTTAAATTTATTAAGAACATTACAATCTTCAAATATGTATTTTTTGTTAGTCAAAATACAATACAATTCTGCTGTACCTTAATTTGGATGCTTGCATGTCCATTTCCTTTTAACATTTTTCTCAAAAAAAGAATTCATAATATAAAGTTTTTCTTTTTCTGCATACTCCACAAATCTATGTCCTCTCTCATTTCTATTACCATAACCAAAATTACTTACAATATGTTAATCTTTCATTTGTTTACCAATTCTAGCATTAAAGTCTCCCATAACAATTTTAAAATGTTGTTTATTCTGATCAAACGCCTTTTGTACATCCATATAAAAACTTCTACTATTTCATCACTATGAGAACTTGTTGTGGCATAAACATGAATTATCTGCATTTGGTATCTGCTATTAAGTTGTATAACTAATCTTGTCACTGTCCAATACACTGTCAATCTCCACAATATTATTTTTCCACTTTTTATTTGTAATGAATCCTACTCCACTTGTATTTCCAATATTTGTGCCTTTATAGTGGAGTACATGTCCACTTTTTAAATCAATTGTCTCTTCACCTTTTCTTCTAACTTCACAAAGTCCAATAATGTCCAATTTAATATAAGACAGTTCTTTCTTCTTCTAATTCTTGCAATATACCTTCACTTGAAAGAGATCTGCAGTTGTAAGCACTTAAATAAAAAGCTGCCATCAAATGGCAGCCTGGGTCCATAATCAGGGGATTTTTAGCATCCTCTACCTTCGGCCACCAAATGCTGCCTTGTTTGGTGAGTTTACAGCCTTCTAGAAATAAGAGCCATAATTTATTTTTGTCTGTCATGATTGTATATATCTATTGAAAAAAATATTTATCATTTACACATACATTTATTCTGCCTTATCAGGCAACTGAGAAGAGAGACCATGGTGTTTCTTGATCTTAAACTCAGCGGTAAAAAGCCAATAAACTCACTATGCTTGCTAATGCATGTTGGTAAGCAGCCTATCCATGTTCATATACTATACATAGTAATAACAGCTGCAACGACAAGAATTTATGGAATGGATATTAGGAATTTCACCTGCTCAGTTTCTTTAAGGCCTCCAAGAGGAATCAAAGGATCTCCTTTCAGTTAATAGCAAATTCCCTTCTGCAGCCAATCAACTGTATATTTACTAAAATTGTTTTAAATAAAGAAATGATAAAACTAATCTGCAATGATACTAAAAATATTACTTAAAAAAATAAGCATTAGAGATTATGAATACAATTACTGTATATATAAAATCAAATTCAAAGCAATGGCAGATTTTAATTGTGGAAAATGATTCCAGTTTCTTGATTACAATGTCACAATGGATAATATTGTATGACTAGATCTACAAATCTAGAAGCCAATTAGATAAAGTTTTCGTTTTTAAGCAGTGCAAGTCAAAACCTTCATTATCAAATTAATACTGTCCCTAGATTTTTTTTTTATGAAGCTATCTATTATCTGTCCCAAAAATCAGTTTTAATATAAATATCTCAGAATTTCTAGTAGAAAAATTAAACTTCATATCATTATTTATAAACTGTATAATATAAATAAACATACATGAGCAAACAATTTTGAAATCAATATTTATACAGATATATATACAAAAATGAATTATTAATATTTTGATTAATATACTTATATATATATATATATATATATATATATATATATATATATTGTATTGTCAATGTGTACAAGATGTATTAATTTTCAAAGAGGGTTTTAGAGATTGTTGAAAAGAAAAAAAAATAATGTAACAGAAAATAAATGTATTTACTATTCAATATTATATTTTAATAATTATTAAAGATACTTACGTATTATTCCTGTGACACAGAACAAGCATTAGACATGCAGCACCTATTCACATACATATCAATTTGTTGCTAACTTTGTAATCTTGTGATCTGATGAAAAAAACATGTACATGGATCTTATGTATATATTCACAAAAATTTATGAAAACGTGTACATGGATTTTTTGTACATGATATTTTCCCAAAGATTTACAAACTTATTGGCAGGTTGAATAGGTGGTGTGAATAGGTGCAGCATGACCAATACATGCTCTGTGTCACAGGATTAATATATCCTATAAATAATTTTTAAGCAATTAATACGAGATGCCATTAAACAAAATGCCATAAAATTGCTAAATTTCAACAATTTTGAAGCGTATTTTACCAGAAACATATACGACTTTCACAGGAGAAATATGGAGTAGTTTTGAAACAATTCCCTAATATATAATTAAAAAAAGAATGAAATACATGTGGTGTTTTCAATAAATATATACGAAATTTAGATGAAAAAGTATAAAATGTACTACCAATTTTAATCAGCAAATTACAAACTATAAATAATTTTTAAGCAATTAATATGAGATGCCATTAAACAAAAAGCCATAAAATCAGTAAATTTCAACAATTTTGGAGAGTATTTTACCTGAAATATATGTGACTTTTACAGGAGAAATATACATTTAATATATATTAATGGGGTAATTTTTAAGCAATTTCCTGATATATAATTAAAAAAAGAATGAAATACATGTGACTTTTTCAATAAATATATATGAAATTTAGATGAAAAAGTTTTATATTTTAATACCAATTTTGATAGGCAAATTACAAACTATAAATAATTTTTAAGCAATTAATACCAGATGCCATTAAACAAAAAGCCATAAAATCGGTAAATTTCAACAATTTTGGAGCATATTTTACCACAAACACATATACGAGTTTTACAGGAGAAATATACATTTAATATATATTAGTGGGATATTTTTTAAGCAATTCCCTGATAAATAATTTAAAAAAGAGTGAAATGCATGCGGCATTTTCAATAACTATATATACAATATTAGACAAAAAAGAATAAAATGTATATAACAATACTAAAGATATCACATGCTATTATGGACTGAACAATAACTAAATTACCAAAATTTCTAAAATATTATTCCTGAAAACATAAAATATACACATATGTTACTTCCTGTGCAATATATAACAGGAATTGTCACAATAAATAAATGTAACTGGTCTCTTCAATTTTATTAATAGGTTGACTAAATTTTCCTGATAAAATGGAGTTTGAAGTAAAAATTTACACTTTGTCCTCCAAAATGACTGTGTGATTGCGGAGATCACATGAACGGGGGTTGATCGAAAAACGCTAATAGATATAAGTATTTTTTTAAAAAAATGTAAAAAAAAAACAAAAAACAATTTTTCCAAAAAATAAAAAATTTTCATTAGTAATTCATATTAGAGGTCAATTATTTTTGATTTCATTCATTATGCAAATGAACACATCCTCATCTTTATGACACCTGCACCACATTAATTCAGCCAAATACAAATCCAAATGTTGGCAAGATATTCCCCATCATTGCTTGTTATGCCATTTTGTGGAACCCAAAAGTCTTTCAATGTTTTGCATGTGGATGCCTGATTCAGGATTGATGAAATTATATTTGTGGTTCACACAAAAATGATCGTAACAGGTACTTCTTAATTCTTCAACAACAACAAAAAAAACATTTAATTATAAGAATTATACAATAGAAATCAAAAAGAAAGTACAGTTATTTACTCATAATCAACTTAATTCAGCAATGATGAAATTAACTATGAAGAAAAAAGTACAATGACTGTAACTGCAAAGAAAATCTTGAAAAATACTTGGGGGGGGGGGGGAATTAGATCAGAGATATGATAAGATCTCTTGAAAAATACTCGGAAAAAATATTAGATTGGAGATACGATAAAAACAACACATTTTGATACGACATCAGATAACAACATACCAAGATTTACTTAGATTTATTTGACCTAATTGCAATGTTACACATTTATTTTGGATATGAAAAGGTGCAACCCATCTAATACGTGCTGTGTCACAGGACTAATATGTAAATACTTTATTAAATCTATTCTTTTTGGCCACCTAGAAAATATATTTGTAATTAAAAGATAGAGATTAAAAGTTAATTTAATTACCTGTAATTAATAAAAAGGATGTCTTATCTATAAAGACAGAATTTTTTAAAATTAAAAATGGTCAATGGGAATGTCGGATTACAATAAAAAGTATTTAGAAAAAAAAAATAATTTTAATCCTGTAAATATATAAATAATTTTTTTTTGTATTATATTTCTTTGTAAAGTACACATTTTATTCTGCAGTTAAAAATATTTTATTTTGCAGCCAGAAATGCATACTAAATATGAAGTAGATGAAAAATATATTTGGTTGTATACTTTATCTGAAAATAAATGAAAAGAGAAATATAGGTGATAATAAAATTGTGTGGGATTGAATACCCACATAAATAAAGAAAAGATGTAATAAAGTATATGCATAGGGGATGGCAGGAGTGTATATAAAGTGATCCCAGACTTTTAAAAAGGGGAGCTCAATGGAAAAGGAGAAATATTAATTAACAAGGAGTGATTAAGCTGTTTATAGTGAAATTATGCTCCAATTGCTGAATTCTTCCAGTGCTGTACTAATTGAGACCAAAATGATTAATCATACAAAAGCCTATACATATAGAGAAATGATCCAGATGCAACGCTAAACGAATATATACATCTGTTGATGCCTTCCTAGGAACCCTGCTGCTGAAATAACACTTTAAACCAAATTGCTGTATCTATATCACACCTAGTGCCCAAACAGCCAACAGAAAAATGAATTCCTGAAATATAATAAGTGCTTAACCATTAACAAATTACAGACAAAATAACAAAAAGGGTGCAACTTAATGGCCATGATTACACTACAAATTATATAAAAATCTGTGGTAAGCTTTGAAAAATAATTACTTATAAAAGCATTCTTCTTATTTGCTTCTTGTTATAAGTATACACACTTAAAAATGAACTCAAATATAAAATTGCTAATGAATTAATTTAAAGAACTTTAAGTATAATTTTCTAGAATGTAATTTAATAATTTGATATTATATATGCATATTATTCTTACATTACATGATCACAATTCCTTATGCTTACTCATAATTTATTAAAACAGGCAAAATTCTCCATTAAGTAGTGCCCCTCAGTGCAAGCCAGAGTAATCAATGGAGGCCAGAAGGTTTGTGCATAAAATCCCTATCTAGTGCCTATTCATCCAATATCCGCAGACTAGTTTCTAGCTTGTAGCTTTCGTCAGTGAGGAGCTTTGGATCTGAGAGCATTGTACCTAGATCTTAGAATCTAATGCAACCCTCAGCAGCCATCTTTTATATCTGCTTAAAAAAATAAAACAAAACTATGAGTCTAAAATTTATCCAAGCTCATTAGCTTATATAGTCATATAGATCTGAACTCAGTTCAGTACTAATACATTTTGAGTTCAGACCTATATGACTATATAAGCTAATGAGCTAGGATTGAAAATATTATTGTATTTTCAACTCATAGTTTTGTAGCTAAGTCGATATAAAAGATGGCTGCTGGAGGGTTGCATTAGATCCTAAGATCTAGGTGCAGTGCTCTGATCCAAAGCTCCTCACTGATGAAAGCCACAAGCTAGAAACTAGTCTGGGGATATTGGAGGAGTAGACACTAGAAAGGGATTTTATGCACAAGCCTTCTAGCATCCATTGATTACTCTGACTTGCACTACTTAATGGAGAATTTTGCCGGTTTTTATAGTATTCTTATTAATGTATACTACTGATTATATGTTTAATCTATAAGATGGGTGTGTGGATATGAATAGACTATAAACTGTATTACTTTGTTTTTTTTTTCTTGTTTTTATTAAATATTTGTTTTAAAATATAGCATTCAACAATCTCTGTAATTCTTTCTTTATGTATAAAAGTGAATGTTAATATACTTAATTATCTTGCAATATTTTGCTGGGGGGGGGGGGAGATTGATCAAAATATAAAAAAAATAAAGAGTAAATTGGTTAACTAATACTGAAACAATGTGTTAGTGGAACAATTCGCTGATGCTGGTGCCTGAAAAAAAAAATTAAAACTATTTCAGATTTAAAAGTTTGACATTAAACCATGCAACAATAATACTATTGTCATATATAAAATTAATACCTGGAGTCTGGATAACCAGGAAAGATAGTCATGGTTTCTGAGTAATTCATTAGTTTGTTATTTATATGTGGCCACTATTTGGTTATTCTAAATTTATCAACTATATATATGTGTATAAGAAAAAAATAAATATATACTTGCAACTATATGCGCATAAATATAATCATGCAGTCTGATATATATATATGTTAAAACCTCATGTGAACGGAAAACATAGGGGAGACCCAATTCAATATATATATATATTTATTAATAAAGATTTATTTTTTACTTAATTATATATTTTACTATAATAATAGCTGCAATTTTCTATGAATTATAATTAAAATGTTTCTATTAAGTTATTATAATACTATAACCAATGGTTTCTTGTTATTGTTAATATTGCATTTATCTGACATGGTCATGACCTTGATAACTTAGTTTTTTCAAGTCACAAAAAGGCTTAGAATTTTAAATTCAGTATACCATTCATCATAGTTTAATAAGTAAGCCATTGGATGATGATCAGTAAACAATTATCTAATTATTCTTAGCAAAAAGATAATGATACCAAATTAAATTGATTTGGTCAGATGTATCAATTCATTGGCCATAAAATAAAAATACAATTATAATATAATGTAAACTTTAATGCTGGTACATGATGTATCATATTTATGTTGATGCTCTTATGGTTACTTTTATTTTTAAACTTTTTTAATTCTACAGTTTAAATTTAAGTTAAAGATGTTATTAATATAAACTATCTTTTGACTTTATAGTTTAATCTTAACATCTAAATTAATTATGGCTTCCTAGTGATGTAATATAAAATGGCTTTTTCTTAGAAGTCACTTATTTCTCTGCATATATTATATGATTTGAGGTCCTACTCTACATCCTTCTGCTCTAGTGTGAGCTATGTAAACATGAGTAATCAATAAATATCAGATAGAAGTTCTAAAAAGTGAACAGTGAATTATTACTATTAAGACAGAAATATGACTATGAATGTTTGACATATATATATATATATTATCACAAATATTTAAATTCTTGTATTATTTCAAGGTTGTTTTTTTTTTTATTTTCCTTCATTTTTATTTAGATTTTTTTTATTTTTAAAAAAGCCATATTTTAAAAAAATTCTATTTCGATAAAATGATAAAAAAAATCAGTTACATTAATAATTATTTTAAGCAATATATTAAATAATTTTTTTTAATTAAAGAGACGATTATAGAATTAATACAACACTTTTTAGAATAAACTAATAATTTAAATTATAATTCCTGTGACCTATGTAATGTAATGTTGTAGTAGAGTAATAGACTCTAGAGCTCAAAATCAGTGGATTGCAGTTCTGTCTCTATCACTTCTGTTGTTTGCATTTCTTATGAATTCATGAGCAATAAAACTCTAAATAAGAAAAACAGTCTTCAATAATCTATAGCAAAGTAGAGGAATCTCCAATATTTCTTCATAAAAGATCAGTGAAAATGGAGACATTTCATTTCTTAGTAAATCCTCAATTAGTAGGAATTCAATTTTTTTTTATTTTATAAAATATTATATATAAAAAATATTGGTTGATGTATATGTATATTAATCAGTATTTAAATAAGCCATTGATGTAAGAAATATATATATAAATAAATTATCGGTAGTTCACGTGTTTGAATGATATTATGAATAGCGTTTTCCCAAAATGAATTACTTCTCATTTATAATGAACTTTACATTCTATTCATTGCTGATCACCCTCTTTTTCTTTCATAATCAGCCAAGTTTATAATTTGAACAAAATAAAACAATTCCATTTGTATGGCTTCATCAAGTAGCTATTTATTCTTTTTTTTTTTCTGTATATGAAATTCTCAAAAGTTTTTGTCAAATAGCATTAATACTTTTCATATCCTTCAGTATCCAATTTTCATAGCCATAAAGTTACACAAAAAATATCATAGCTTGAATATTTCTGATTTTTATTTTCAAAGATATATTTTTATATCATGTTTTGTTTATATTCATAATCAAAAATGTACAATATATATATATTTAAACCATATTTATATTTTATTAAATAATAAAGCAATATATATATATTTGTAAATTAATAATATGCATAAAAATATCAATTACACACACATTTATAAATTACATATATTTTATTTATAATATAAATAAAAATATATGATATTGATGTATTTATTAATTTTATGCATTCTAAATCAATCAAAAATATTAAAAGGATAAAATAAAAGTGCATACATTTTTTTAATTAAAATACTTACGTTTAATGCTAAAAAGAAAAGAAAATATTAACTAATATGCTTCAAAGCATTAACAGGTCTGGCAGCTGCCTATAGTAACATATCAGAATAACTCTCACTTTGTGTGGATTATATTTATTGAAAATTGCTTCAAATGAAGTCAGAATGGAAAAAAATCTAATTTTTTAAATACACTAATAATTTAATAAATAAAAAGCATTTCTCTTCTTTGTAAACTTATTTTTGTATATTTTACTTCAAATATTTTATATGCTTCACATTTTATTGTCATGTTTGTACACTTATTTTCTCACATGTGAAAATTATAGATGGCTTGAAAAAATATATAAATCTGAAGTGTAATCTGATATTAAAAATAACATTAGAAGCAATACATTTACAATAAAAGAAAAAAAAAAAGATAATGCTAGCTTTAGTAAGATTATAAGCCTTCAGATAACTGGCATAATTACTTGATAAGACAGATACTTGCAAAGATTTGAAAGATCAATCATAGATAGAGAGATGTACTACTTATAATATATAAAAATGTTATATTGAAGTAAAATATTTTGCAATATCAAGTGATTCAAACATGCTATTCTCTCATTGCAATTTTTAAATAACTTTTATTTACATTCAATCTAAAAAAAAAAAAAAAAATTTAGTAAAAATATTATTTATTTTCTTGATATAATAAAAAGATGGCTTCTATTAAACAATTCAAGATTATCATCAGAAACTAGTCTCAGAATACAGGTATTTCTTCTTTTGCCCTCATTTCTCACCATTTTGTTTGCCTCTTGGAATAAAGATAATGAATTCAAGCATCTTCACAACATTCTTTGAGATTATCTAACTTGATTTTAAGGGATCTTTATTTTTTGTTGAGGTCTTCCATGATAATTTTATTAAGCAGTAAATACTGCTATATATATATATATATTTCTCCTATGCTATCAAAAAAGATAAATATATATAGTAAATACTGCTATATCTATCTTTATCTTTCTCCTATGCTATCAAAAAAGATAAATGATATAAAATAATATATGAAGAATTATGAATATGTGGCAAATACTAAGTATTCTATAAAACAATGCAAGAAGAGGATTCAGATATATTGAAGATATAACAAAGTAATCTTCAAAATTACTAATAATGGTGTAATACTAAAAAATTAACTCACTTTCAGTAGGCTGATAACTATGAGAATATTTCACATATGAATATGTTATTTATATGAAGCTAATGTATTTTAATAAACTGTAAATTATATTTTAAAACAGTGCAAAATGAAGATTCCATTAAAATCATATTATTAAGACCACCACAAAAACAAAAAAAATTCTTAAATTTAAAAACAACAAAATATCAAAACCTCAATGATAACTGGATCTCAAGGTGTTGAGGAAAAAAGCTTAGAAATCTTGGTTTGCTATAGCTCCATTCAATTAGAAGTTTTCTTAAATTTAGATAAAGCTGCCAAACTCAGAAATTCATCAACTTTAATGAATTACCAGTGAATCTATTGGAATACAATAGACGAGCTATAGTAATAGTATATGAACATTCAAGCCCTATTTCCTTCAAGGACAAAATTATATAACTCAAAGTGATGATTATAGATTAAAAATATTTAGTGCAGATGCATTGTCAGAATCTGAGTGTAAAGTCCTTGGATTAATTCCAATTCTAACTCTTCTGGTGCTTGAATGTCTTAGGAACTCCTAAACAATAAAGCCATTTGATTATTTATTTTACTAAAAATTCTTTAGTAATTACTGGACATACATTTTAAACCACTGAACAACACTCTACAAAATATATACTCAACAATTCAGTGAGAGCTCTCTAATGAATAAATATGGAGATTTATTTTAAAATCCTTTAACTTCAAGTAAAGTCTATTCTAGAGTGAAAATAAATCAAAAATAACTTGCTTGGGTAATCCAAAAACTCAAAAAAAAAAAACAGTTACCTCCTGTCTATATTTTATAAGATAAAAACATAATCAGAATAAAATATGAAAATGTTCTTAAAATGCACAATGAGAAAATTCTCAAATTTGAACCCTAAAATATCAATAAACAATTAGAAATTTCACTAAACACAATGGATATCTGATTGACTCTCCAATTAAAGTTTGAAAAGTTTACTTTTAAATACTAAATATATATATTTTCTTTTTTGCAAACCTCAAACAATATCTAAAAAAAATAGTTATCATTTTGCTGTCATTGAAGCAAATATGATAACTGAACTATTATTTTTCTTTCAAATTTCAAAAATATACACTATCAGTGTGGAACACAGAGGGATAAATCTTTCAAGGAAACTTACTAAATAATTGGATGACGCATATTTGATGTAAAGCTTAATAAATTTTGTCTTTAACATTTAAATATTGTAAATTTTCTTATTATGTGAAATCAGATATGATGAAATAACTTTTGTGTTACCAGTTATATAGCAAAATAATCGCATTTTAAAAGAAGAAATCTGTCAATTGCTATTCAAAATTAACCAGTCAGAATCCCCATAAATGAAAATATGTTAAACAATTGTATAACACATTACCCTCATTTCACTTAATAAAAAATAGAATTTATTAGTTGTCCTTACTTCTGTCATTTAGACATTTCTTCTTAACAGGTCTGATAGGTGCTATTATCCATCAGCAAATTCATGTTGTGGTTTATTGTTTATTACATTCCTGAAAATGAGGACGAGATATAAAACCATTCTCTCAAATATGCTTATAATTTTTCTAAATAAAACATATAATTTTTGAGTATTTCATTTTAGTTGGCTCGCAGATCAAATGCATTTGCTTTAAATTTTGATACTCCACTGGTCATAGAACATACATTTTCTTGTTTGTGTCTGAATATATACAATAGGCTCTTGATATCTATCTCAATAATAAATAAAATTAAGCTTAATCTAACTAATGATTTGATTAAAAATCTTCACAAAGAATAGTTTTTAAGAGAGTTAAAATATTACGTTCTCTTTATATAAAAGTGGTTTTTCTTTCGTTAGTTAATTTTTACAATCATTAGGATGCTATCAAACCAATTTTACAGTATTATTAAAAAGCAACTGTTTTTTAATTTTTTTATATCAGCTTTTCGCAGAAATAAATGTTTAGGGGGAGGGGTACATCATATTAACTTTTTTAAAGAAAAAAAAATTGACTCAAATCTGGAGGAACTCCTATTATAGTATTTTAAATCATTTAATATTAGTAAATTTGATGTGATGAAAACCGTAAATATCTACTTTTACAATTTTACTTCAATTTGTCTTAAGCCTCCTTTGCAGATATGCCATTAGATAAAGTTTTGTTAAAATAATACAATAGATGGCAGCCCTGCTATTTTAAAAATAAAGTGGCAGTGTGCTTCATTTGTGAACTGGTAAGGGGGTGGGATTCATGATGTAATGTGCAACTGGCTCCACTTTCAGTCTTGTGCTGTGTTAATGGTTTCTGTATTGAGGGAATGATGTCACAATCGGGGCAAAAAAGTTATACATTGTCATTGGAGGGATTGTTTTTGGTTTATAAAATCAGTAAAATCTTTGTTGTTGTTTGTTTTAAAGATCTAAAAATGTATTTGTTTCTGTTGGTATCTAACAGAATACATTTTGAAAGTTTGAAGTTTTTGGATATTTATTGTGATATTTTTATACATAGGTGTAGGTCTATTGTTACTATTTTCTCATTAGTGTAGGTGGGTTGTTTGCATGGAGGCTGGGATTCTAAATGCAGCCTCAGGCCATGTTCACGTTGGATGCTAGTGTGGTGTTATATTTTTGAAAAAAAAAAGGTATTTCAGGTCAAGATGGGTTGTTGATGGTCTGAATTTCTTGATATCTAGTGGATATAGTGAAATATGAAAGATGTTGGGAAGAGGCATGAATCGCATAGCTTCGGAGTCACATTGGGATAATCCGCATAAAACGAGACCCAGGTGTATTGATATTGTTAAATACATAATGAAATATATGTATATATATTGCTGTATAAGCTAATATAGAATTAGAACAATATTTAAAAACAGTAAGTTGCTGATCTTTTTAAAGTATGCAAATTTAAGTTTCTGTGAATTATTGGTTTTTATACTGGGGTTGGGAAAAGATAAGGGTGATTTAAATATAAAGGCTATAGAGTTGACAAAGATTATATTGTGGAAATGGAATGGAGCAGAATATGGGAAAATTTAGAGTGGGGAATGGAAAATAAAGTGGCTAACAAGTTTATCTGGGCATAATTGCTGAGATATTCTTGACTTCATTTAAGGAGAAGCCACAGTACATCACATCACATCACAAGTTGACAAAGATTATGTTGTGGAAATGGGATGGAGCAGAATATGGGAAAACTTAGACTGGGGAATGGAAAATAAAGTGGCTAACAGGTTTCTCTGGGCATAATTGTTGAGAGAGTCTTGACTCCGTTTAAGGAGAAGCTACAGTACATCACATCACATCAAGTGTGGAAACTTAAAGTGTTTGATAATGAAGAGAATGTACAATAGTGATCATAATTTCTTTATAATAAAAATGGTTAGTAATGTGATGGAAAATAATAATAAAAGTAAAAAAGATGGTGAAAGATGTGGATGGATAATCAATAATAAAAACAAGTTAGAACTTCATAAAATAAAAGTTGAAGAAACCATGAAGAGTTGGTTGGGGATGAAATAAGGACTGACTGGTGTGGTGAAATAGAAAAAATGGCAGATAGAGTTTTAACTGAGAATATTCAGAAGAATAAAAGTAATCGAAAAGTGAGTTAGTAAGTGTAAAAGAAAGGAAAAAAGTATGCAGAGAACATAAGTGTGCTATTTAGAACAAATAAAGTGAAATACATGTTAATGTTAAATAGGAAAAGTATTTTTTTTTAAAAAAAAGTTGACTAAAATAGATAATTATATAAAAAGAATGAAACTAAATAGTAAATTGTTAGCGGATATTAATAAAAGTGGAAGATATGGGAGTAAAATTTTTTGAAAATATATTAACAGAAGGAATATAGGGGGAAAAGAAATAGTCTTTCTAGATGATGAGGGAATAGAATGTAGCTCTGGAGAAGAATTAGAGACAATCTTTAATAAGTATGTAATGGAAAAGAAAAGATGTTAGATATGAAGGACAGAGTGATAACAAACATAAAAGCATATAGTAATGGAAAAATAAGGTTTACAAAAAATCAACTGAATGAGGCAGGGAAGAAATTGAAAAGTGGAAAGGCAAGAGATTTAGATGGATGGGCAACAGAGATGGTAATGAATTTAGAACATAGGGCAAAATTAACCCAATTATCATGTTTTAATAAGATGGCACAGAGAATTGTCCAGATATTTGGAATAATACAAGAGTAGGCTACTATTTAAAGAAAAGAGTAAGAATCATAGAAAGTTAAGAAATTATAGACCATAGTGGTAATGTCAGTGTTATAAAGTTTTCGCATATATGGTGGCTGGTAGGGTTGCAAAATGGATGAAAGAAAATAATATAGTGAAGAAATGCAAGGAGGTTTTCGATAGGATAGGCATATAGGAGATAATTTATTTGTAGTTGCACACTTATAGATATGAGTAGAAGTATAGATAGACCATTATATATGTTTTTTATAGATGTAGAGAAGGCATATGATAGAGTAATTAGAAATAGATTATGGATAACTTTAGTAAATTTGGAAATGGATGAAGCTATACTGGATCTTATTAAGAGATTGTATAAAAATAATTACTATATGTATCAATTAGGGAATATAGAATCAGTTAGTTAAAAATGGGATGGGATTAAGGTAAGGCTACTCTATGTCACCTATTTTATTTTTATTGTATTTGAAAAAAATGGGGAGAGTAATAGAAAGACTAGGAAGAGGGGTAGAGATACCATTAATAGGTGGCAAGGGAGTATATACATTATCGGGTCTTTAATTTGCAGATGATGTCTTCTTGTACACAGAAAATAGGAAAGATATGGGTGTAGTGCTGAAGACATGCGCAAGGGTGGGTAAAGAGATGGAGATTAAATTTAGTGAAGAAAAATCAAAAGTAATGATGATTAATACTGGGGAAAGAGAAGACAAAGAATTTTTATTGGGGAATACAGAGTTAAGTATGGTGAGTGGGTATAACTATTTGGGAATCATCTTAAGTAATCAGAGAAATTGCTTGGATCAATGGGAGAAAAAAATCGATAAATGAAGCAAAGAAAAGGGACTGATAAAGAAATTAACAGTATTTTCATATAATAAATATGATGTAGTTAGAAATGTATGGAAGGGAGTGGCAGTAGCAGGGTTAACATATTGTAATGATGGGTTACGTGTTAGTAAAGGGGTGCTAAATTACTTAAAAAAAGTACAAGGAGAAATAAAAAGACATGCTTCAGATGCAGATGTGTGAATGCCAAAGGAGGCAATTCAAAGAGAAATGGGATAGTCAAGTTTTTATATGAGAGATGCAAAAGCAAAATGAAAATGTTTATAGATTGCAAGAAAAAATGAAAATGTTTGTAGATTGCAATTTATGGATAACAAGAGAATAGCCAGAATAATACTTAATTGGGTTATGAGTAAAGGGCAGACAACAAGATGGGTGATAAATTTAGTACATTATGCAGAAGATTTGGATAAAGAATTTATATCAGTATACTTATACAAAAGATGCGATGATTGTATTAGGAAAATTGTTGTGTGTTACAGTGGCAAGGAATGGGATAGAAAAATAGATGCATTAATAAAGAATAGAGAGTTGGAGAGATGAAAAACTAGTATGGAGAGTAAAAAGAGTTTAAATATATATATAGAAGTAAACAATATTGGGTGCAAGTTAATTTATGATAATAGCAAGGAAAGTAGTTTACTGTTTAAGGCTTGAATAGGATCTTTAACAACAACAGAATGAATATACACATAAATGGGAAAATGTGGGTTAATTTATTCTGCAAATTGTGCAAGAAAGGCATAGAAAATATTGTGCATCTGTTTATTGAATATAAATGCCTGCAAGCAAAAAGGGTACAAATAATGATGTGGAAGAATAAATATAAACAAAATGATTATATAGAAAGTGGATTCTTGGTTTTTATGCTGGGTTTGGGAAAAGATAAAGGGATTTAAATATAAAGGCCATGGAGTAGACAAAGATTATGTTGTGGTAATGGGATGGACCAGGATAGAGAAGAATGTGGAAAAAACTTAGAGTGCGGAATAAAAAGGGAAGGTAAAGTGGCGAACAAGTGTCTCTGGGCATACTGGCTATGAGACTCCTGACTACGAAAAAGGGGAAGTCACAATGCAACACATCGCAAAAAAAAAAAATGATTACAAGTAATTTGCATATTCATAATTACTGTCTTTTATAAAATACCATTAAAACTTTTATTGAAATAACTTGTTTAAAAAATGCCTGTAAGTAAGTGATATTAATTTCTATATTTTAATAAAGTTTAAAGGATTAAACTTTATACTTCCTTGTATTATCTAATATCAAATTTTAATGATTATAATAAAAAATGAATTTGTTGGAGTAAAGCTCCAATGGAAGTGATCAAAGTAATTTAATTGCTGACAAAGCATATGCAAATAAAAATTAATAAAGACATATGGTAACATTTATAAGATGACTTTTAAATAAATAAAAAAGTTATTTAAAAGAAATACAAACATATTTATCAAAAGTAATTTCTTAATAAACAATAATTTATAATATGATAAACTGAATTATAATGAGTAAAAGTGAAGCAAATTTTAAGTACTGATATTGAAATATATGTATTTGTATAAATAAATATGTTTGAATATATATACTCAAAATGATTAAAAATGAAAAAAAAAAAACCCCTGAAAATTGTAATTAAAATGTCAAAAATAAATATCATATGGTGCTAATGATCGCCATCATGTACCAAGCAAAGTTCTACTTCATTTATGATTTTTTTAATACTTAAGTTGAGAAGGTATTAGTTGAGAAATACTGTAGTTCAGAAACCTCAAGCTCTCTAATCTATTGTTCTGTCAATGGGCAAAAGCATACACAGCTATGCCTAAAATAGCATGAAGATATAAATAATAGATTTCAACAGAAAGGAGATTTTTTTAAATATTAGTTTAGCAATTAAAAAAACTAAAATGAAAATAGATGAAATTATATTACAAAAAAAAAAAAAAAAGCGTAATCAATGGACTAGAACAATTTTCGATTGCATTCTAGAAAAAGCTTCATTGTGTTAGTCCATACCCATGACAACCAAAGTGGAATTTAGGTTTTTTTTAAAATCAGGTAACCAGCTGACATGCAATTCAATATCATTAGTTAACAAAAATGAAGATACAAAAAAGAACATAAAAATTAATATTGTCTGATGACTAGACCAATTAATAAATCTTTTCTTTAGCATGTTTCAACATCACAGAGGAACGTGGAAAGAGTTTTGTCCTGCAGAAATGTCTATAAAAGCTTTGTGTCTTTATTAAAAAAAAAAAAAAATCTTTGAGACATGGCAGAACAAAATAAAAAAATATTACGAATATCTATGAAAAAAAAATTTTTTTTTTAGCTAAGTAAGCTGAAAAATGGGCATTAGATTTATTCCAAATAATGTTATGGAAACCAAATAAATTCAAAAGAGTACAAACCTCTCTATTAATAAGAAAAAAAAAGGGTGCTCTTCAAATTAAATTTTTAAAATAATTTACACAGCAAATAATAATGCTTATAATAGCAGTTCTAATATCAAATAAGCTTATAAGCATCACATGACTATCTATTTAATTTAATGTATGTTGTTTAGAATCAATTCTTTTCATTATCTCAGAACTATCTATTGTAAGCATGTGTAATCAATGATGATTAGATAATACTGCATAAATATCTATATCCAGCTATCCTATTAATATTTGCCGAATAGTTTCTGATTTTTGATTTCTGTAAATGAAAAGCTTGCATATAATTCACTTGAACTTTCTGGAACTAAAGCATTTTTCATTCAGCAGTCAGTTTTTAGCCTTTTTCGTTATCCATTTAATAGCCTAAATATGGGGGGGATACTTTAATATTTTAAATCCAAGCCAAGTTCTTTGCATAATCATATAGATCTGATTAACTCAGTAAACATATATTTTAATGTCCTTAATTTTTAATAAACTTTAAACATCTTTCATCCATTGGATTTATATCATCTTAGATAAAAAAGTGAAATGTATTTTAATGGTTATTAAAAACTAGTTATTGTCCTGGTGCCAAATTTATACAACTATAAAAGGATATTTAAAACATTAAAATGATTTGTTGTTGAATTACATATTATATGCATCATGGTTAAAAAAAAAGTAAATGATGATTGCTGAATGATAAATGTATTAGATTCGAGTGCCTCACTAATTAAGGTCATAAGCCCAAAAAATGTCCAGAAATGCAAAAAATGATACTATCTAATACTTGTTGATTAGTTTAGCTTATAGTAGAAGTCACTGCAGTAGGAGAAATGTTCATATCAGACACCCAATAAAATTAAACTAACAATAACAACAACAAAACACACATATAACTATATATCAAAAACAAATAAAAAAATCAAAAATCAGAGTAGCGAAGATCAAGACTACTGTTATGAATGTGATTCAATAATGTAATAAAGATTAGAATCCCTCCCCCCATATCAGCTAAAACAGGAAATCTTGATCAATCTATTCTGATTTATAAAGCAAATTTATTAGATCTTCAGAAAATATATATATTTGGAAATGTATAAATAATTTAGAAGAATTGACTATTTTCTTTTTTTTTTTTTAAAAAAGAGCTAATTCAATATGTGAATATTCAGCAATTGTATAGCCACTTTCTTAGATGATCAACTAATGTTTAGACAATAAAATGACAGACTAAGCACAACAGTTTATTCAATTTGCCAAAGTGAAGTTTTTTTTACTCAGTAGGAAATACTTCCAAAAAAACATTAGCTCTTGGGTCAACCTTTTCATTACAATATAGATATTAAAAAAAAAAAACGGGACATGAAATAAATTATGATTACTGAAAACTTTTTTAAAAAGATTATTTACATTCATAAGTACAGTTTGCTTTTAAAGTCCTATCATTCTATTACAATAAGTAATATTTTTCTAAAAAAAAGAATTCATAATATAAAGTTTTTCTGCAAACTCCACAAGTCACCAACCAAGAGAACAAGCTAGATTTAAAAGTGGTTTTAGTACAGTAGATCATATCCAGGTATTGAGAGAAGTTATAGAAAGGACAAATGAATATGAGTTGCCATTATGTTTTGGATTTGTAGATTATGAAAAGGCATTTGATTCTATAAATATTTCTTCGGTGATTAAAGCATTGGATCATGAAGATATAGATCCAGGATATTGTCATATTTTAAAGAATATTTATAAAAATGCAACAGCAACAATTAGATTACACAATAATACTGGGAAAGTCAACATTGAGAAGGGTGTAAGACAGGGTGACTCCATATCTCCAAAACTTTTTACAGCAGTGCTGCAAGAAGTATTTTGTGGATTAAAATGGGAAACTAAAGGAGTGAAAGTAAATGGAGATTATTTAAGTCATTTAGATTTTGCAGATAATGTAGTTCTTTTTGCAAATAATGCTTTAGAGCTGCAGGAAATGTTGCAGGAATTATCAGATGAAAGTAGGACAAAGATAAATGTTAAAAAGACTAAAGTAATGTTTAATCGATTTTCTCAAAATATGAAAATAAAATTATGATGAGTTAGAAGAAGTTAACAGTTACAAATACCTTGGTCAGATTATTAATACAAAAAGAAACATAATGGATGCAATTAATCATAGAATTAAACTTGGTTGGAGTGCTTTTAGTAGAAATAACTTGATACTAAAAGGAAATATGCCTATGTTTGAAAAGGAAGGTTTTTAATAAATGTGTTTTACCAGTTCTTATTTATGGATCTGAGACTTGACACTTAATAGAAGAGCAATACAGAGACTTCAGACTACTCAAAGAAGTATGGAGAGATGCATGTTGGGAGTAACAAGAAGAGATCGAAAATGCAATGTATGGGTAAGAGAACAAACAGGTGTTACTGAGCTCATTGAAAAAATTAAAGGATTGAAATGGAGTTGGGCTGGACATATTGCTAGAAGAAATGATAATAGATGGATAATTCAAATCTTAAACGGGATTCCAAGAGATTGTAAAAGATCCAGAAAGAGACCACATGTTAGATGAATTGATGAAATAAAGTGTGCAGGGGTGATGTGGAGAAGAGAAGCTAAAGATCAGAGAAGATGGATTGAACTTGGAGAGACCTTCATTCTGCAGTGGATTGATAATGGTTGATGATGATGATACAGTATTTTATTTTAAAAAAAAAAGGTAGATCACGTATTTTCAAAAATGTCATTATTAATTAAAGAGAAAAAAATATATGTATACTGTAAAAATGATATATATATATATTATAACGGAAATGGTTATTCGTACGGTTGATTTATTTATTTGTGTATTCAATTATATTTTATTTCGATTATTTTATTTTATATTATATTTATTTATTATACTTTAATTCTTTTTCCGACTTTGATTCTTCCTTTCATTTATTTATTTATTATACATTTATTTTTACAGCATTTGCTTATTCTTATTTCTTATTTGTTTACTATCAGTTTTGCTAACCGAAATATCCCGGCTTAGCCTCCAACTGTAATGGATATTGTTTATTTATTTATTTAACCAACGCCGTTACAATGCCAGCAGAGAGCTAATACAGATGCAAATTTAACTTCATATCTATACCCTTGACCGAACCCCAAGGCAATACGTACATATTATCTTGATGTTATTTTTCCCGATCAAGAACTCTCGGCTGCTGAACAACGCAAACCATTTCAAAGAAATTTAATGAATGTCCAGCGCTTGCTATTTATTTTTATATAATTGGGAAATTTGCACGAACAAGCAGCACATGAATACCTTTAAAAAATCAGCATTACTCTTTAATCACTAATTACAGTTTCCTCCCTGTCGTAGCTTGGTGATAGGAGAATAAAGCAAGTATAAGCAATTTTAAGAATAAATATGTTTAATAACACTCACTTTTATATAAAAAATACATGATAACAATAATAAAAAAACACACACTTATAAAATACATGGCTATAATAAAACATATGAAAACAGATCAAATATTAAAGTTCTTAAAGTCCTGTTGATAGAGTTCTATTTTATCAAATTATTAATTGTGTATTTAGTTATGAGTAGTAAACATATTAAAATGCATGCATGCTTTTACCTAGGCTTTGTTGTAATTGTCCCATGGGTATTTCTTCCGAGCGCTCTTGATTAACTTCCTTAGTTTGTGGGGTTATTTCTCGTTCCAGTTTTGCTTGTTGATTCTTTGGGTTGAGTTTCAGTTGACAGTTACAGAAGCGGTGGTCCCTCTAGTAGGTCAGGCAAAGATCTTACATTGTGAGTCAGTGATGAGACGGATTGAATACGAACCCACGTCCCTTTAACGCCACTAGCCGCGCACTTCTTTCATTTTCTTTTTGCTGTTGCTTCTTCAAAGTCTCTACTAGCAATGCCAGATAAAAATTGTAATTTTCTTAATCTCTTTCTTCTGTTCATTGTTTATAAAATTTTTAATTAAGACTTAGATTTCCAACCAATTCTTATCATTATGTTTCTTTATTTAATTAGTGGCTGGAATGTAAGTCCCAATTAATTTAACAGATCAGGCAAAGATCTTCGGTTGTTAACATTTTCTTTGTCCGTGGAATTTAATTTGTCCAGACTTTCACACCTACGGCCATATTGTTTTTTTTTTATATATCACATATTACATTTAATTTTATTTAAAGTTTACAATTCATTTTTTTTTTCACATTTGTGTTTTACATTTTATTTTAATTTGTTATTATATAGTTTTTAATGAGAGAGAAGAAACACATTTCTTTATGCATCCCCTCCTCCTCCCCCACAATAAACAAAATAACTTTCTAGCATTTGACTTACAAGAGAGAAAGAGACGCATTTCTTTATGCACCCCCTCCCCTTCTCTTACTATTACAAATCCACAGTAAATTTTGACATTAGAATTTCAATTTTTTCTTTTCCTTCCTTTTTTTAAAAATTTAATAGCTAATTTATTTCACCTTTATTACTTCTTGTTAACGAATTATCTAATGTTATTAATAAATATATATGTGTGTTGACGACTTTACGTGGTGGTCACAATATATTCTTTTCAAATGTTATTTTCTGTGCGAATAATTGAAAATGACAGTACATATATATGTAATACCAGTATTATAAAGTTTGCAAACCTTTAGTAATGACTATATAAAATAGCGGAAATATAAAGATAATGAAAGTTTATGTGTATTTAATAGTAATTCACTAATGAAAATAAACACAAAAATGTTTGTACAAATTAATTTCATACTATAGCATAAATCTGAATCATTTTGAAAAGAAATGGTGAAAGTATAAAAAAAATATTTGCTATTATCATTTGTCTGAACAGACATAAAAACAAAAACATTAATGAATAAGATTTAATTAATTTTATTACATTTTCATTTTATATGAACATTTAGATATTGCTTTTTTTTTCCTTTCAAAAATGATTCACTAATTCCAGTATAAAAATAATTTAATTATTTGCTATGATCATTTTTGAAGTTCATATTATCTAATAATTTTTTTGCAAGAGAACAAATAGGCTAGTTACAAAAAAGTAAAAAGTCATTAAAAATGATCATAGGAGATGGTCAGAATATAGGTGGAGAAATATATATGGATAAAAAATTTGGTTCATAAAATAAAATACAATTTATGAAGAAAAAAATATGTGGAATATTTATTTATTGGAATTAATGGACATTTTTGAAAGGAAAAAAAAGATAAATTATTGATATATTGATTTATTAAATTATATTTGTCATTAATTTTGATGAAGTGGAATAATTTGATTTACAAAGATAAAGAATAATAATAATATGACAATTAAAAATTGTAAACAAATAAAGAAAAAAAACAAAGTAAATATAATAGTAAAGAAATTATGAAGAATATAAAATTTGAAAAACAAAATAGAAGAGATTGTGAAAATAAAAAAGAAAGAAATTATGATGGGAAAAATGTAAGAACTTATAATGTGACATAAATGAAATAGGTAAATTACAAAGTGATATTAAAAAATATGAATTGAAGATAGTTTTGTAAAGAAATATGAAAAAAATTTTAATAATTAAATTAGTAAAGTTTGGATACCTGAATTTTTTTCTTTTTAAATCAGATTTTATATAAAAAGAGAAAATAAATATTTTAATATGAAGAAAAAATATATACATATATAACTTATATATATGACTTCCAAAAAATATGGAATATCATAATATGAAGTTTGTAAGAAAATAAAAAAAAACATTTTGAAAATTGAATATAATTTATGATTTATTAATTTTCGAAAATGTTTTTTAAAAACTTACTTTTTGTGTATTATGATTTATTAATTTTTGAAATTGTTTTTAAAAACTCATTTTTTGTATATATACTTTAGATTTTGATAATGGCTGAAATATAATGTGCAAGTGGACATTATAAAGACTCAATAATAAAAATATATCATGTTTTTTTGAAAAAAAGTAAATCTGATATTTTATTTTCATATTATAGTATAAATACAGATCATTTTGAAAAAAAAAATGGAGGAAATATGAAGAAATTATTTAATGTGAAGTTCTTTAGTTCTCAAATCTGTCCATCACTGCACTAAATCTTACAAATTAGTATTTTATTTAAATATATGATCGTCCTATTTTCTATATCACTCATCTGAAGGAAAGTGAAATTATATTGTACTTTTTAAAATATGACAATAAGATACTACTTATTGGTTAAGTCTAGAAGTATACCTCTTGAATACATGTTTGATAAAATATTTATATATTAATAATAATAGTGATAAAATAGCACTTTCCTCAAATAAATCAAAAACAGTTAGTAAAAAGTTAATTAATATCAAAAATAAATGGAAGTTCAAAATAAATGATTTTCTTATCAGTCCAGATATATATTGTAACAATTGGAATTCAGCCAGTTCATAAGAATTTCATGCAAAGTTACCAAAAACTCAGAGTTTAAAATAATTAAAAACTTTATATTAAATAGTTAAGAAATAAATAACCAAAAAAATATTTTAGGATTTAGAATCAAGCTAAAAATTACCCTGCTACCAATTACACATGGTTAAAGAATAAATATTCAAATCAAATACATTGCCAAAAATAAAAACATAATTGTTGTGTAAAGCATATATTTAATAAATGTATTTAAGATCCAATAGTATCTTGTATTGGTGTAAATTATTTTTTTAACTTGTGAAAGTATTGTACTTAATATTTTTTTTACATTTTAAGAGAAAATTCTAGGTAAAAATATAAAATTAAAAAACTTATCAATAGTTGTAAAAAATTTGTTTTGCATTTTTTTTTTTAATGAATAAGAGAAAAAATACATGCTAGTTTCAAACAAACACAATTAATTATACTTAATTAAAGTTTTGTAATTTTTTAAATTGACAGGAAGAGAAAACAAATGTTAATTAATGATTATTAGCAATAATGAAAACAATTTTTGATATGAGTGGGGCTTGTTGGCTAAGAAAATATGTTTTTGTAACATGCAAGAAGGCCATATAAAAATGAAGATAAATCATTCAAAGTTTCATTTTTAAAAGGGACATTGATTCACATTCCTTTACATCAGCACTGGTAGAATGATTCACAGTTATCTTCATCAAAGTACAGTGCAAATCAGAATTAGAGAAAAAAAACAGTGTAAATACAGCTCAAATGTAGGAAGTACTTTTTAATACTAATTTTATTCTACCGATGATGGAAATTTTTTCTATAAAAACGATATTCAAATACTTGTCAATTGCAGTGACAGAGAACTATTCATACATTCAAAATGTAATTCCACCATAGTGAAAAGATGCTATACCATGATTAAGCATTAATAATAGCGAATAGCGTGAAGATGAACCTAATGTGAAGTTTGTTCCTGTTGTTCAAAAGTTTTCCTAGTTTGAAGTGAAGAAATACACTAGGTTAAGAAAAAAAAAGACACAAAAAATTTGGAGATTAAGAAAGTAAAGAATGGAATAAAGATTATTATATTGAAAACAAAGCTAAAGATTTGTAAAAGGCTTATTTAATAAGTTTATAAATTATTAAATCCATGGTAAGATTCTTTTCTTTTGAGATGTATAGGCCTAACTCATGATGATGATGATTATTATTATTAATTAATAGATTATTATAATACACATTGATTTACTTTATTGGAAATACACATACCTATTTGATAGTAAAATTATTTGCTTTAGTAATATCTGGTAAAATGAAAATACACACAGAAACGATAGTTTTTTAAAATAATATTTAGCTTTATTGCTGCCTAGCATGCTTTCAATATATTTTTTACTACATCATGCTTTCAATATATTTTTACTGTATCATATTATGCCATGAATATGATATAATATAATAATCAGAATCTACTTGTTGACTGTATTTTAAACCTTAAAATGGAAAAGAAAAAAAAAGAAAACAAATGAATTCAAACCCAGGAAGAAACTCATCAAAATGGAAAGGTAAACAGCAGAATTTTTTTAAAATTTATTAATTATCGTGTAGCTACATTTTGATTAAAATAACTGTCTACATTTTTATATATAGTGAAGTAAATAACTGTCTGCGCATTTTTATGTACATTTGATTAAAAATAACTGTTTGTGCTGTGCGTCTACATAGCTATCTCCAAATAAAATGAACTAAATACAGTAATTAACTGATGGACAATAACATCCGAAGGAAAAGACATTGGAAAGAGACTATCGTAATGTTTGATATTTATTCTTTATTTCACTTTGTTTATATAACATGTAGCATGCTTTTTATAGAAACTTTAAGATTATATTAATTTAATTTTTTATTTATTTATGTTTTAAAATGTTTAAAGGAAAGAAGGGAAAATGATTTTGATCCCATTGAAGTATAAATGCTTTTGTAATTTTTTAAAAAGGAAAAAAAATGAAGAAAAAAAAATAATACAAAATATTTTTTTTTATTCTTAACAAAATTTTTTATGCTTAATACTAAATATATGAAGAGTGATGGGGTGGCCATATGAAAAATCATTATTATGCTATATGTGTTGATGATCTGTTATTAATATAAATATTAGGTGTATGTTGTTGGCTTGACTGTTTAAAATTGAGATAATTCATATATGTTTTCATTTCAATAAAAATTTTATTAACAATAAATAGTGATTACATACTAATAAAGGATAAATAAATGAATAAATTGTACAATAATATGATTATATAATGTTCAATTTGTCATCTGGCTAGATTATGTTATGAGAGCACAATGTTATACTGTTATGTGATTAGGTATAGTGAAAAGATTCTAAGAACTTGTTTTTAATGGTATTAGCATTTTTAATATAAACATGAATAATTTCTTTTATAATTGACTATTCTATAATGCTGGGTAGGTGGGAATTGATAATCAGGAAAAGGAAAGAGCAGTTAAAGACCAGGTGTCAGCAAAGACTTTACTGGAGGCAAGGAGCTGGTCACGTTTCTTGATTTTTTTGAGCGTTTGATAAAACAATGGTATGATTTGTGGCGGGGGTAATTCCATGAGACTTTTGCATCTCACTATCCATATGGAATAAAGGACAAAGGTAGAAAGCCTTATTATTGAAAAAAATCCATTATGAATGGCATTTTCAAGTGAGAAAATCATATCAAGTCTTATGTTGGAATTGATTATAATTATATCTTTCAGAGTTTTAAGTCTTGGGCACCGGTGTATAATATGGTCTATGGTTTCATCTTCACGAGCATATAGGGTCAATGCTGGTAAAACCTCTTCGGTGATAAAGAAACCAGTTCGTGGGTAGCGCATTAAGATTTATTTTAATGATGAAGTCAAGGAATTTGGGTTCCAGACTCCATCTTTTGAAGTGTGTAATGAGTCTTTGGTTGGTTACTTTTAGGCTGGTTTTAATGGGTTGTTGATTATAGTTGATTATATTGTATGCTTCCCATAAGGTGATTTTTTGGTTAAGGTTTGATTCGAAATCTGGTTAGACTTTGTCATTTATCTAGACTGTAATCGATGTATGTGTGGGCATAGGTAAAGCTATTAATGCTTGTTATTACTGAGGTAGAGTTATCTTACCACCTCATAGATGGAAAATAACTGTCTCATGATTTATTTACTATGGCAGTAGAAGATGACCAATTTTCACTCCAGTTGTTTTTGTTAAGATAGGGAATTATTAATCGAGGTATTGTTCAAGTTGTAGAAAATATTGTGCATGCCTATATTGAGTAAGTGTATAGACAAGAGTTTCTTCACATGATTCTAGGTCTCTGAAATTTCTCTTGCTGGCTAAAGCAAACATTTGAAGTTAGGAGTTGTTGTTGTTTTTAATTTCCCTTACCAAGACACTGATGTGTGCATGTTATTTATACTGCATGGTGATGGGAAGTATGTAGAGAGTTTTCTTATGTAGGACAGAATAAAAGTTGCCTTGACAGGATAAGAATTTCAGTCAGATGTATGTGTGTTGATGGGGGATGACAAAGATTTTAATTTAGAAGCTAACCGGTCTATAATCAATTTTGTGAAGGATGGTAAATTGAGTATCGGTGGGCTAAGGCAACATGCTGACCTATAAAATATATACGGTCGAAAAGTGTGAATATCTGGCAGGCATGAACATAAAATTGTAGTTGTTGAAATTAAACCCATCTGCAAGACCAGTAAAATATTTTTCATGGCACATCATCCTTTTCATAGAAAATGTAAAAGTTATTGCTTGTTGAAATAATTTAGAAATCGATGATTATTAATTATTGCTGATTAGAATAACTAAAACGGATAAATTATTGTGGAATAGTCCAATTGATAATGTTTGCAATAAAAGGGGAGCAGGAATTTATAGGTTTTCTTAAAGTTAAAATATGGAATTCTGATTCCATGTGTAAGCGTTTTTTTTTTAATATTTGATAAAGAAATGGGTCAAAACAATGAATAAGTCATTCAGAAAGTTAATTAAGTTAAATATGTATTAGTATCATAAATTTTAGTCTTTAGTAGACCTGATATCATATATTTGAGTGTAACAGTATTATATTTAAGTGTGTTTCTATTTTTATTTATTATCATCATTGTTAATGTAATAAGGATTTATTACTGTTATAAAATTACATTGTGTCTTGTGTTTTAATGTTTCAAATATCTCCTGAATCTACATCCAGCACCTACATTTAAAATAACATTAGTTCATGTTTAAATTTAATTATTCATTTTTATATTGATAGTTGATTACATGATTGATTTACCATATTCATTTTTATATTAATTATTTCCATATTCGATTCACATAATTAATTTTATATTGATAATTTATTTCCATGATTGATTTACAGTGTTGGTTTTTATATTGATTATTTCCATATTCGATTCATATAATTCATTTTTACATAATTCACTTTACATAATTCATTTTCACATAATTTATTTTCAGTTAATTTGCATAATCTAATTTTATGATTTATTCCCGTAAATTACTTACATAAGTAATTTTCGATCCATTTATATGATTAATGTCCATGTTTTAATTCCATAGTTTATTTGGAAAAATATGATAGGTTTAAATTTATTTAATTGAAATTTGGTCAATAGATTATATAATATAGAATAAAATTACAGGGAATAGTTAATTTAAGTTTAATAAATTTAATCGTTTGGTTCATTGTAATGTTGTGAATATTGGGAGCAGATATAAAATCCCTTTCCTACTCTCAGTGTTTAGAGTGATTCCCACTAGTAAACTCATATTAAAATGTAATTTAGCATATTTGGGATCATGTCCATTACAATGTAATCGCTTATAAGTGCACCTCTTGACAGATCTAGACCTTGAGAAAGAGCAGTTCGAATATTAGTCTAAGAGCTAGTTTGGAAGTCAAGTAGAATATTATGATAAAATTATTATACTATTATTAAAATAATGATCATGCATTGATAGTTGGTTGAAAGGAATATGTGTGTTTAGAGAAATAAGATTAAGGGTTCTCCGATTAGAGAACATAACACAGACATTCCGTGTTATATAATTGTAGCTATTAAAAGTGATAGATGCTGAGAACGAAAAATAGAGTAATGAAATTAAATGGGGAGGATTTATTTATGATAATTTTTATCTTGTATTAAATTAAATTATTTTATATTATGAACATAAATTATGAGTCCTCTGCATCGATTACTGATTTATTTCCAGTCATATATAAATGAGAAATGTATATAACCACTCGAGATCAGATAGATATTTATAATAAAGTTGTGGAAGAAAGTTGTCTCATTATTATAAATTTAATAATAAATTTATCATGAAATATTTGCACGACTAATGCTAAGTTTGAAATTAAGACCACATAGATTGAATGGTTTTATCAACATTATTTTTTGAGACAATTTAATAACTTTCTCCATTATCCTCTATAATCCTAAACATGGCTAACGATGATGATCTCTGGTGGGCATTGTGATTTATAGTTACAATTTGGTGCCCAGGTATACTTGATCTTATTAATAATATTAATAGATAAACACACTAGCCATCCTTGTTTGATCCTAAAGTTAATATTAAATTCAATTGACTAGCTACTTGAAATATATGAGTTTGTTGAGGTTAAATAAGTTAATAAATGCGCTGAAGTTGAGGTTACAATATATATATATATTTGAATGGATATATATATCTTTAACTGGGCTATTATTTTTCATTAAATAAAAGAAACTAGTTCATTCTGACATTTAACTTGGTGCTTTTCAAAGCAAATATTTGTTACATATGTATATATGCTTAAGAGAAAGGTTAGTGCATATTTAACAACCTATTAGTTAACCTTTTGTTATGAATGGGGTTGGTTTGGTGGTGTGAATAAATAAAGGTTGGTTTTGCTAGGATTGTAAGCTACCCTTACAACTCCCCAACCTTACAGGGCTAAAATTTTATAATGCAGTCAAAATATTAATACTTAAGTGGTGTATCTATTCATTTAGCTTTGGATTGTCTGTTTAAAGTTACAATGCCTACTCATCTTATTTTCTGGTCCTTCTTCAATTATATCCACATTCCTCCATGATTTCCTACCTTATTAACTACATTATATTAAAGTGAGATTTATAGATGGGTCTCTTTTTTGGTCATATGGTCTGAACTCAACCAGTAATGTGTCTCAATTGCAGATGGCACATAGTTTATCTTATTAGCCTTCATCCTGCTCACTTTTTAAGACTTACTGAATACTTTTGAAGGTCTAAATAAAATATTGGAATGCCCATCATTCTGTATGGATCAACTTCTGTCTCAGTTAGTTGTAAAGTATCCCAGTAATTGCTTTTGAGCACTTACCTGGTTATATCCTCATGACAAATTAATGACCCTATTCACTTTTTTCCTTTTTGATATTATCTTTCTTTTCTTCCTAGTTTCAACTAAAACTCCTGCCTATCTTTTAACTTGTATATAAGCTGAGTATGTTAAATATGTAATTTCTTGGATTGACCAAAATATGGCTTTAAAATGTAGGCATTATATGTGCCCCTAATCTCTCCTATGTCTATCCAAAACATGTTTGACCTGATTTTTTCACAATAGTGAATGGTCCTGCAAATGGATAATAAAAATTGATATTTACTTTTCTGCTAATGAGGTGTTTTATAAGAACCTCATCTCCTATCTTAAAATTATATGGACTTTTCTTTGCTCATACTTATTCACAAGCTGTTTATAGTTTTTGTATATTCTTTACTATGTCACTTTTATGTTGATTTATTTGGTTGCTTTCAGCACACACTTGGGTTGCTTGGTTGTCCTATACCCTGTTTGATTGAATGGACATAAGCTGTGGTTTAGTAAAATATGTAGGTGCATCTAACGATGCCCTACTTGCTTTTGAACATCTTTTCCTTGAGCCCGTATCATGATTAGTTCTTTTTTCTTTTTAACATTATATTTGGGGTTGTTTCATTGGGGTTGTCTGGTTTATGCATTTCAGGTCATAATCCTTGAGGTCCATACTTAATATATGTTTCTCAAGCATCAGTATTTGTATGCTTAATGAATGTGAAGGGGCCTTAATAGGTATTGCATAACTTGTGGAATCAGGAACCTTCCTGTTTAGTGGTTTGTGGTGTGGTATTCACTATCATGATCCAATAGCTCCCCCTATTTGGATCACCTTCTACATGGTGGAAGGATTTTAGGTGTCATATCAGACATCTAAGATGGTCATACTGTCTTCATCTGACCTTCCCAACTAATGTGATTATGAGTTTCTTTCATGGTGATCCTTAGAGCTGATATTGATCTGCTCTGATGGCTGTCACTGTATTTGAAGACCTTGTATTTGCATTATGTTTTGGGTTCCTGGCACTGGTCACTCATTCTATTAGGGTCTTTGATGATGATCTCTGTCATTCCATCTATCCTTATTACTCTGGATTCTTTGATCTACCTCAGTCTGCAGCTGGGATTTGATCACTATAAATCTCAGGTTAATGGCTTCAACCATCCAGCTGAATTGATCACGTATCTTAGTCACATTTTCTACCAATTTCTCCAGTTACTTTGTCCAATATCATTTTATTTCCCCCAAGGGCAATTTGTCCTTGAGACATTTGGTATCATGATCCAGGGTCTCTAATGTCTTGTGCATCTGGCTTGATGTTTTGTCATGCTCAAGGGAATGTCCTGAAACTCCCTCTGGACCTCAACTTGGAGTTTCTCATGGTCTGTGCATACCTAATCTCTATGTCTTCTGGCTTCTGTACACTTCATTGCACTTAATGTTTAACTAACAATGCTACACTTGAATTCTTCAAATTGCAGTTGGTACTTTGCATCCTTCTCATCTATTTCCATTCTCATCTCATTCAGAGCTTGCTTCATTTCAGTGTTGTCCCTTTGGACATTGCTTAGGTTTACTGACAACTGTTCTATGTCAGTGGATAGCCTAGTTTCTATATCTTTTATTTTTAAATCTGACCTAATATTATTCATGTTTGCCTTTAAATTCTCCTCCATGTTCTCATCCTATTACTCATTTCTTCTTTCATATTACTCATATTGTTCAGGTTGCTTATGTTACCATTCATTCTTGCTTCCATAGCGCTCATATCATTGCTTATTTTTACTTCCATTCTCTGGTTCATTTCCACATTCATTTGGAGCATTTGTTCTAGGGTCATCTTTTTTCTTGTAGCAGTGCTACTTTGATTTCAGATACTCAAACCACCTTATCATAGAGTACTCTTTGAGTTTGGCGGTTGCTTGTTTTGTGACATGTGCCTGTGGAGGGTGATTAATCTTGGTCATAGACTCCCCCAGATATTTGAGAATGTGAAGACTCTTCCCCACTGCTAATAGTACCATCTTCCACCTCACTATCGCCATTACTTTATGATCCTTAGAACATTTCATATTTACATTTGATAATTGTTTCCCACTTCTGGTTATCATCAAACTTCCTTTCTATAGCTGAGTATAAAATTATTTGTCTTTTAGAAATATAAATAGATGTATGCCATAGGGCCTTTTGCTACTCCTCACCATTTAGCACTTATGTTTAACTTCTCTATTTTTTTGTGTACATGTTGTTTTTAGTGCCTACTCTTTAATCTGTCCTTTTATTTGCCCAACTCACCTATTTTTAATTTGGTTTATTAATTATTTACTTATTGGTCTCAGTTTATCATTTCATTCTCATCAGTTAACTTGCATTCAATGTTTCACATGAGGTTATCCTTTTTGATGTGTTTGCTTGGAAATGGTTTCAGTTTAGGAAAATTATTCTTTTATGGTTGGGTGTATCAATTTGTCACCATTTGGGTAAATTCATCAGGGTTGTATATCATGAAAAATTTGGCAAAAAGAATAAGTTCAAAGGAAAAAAAAAATTTTTTTTATCTACCTGTCCAATGGCTGAACCTCCTTAGAAACTTCCTGTTTTGGGCCCTAAAGTTTGGGAATTAGATATAATAAACTAGGGTTTTATCACAAGAGAGGGGAATGCATCTCACTACGGTTGAACCTAGGGTCTTCAGGTAGGATGCTGTCGATGATGCAATGAAGTACCTAACCTATGATCATACCTATCTCAAATGGGCTAGCTCTGTGTTTACACATTAAATTTAGATATAATTTGGCTATTTCATCCATACTTCACCCCTCCTTTGGATTCCATTATGCTTCAGTATTCAAACTCAGGGAAAAATCTGTCTTCAGCTCTCCACCTCTATATTGATTTAAAGATCCATCCAAGCATATTATTGTGTCATTATAAAAGAGGGAGGCATGTGTATGTGTATATTCGGATATTAGTTGATGAATGAATGCATACATGTTTTGATAAATTAAAGACCAGATTAATATAAATAAAATTGACAACATTTATTAAATAACAGAACAAAAAAAAATTTAAAACTTTTTACTATGATAAAACAATATAATTGTATTTGTCAAGGATGTATTTCTACCATATCACCAATTAAATGTGTTCACTATTCCAAACCCTTACCCATGGTAGAAATACATAACTTGGAACTAATTATTTACAAAGCAAATAAAAATAAAAAAGTTTCATTATTAAATCGACCATGAAGCTAACTAGCTAATTTACAATATTATACAGATATATCTGTAGTAGCTTCATTATCCAATTCAAATCAGTGGTGTTCCATCTTCTTTACAGACCACCTATCTATGTAAGTTCCCTACAGCTGATAGAAAAGAACATCCATACAAGATTAATCACTTATACTGAAAAAAATAAACATAAACAATTATTAGTTAACAACAAAAAAAAAAACATGAACTCGTCTATGCTTAATATGGAATAAACTTAAAGGTCTTACTTTATTCCTTATCATGATGATGATTAATGTCAAATCACTATAGAGGGAAAGCTGATCTAAACTTTACTTAACATAAATTTTTTTTATCTAACTTAATAATTATCCTCTTCCATTTCATTGCTTTCACCTATAATGGACTCTTCCAATGTGTAGACATGCTCCCAAAAAAGGAAAGACAATAAAACTAGAATTCTAGCGTATATAAAAAATATACACAATAAAATTAAAACTTTCATAAGGTCATCTTGGTTAATGTCTGTGAGTTTGGCAATAATGTTTTTCATTTATGGATACAGTCTATCTCTCTTCAGATTACTCTCCTTTGGTAAATTATTCATCACTCTCTTGGCAACATTCTGGAAATAATATTACATCCATTTTCTGCAGTTCTTTTCTTTCTCAATTCATTTTGACATTTAGGGTAGGACATTTGGTGTTTCTTTAGGCATTACAAAGGTAAGTAAATTAGGTTATTACGCTTCCAGGGTCAGGACAGTAGCACTCAGTGGTATTGTTAATTTAGCCAGAATACATTGCACATCATTTTATAAGATTTAACTTTTCTTGATTTGCCATTTGGCATTTAATAGCTTGTATTTAAAAAAATTACTTCATCATTTTATTTAAATGCTGTCAGTGTTTCAGTTCTTCTTTATCTGTGTTTGAATAATAGCAAAATTTCTCAAATATCAATTTAAAGTCAGTTCAATTACTTAATTAATCTCTTTGTGTTTATGCCTGCACAATGTGGGCAATGATTTTCAAATTATAAACATCCGGGTTAAAGTTAAGATTAACAGAAATCTACTCAGGCATTTTTACACCTTTGTTTCCATCTTTCTCTATACTTTCCAGAAAGGTAAATTTTATTTTTCTATGATAAAAAATAAAAATTTTATAATTTTTGTGATCAAGTAAATTTAATTTTTTTGTCTTTTTCTCATTTTTTTTGACAGTTTCTGGAGAACATTTCAGTGAGAAAAATATATCGGTAGAAAGTTTTACTTTTTCTGCTGTATTTTGAAGACAACATTATGGAGCCTAATGATAAATATTTTTATTTTTTAATATTTTTTAATTATTGTTTTATATATATATTTGATAAAAAGACCCAAAAATACTATTGAAACTAACATAAAAAAAAAAGATCATGATTAGCTGCATTTTTTTCTACAATGTGAGATTGGGTAGAGTATTTGAATTAATTGATATGATAGAGTATTTGAATTAATTGATATGAGACAAAAATAAATATATTTTGGAAATATAATGACCTGATTTAGATTTTTCTATAATTTTTTGTCTGCATTTTAATAATAATAAATATAAGCAAATGCTAAAAGTAATGATTTTTGACAGTACATAAACTTAGGCCGATTATAGACTATGGCAATATAAATTTCAAAGCTATATATTTTTTAACTATTATTTTACTCATATATATATATATGATAAAAAAATATACGAAAAATTACTATTGAAACTAACATAAAAAAATAGTTTGTGATTGTGTACATTTATATTGTGAATTATCTGCATTTTTTGATATGATGTGAATTTCAATTAATTAATATGAGACAAAGATGAACATATTTTGGAAATATAATGACCTGATTTAGATTTTTCTATACTTTCTTGTCTGCATTTTAATAATAATAAAAAATATGCAAATATTAAAAGTAATGATTTTGACAGTATATATATATAAACTACAAACACTTAACTCTATAATGAATTTGGTATTTCATTCACTTTTTATTTTATTTTGTATATAGTGACTATTTTAGTAGTCCTTTTTAATAAATTACAAACTGTATTGTAGTTCTTTATTATAATATTCAAATTATACTAATTATTGAGTAATATTAACTACTTATTATAAGGGATGTTACTAAGAATGACTTATACATTGCAAAACTACTTGTTATAAGGGACGTTACTAAGAATGACTTATACATTGCAAACCTCTGTATGGAAAAATTGAAAGGTGCTAATATCTTTATTCTATGAAGTTTTCAAGTAATGGATTACCTTAGGTGTTATTATATACTAATTTTTAAATTTTTTTTATGATGAATCCAATTAACCTATTAACAAAAATATAATTTTAAGTTGTATGCATGATAATTTAGGATTTATGAAATAATATGAAATAATTGTTACAAAAATATTAACTTTTATTCTTTTTTATTACTTTGAATATCAATGACAATATTTTTTTCAGTTTAATTACATTCTTTGGTGTTTAATCTTTAAAATAATATTTATTATGTCATTTTTTATTAATAAAACTTAATGTTATGATAAAATTTGTGCTTTAGCATAATTTTTTTAAATATTCAATATGGCTGCTTGAAAGTGAAAGGGTTAAACCATACAAACTTATCAAACTCTTCTCTATTTAAACGTAAGTTGTAATTTCTTATGGTTTTGCACTAGGAAAATTATATGGATGCTTCAGAATATTTGAACTAGTCATCAATCTTCTTTTGCATGTTGGTGTTATACAATTAATGCATTATTTAAAAAATAACAAAAGATGACAGAAATGTTCCATGCTTAGTTTCCGGTGCTTGGAATACTAGCTCTTCCATTCCCTTTGACATTGCTGTGGCTGCCTATTGTTGCACATATTATATTGGTTGTAGTTAAAAAATAAAATTATGTAACAGAATTCTAATTTTATTTTCCACAATTGGTTGCTTAGAAATTGGCTTGGCATAGGGTCATCACTGTTTACTAAGTCTATGTCTCAATTTGTGACTTACAACATACTGATAATTAATTTATTGTTGGTACACATATATATATTCAAATGATTTCTTTAACTGTATATATATATATATTCTTAAAAGAAAGGATAGTGCATATTCAACCACCTATTAGTTAAGCTTGTTTTGAATGGGTTTGGTTTGGTAGTGTGGATAAATAAAGGCTGGTTTTGATAGGATTGTAAGCTACCCTTACAATATATATCAGGAAGTTTATTTCTCTTTGCTGAGAAATTAATTTAACATTATAAACAAATACAATAAAATAAAATTACTAACGATAATTAATCCTGTTAACTTTTGGGAATTTAGATAAAGCAGGTGAAAATATTTTATTTCACATATTGATAATTAAACAGTTTATTATCTTCTTATGGGTTATTTACTTATACTGATAATTAAACAGTTTATTATCTTCTGATGGGTTGTTTATTTCATAATTAAAGTCTATGCGAATTGCTGTGTCCCCAACTATGATTGGGTATCCAGCAAACAAATATATAATAAAACTCGACAGAATAACAGCACATACATATTTAGCAATAATTTATTAACAATTAGGAAAAAGAATTACTATACTAATCTTTAAAAACACACACATAAAGTCTGCATTTGAGTGAGCTTAATTCACAGGTTAGTTACTGAATAGCAAATAATGATTATAAAGTTAAGATAAGCCATTATTCAATTTGCCTTCATTAACATCTATAGTTTTTATAACACAACCCTCTTGAGGTGTTTCAAAATAAGAATAAGACTGAGACAGTTTGTTAAAAGCACTAGTTGGCTAAGTGACCTATAGGAGCTGAAATCCTGGGAATGAAGTCATCTGATGATGTTCACTGCTCTTCAACTTGTGGACACAGTGATGGTAGCAGCAACCACAGAAAGAGCGAGAAGTCCCTTTTTTTAACTTTTTACATCTATCTTTTCTTTTGTTTCTTTTCTGGAGTAAATTCTTTGGCTTTAATCAGTTTGTTATCCTAATGGAATTCATCTTTGCTTTTAATTACACATACAATTAATTAGTCTTAGAAATTCATTTCCATATAAAATTTTATGTCTATTCAATTAATTAATACATACACGAGTCTAATTAATGTCATTTAATTACACATTTCTTTTCAATGACTTATTTAGCAGCATTCTTAAGTTTAAAATATTATTTAATATTTTGCACAAATTTCTTTCCATCTGAACTTTAGCAATAAGCAATTTACTAAAACTTCTTTCAGCATTATCTTTTCTCCCTTTCATGAATATATTATATTATCCTCAGCAACTATTCCTCCTCTTGACTGTGTATGATTGCTGCATGCTAAAAATTTCAGACTCTTTTTGTTAGCAATGCTACATTATATAATTAATATTTTAAGTTCTTTTAACAATATATTTTTTTCTTGAGTAATATTTCTGGGGAAAAAAATACCAGTATTGTCGGTACAATTTACATAGTTCAATTAAACTTTATTTACCCACATTATATACACTTGTACTGTCAGTGCACTTCCCTCACTTTAGAAAATAATCTCTATATCTGGTAGGCTTTCTCCAATTTTTTAGACTTCAGGGAGTAGAAATATTTCTATTCTCATCAGGATCAATGTTTACACCAATTGATTCTTTAGATCTAGATAATTGTTCAACTTGATCCACCTTAACTTCATTTCATGTATTCCACTCAATATGCAATACATCATTCTGCTCAATAAAGGGAAATTGTCATATTCATCATTTGTCACAAATTCACTTTAGGATTAGTTGCTATAGGTTTTTTATTTATCATGATCAACATATCAGAGAATCATTCACATAAATGATTTATATGTCTTCTGTCATGCAATCCATTTCCAAATTTACTTTTTCATCGTACATGGTATCCATCTCATTTTTAATATGTCTCAAACCTATACAGTTTCACCGACTTTAAATTTTGTGAAGCTTGCATGTAAAAGCTTAGCTAAATGGACATTTTCAACCAAACAGCAACTCTGCCCAGGAGCTTTATGGTTTGTTGTACTAGAGATAAAATTTTGGTAGAATATGATTTCTATCAGTGCATTTTTCATATCTGTAACCTTTACTTTTCTCAAGACAGATTTCAAACTTTGGACTGCCTTTTCTGCAAGTCTATTAGAGGCTGGGTGGTAGGCTGGAATAAGAATCTGTCAAATGCCCTTATCTGTTAAGTAGTTTTTAAAATCCACAGAAGTGAACCTTATTCCATTATTGGATATCAAGACTTCAGGATATCCATGAATAGCAAATATTTCCTGTAGTGCAGAGTTTGGCAACCTTTTGGAGAAAAAGGGCCAGACTGTTATGCAGTGCCTTGAAGGAGGGCCATGATATCAAATGTACTACAAATGAATCTAGACTTTAGACTACTCTATCCAGAAAGCTATCTTGGTCTGGATATTAAAAAAAAACAAGGAAATGAATGTAATTTTATTTAAATAAGGTTACTTATTTTACTGTAGAAATAACAGTAAAACAACTACTTATTACAAACACAACTAAAAATTTCAAATTCCTTACTATAAACAAAATACAATTAGAAATGGCAAATTAATTAATGTGACCCTTGCTTCTACTTATTGTTTGCATACTTTTCCAGATCAGGGGAAATGTTTGTTGATGCCAGAAGCAAAACCATCATTCAGATGGTAATCACACAACTTTGTTCTTCAATGACTATTATAATATTTCATTTTTTAAAAAAAGTTGTTCACAAGCATATATACTTGAAAATAATGACACCGTCATTTTTGCATTATTCAAGATGCTTTTATATGTCTGCTTAGCAGTACATATTTCTTGTAGAAGTTAGTTGAGGATTTGAAGTGAAATTTTAATTTCAAAAATTTGTCACATTGAGTTGATTAACTCCAACTGATATTTTTCTGATACTTGTTCTACATCAATTTCATAAGGAGAAACAAATAATAAAAATTTATTTCTATATTGCCAAAAATCCACAAAATGGAAGGAAAACTCACTTCTCAAATCCTGAATAGAGCTCATAAAAATGTCTGGTATTATATCTTTTTTTGTACTTTCGGAGATTTGGAAAATGAGAGTAGTTGCCTATCTAAAGTTGTGATTTCCATAATCTATGTTTTCTTTCAAAAGCAGTAATTTGACAAAATATTTCAAATATAAGCTTATTCCTCCCTTGAAGCTCAAGATTCATATTGTTCATGTAGATCATGATGTCTACCATAAATGCTAACTTGACAATCCACTGTGGATCCTGAAAGCAAGAATTATCTTGGTCTTCACTCTCTAAAAACATACTAATCTCTTCTCTCAATGTATATATTTGTTTCAGAATGTTTCCTCAGCTAAATCATTGAACATTTTAAAAAATATGTAAGATCATAGTCTTCTTCAGTTTGTTTTAGAAAATTTTAAAATTGAGTGATTTAGTTCTCTCACTGCCATGATATCCTTAAAAATTCAATGACTTTGCACATAATGCATCCTGATAAATAATACAGTGAAATTTGATTAGTTTGCGATCAATACTGATGTGTTCTTGAAGCAATGAAACAAACTCCATTTTCTCTCCAACCATTGCTGATGTTCCATCTGTGGTTACTCCAATAAGCTTTGATAAATCAAGATTTATTTCAAAAATACATTTTATAATGCCTCCACAAATATCTTTTCCAGTGCTAATGTCCTTCATAGGAATCAATTGTACAAATTATTACACACTATCAAATGTCAGTGTTCACAAATACTGCAAGTTGGCAAGTATCGATCATATCTGTGGTTTCATCAATAGCAATGGAATAATACTCCAGGTTTGTTAAAATGCCCTTTAAGCTGCTTGTGTCATTTCTTGACAGTTCTTTTGTCTTGTTATAGTTCTGGCTGACAAGCTTATTGCAGAAAATAATTTCTGGACAAAGAACATCCACTATCTTCAACATACATTCTTTGAAGAATTCTCCATCAGCAAAAGGTTTCATCGTTTCTGCAATTAGTTTTGACATCTTGTAGCTAGCACAAGTGTTTCAGTCAATTTCAACTTTTGTTGTAAAAAAAGATGATTGTTTCATTAAATTATTTCTTAGCATGCAATTTTATCTTCTCGTGTTTTTCCACTGAAATTGTTGTAAACATGATAAAGAGTTTCGTAGTGCTGTTAAAACCTTGACACTTCCTTCATGGTAATGGTCTGGAACTCAAGATCTATCTTTCTTTTCTTAGTATCCAAGGGTTTGCTTTACTCAGAAAAAAAAAGAACTTCTGGAAAGATGAAAAAAAAAAGAAATCAGTATGGAGAAATAAGAAACAATGAAAACAAATGTGCAGATACAGTAATGTGATGAGATATAATAATTGTAAATAAATTTTTATTAAATATTTGCTGGTACACTGACAACTAATCATTGACTACAAGTTATCTAATTTCTAGATACTTGGTGTCTAGTTATTAATCTGGAGGGCTGGACAAAAATCTTCACATCCAGAAATGTGGTCCATGGATCTGGGCTTGCCAACACCTGCTGTAGAACTTTTGCAATACATTTATATACTTGGCCCAGCATAATTATGAATCTATTATTATCAGATATCTATTCAAAGGTCCTGCATAATCTATATGAATACATTCCTACAGTTTTTTGGCCTCTATTCATGGTTTATAAATTTTCTTTGATAAATCAGCAGCAGATTGGCAATCATGCCAAGAATTTATCAAACATGTGAGCACCTTTATCTGCATAATTCCTGGATATTCTTTATGTAACAGCTTTAATACTTATCTCCATTCTTCTGTTGGTATGAACATTTGACCAATCATCAGGATACATCCATTACAGATTGATAAACTCTGACAAGTATTTCAAATCACCATAGTAAGGGTTGATTTTTTTGGCCATCTTTCTCGAATACAATTCTTCAGCTTACTATATTCAGGATCTGTTTGTCCATTCAGTGACTTTTAGAACTATTTAAATTTTCTATAATATTTAATAAATTCAATATGTTTACTTTGGTAAACTTTCACTGAGCTATGTCTCACACAAGTAATTGTGATAATGCATCTGCATGCATAATCTCTTTTCTTGGCATGTAAACTAATTCATAATCATAGACTGCCAATATATTAATCCACCTTAAAAATCTCTGGCTTGCATAGTAAGATATTGTTTTATCCCTTCCAAAAATTCCAAGTAAAGGTGATGACTCGTACATAATGTAAAACTACAACCATATATGTATTGATGGAATTTATTTCTTGCAAATATTATAGCCAGGGCTTTCTTATCTAATTGGCTATAATTTTTCTCAGTCTTCTGGAAACATAAATGATTGAATGTTCATATTCATCATATTGATGTGAGATGATAGCTCTGATTCCAAAATCCGAAGCATTTGTAGTAATTAATCATCACTTCCAGATCACTCCTGTAATGCACTAAATTTTTTTCTGACATCAATAAGTCCTTGGCTTTCTGGAATGCTACTTTGTGTTCTTCAGTCTATTTCCAAGGTTTTCCCTTATGTAATAAATCATGCAATGGTGTTAATATATGTGATTTACCCTGTAAAAAACTTTTGTAAAAATTCAACAGTCTTTTACAACTCTCACTTTCTAAGAGTTAAGATACTTTCAATCCTTACTTAACACATGTATCAGAAATTTTATTTCCGAATTTTCCAAATGCACTTGGCAGCTTTTAATTGAGCTCCCACTTTATTTAGCTTTGAGGGCCACTGTTATTCTATAGGATAATTTATTGCATTTAAACAGACCAATGTGGGTACATAATGTTGACAATCCTGCATTTTTTTCTGTGACAGATATCTAATGGAATGCAGACTTTAAATCAATCTTTGTGAAGAACATAGCTTTCTGTAAGATCCCAACATGTCATGTACCCTTGGCATGGAATAATCATCTTATTTATGCATTTATTTACAGTAACTCGATCTCTGGTTTAACAATTACAACCACAGAAGTAGCACATTGACTTCAGAGCATACAAAACTTTGTGGTTTACACATTATAGGATTGCATACCTTTAGTTAAATCTACATCTAGTGGTTTTGTTCTTAATTATATTTCCTGTTTAAACAGTCGAGAATACTTAGTTCTAACTTCCATTTCTAATTTGACTTTCTTAATTATTTTATAGCATTCATAACAGATGGGTAAATAGCTAAGAGACTAATATCTCTCTTTACACTATATAATGGTAAAACTCTTAATTTTGATTTATTTTCACTGGAACAAAAACTTTCTAACATGGAACAGAAACTTTCAAACAAATGTGTATTCTGTTTAATCTCATCTGTGGCTACAACATTTGTCTTATCCAATTTTACTCTTCCTTGAATTTGACATGACTTTTATTCCACCCCTTAGCACCCTTATCAACCTCCATATTGACCTTAATTTCACAAATTGTTAAATCTAGTGTAATTCAGCCAATATTTAAATTGGTTAATGTCTTTATCTCTGCTTTTATACAAGCTCTGCCTCCCCCTGATTTAAAGACTGGGCATTGCTTGCTTGTCATTACATTATTTTCATTTTTTCTGCAAACATGAGCTGTGTCCTTTAATCTCACATATATGATATTTCTCAATTTAAATTTGCATATCCTTTTTGTGTGCCTATAATTCGACAGCAATAGCACATTAATTCATTTCTTACAAATTTTTTAGGTGATTTGTTCATCTTAGCTCTGTAAACACTTTAATTCATTTGCTATTATTTAATATTCTGATGCATTATCTATTGTTACCTCATGTGGTATAATTTTGTTGTAACTGTTTTATATGCTACATGCACTTAACAGAGTTTTCCTAAGATTGTGGTCCAATATTAATTGTAGCTGATCTATGGGTATGTCTTCTGAATCCATTGTAAATTCAAAAGGTCTGGCCAAAGTTTGCAATGCCAGATAGTAATCTTGGTAACTCTCTCAAGGTAATTATTTTCTCATTCAAAAATGCAAACAAACTATCCTCTTCATTATCACTGGGTGAAAATATGAAAGTCAGATTTTTTATTAAATCACTTGGTACATCTGCTGGAATCTTGGGATCACATAATTGCTTAGCAATTTGTAGAACATCACTACTGGCAAAAAAAAAAAAGTTTTGAAACTTTAAGCTTATCTTTGTCAATTTTATTAATTCTCAGATAATAATCTATATGTTCCACATAAATATTCCACGCAGGAGAGATTATTAACATCAAATTCTTGCAAGTGATGAATGAAAACTGTCATTTTTATTTTTAACAATTTCCACACGCACATACAGTTCTTAATATACTATATTAGCTATTAAAAACTATCATCTGCTGTGTTTATGGTACGATTTAATCTCAGCCATGTCAGCATGAATAAATAAATACACACAAAACTTAAATATATAGATCAATAAGTTTATTTCTGTTTGCCGAGATATTAATTTAACAATATAAACAAATATAATAAAATAAAGTTACTGATGATAATTAACCCCTTTAAGTTTTAAAAATTTATATAAAATATATTTAGGATGTGCAAATATCTTATTTCATCCACTGCCAATAATTAAACAGTTCATTACCTTCTAATGGTTTGTTTACTCTTCTACTTAAAATCTATGCAAAATTTCTTTCTGTCTGAACTTTAACAATAGTCAATTGACTAAAATTTCATTCAGTATTATCTTTTCTCCCTTTTAAAAATGCATTATTTTATTCTTGGCAGCCCTTCCTCTCGACTGTGACTGACTGCTGCATGCTAAGAATTCCAATTTTTTTTTTATTAGCTATGCTAATTTACATAAGTAATATTTAAAGTTCTTTTAATATTTTTTTTGTAAATTAATCTTTCTAGTTGAAAAAATACCAGTACTGTCAGTATTATTTACACAGTTTAATTAAACTTTGTTTATACACATTATAAATACTTGTACCATCAGTACAAGTTTTTATTTCTTTTAGTTGTGATTTATATTTAAAAACATATTTTATTCCAGGACAAGATGCATAGTTTTAAAAAAGATTTTTCCTGAATCTAGGAGTATAAAAATGAATTTCTATAATTTTTTTTAATAATTCAATTCTCTCTACTTACTTCTAGACTGTTTTTTATTTAAAAAAATCCCACTACAACAAACAAGAAAGACAGTCCCCATCATTTTTTGACTTTTTAGCCTTTTAAAAATGTATAACATTGTTTTGTTGTTTCTTTTCTTTTTTTAGTTTAATTAATACTGAATAATAGAGCTCTAGAGATTTTTTTAGTCTATAAATATTTTTCAATTTGAAATTGCTGATATTTATTTTTTTCCTTTATTTCCTTTTGTTATATAATTACATAGTTTTAATATTCTCTTAAATTATTTTTTTTTGAAGGAAAAAAAAATTACATGGTTTAAATTTATTTCAGTATATTTATTTTAGTTTTATTAATTTCATCTATTTTTCCTTATTTTTTAATCCAAGTAATACAATTATATATATTGTAATATTCTAAACAGAGACCAACTCTCAGCATGTCTGGTATGATAAGCTTATTAAAGTAAATTTAGAATGGGGAAATGATAAGATTTATATTTTCTCTTGCTTTTATATATTTTCAGGAAATAACTAATTTCAAGATTTCACATTCTTTAAATGATATGAAAATTTCAAATAATGTAAATATTTATAATTTTTATAAATAGATGTAAAAGAGAAAGTATAAAATGAAGTAAATATTTTTTTTTCATCTATTCAGTAATTTATTGATTAGTTTTAACTTTTTTAAAATAATAAAAGAAATAAATAAGTAAAATTTCATCTACATTTTATCAAGTTTATAAAAAGGAAAAAATAAGATTTTATTTTTATTTTCTCTTTATTTATCTAAAACAAAAAGTAGTGTTGTTTAAAGTAAAATGTAGTTGAAGGATTGTACTGTTTTTGGAGTTAAGAAAAAAAAATAACTAGAAGAATTTCAAAAATTATGATTTTTTAAAAATTAAAAGCAAAAAAAAAAAGGAAAATAACATTTTGTAAAAATAGCCTTTGATTAGGGTTTAATGCTGTCATGTCTGAGATAATATATCACTTGATGGATAAAAAATTGTTATTAAAACAGGCAAGAAATGGTGATCATGTGATGTTTATAAAGAATTGTTCCAAGGAAATAATATAGGAAAGATAGTAAAGCAATATCACATGAGGAATAGATATGATTCAGCTGTAAAAAAGTAGCAGCAGATCAGCTATGAAAAGAACAGTGAGAAATAGTTTTGCAGTATGAAATAAGTTTCATTCCACTACTAGTTTAGAAAAATATTTTAAAAAATGGATTTGAGAAAATCATGTTCTAAATTTTAGTTAGAAGTTGAGCATCATCAAAGTTCACTATGTAGCCTGTTAATTAAAAAAAACCGTAGAATACCACTACAGCAAAAGCTTTCTTTCCACCCAAAAGCATAAGTATCTCATTATCAGCTTGATCTGACAATTAGTAGATTGGAAAATGGATTATTTCAGCTTTGTGAAACCTAACTTACAAATGATTAGATTTTAAAAATGGATAGATTCAGTCTGTTTGAAACCTGAATATATATTGGAAAATGAATAAATTTAACTGTGCACATTTTCCTGGGAATCTGTGTTAATGGAAAAGTTGTAATGCAAATGCAAACAAAGAAAAAATTAATAGAACATCTAAAAAAAGATTGTTTAAACTGAACAATGGAAGCAAACATGATGTCTAAAAAGTTCATGGTAAAAAGATTTTTTGATATACACATCCACATTTATAAATAAGTTTTAATATAAATTGGTAATAATGAATAATTTTTATTAACTTTTTTTTTTGAAATATTTTTTATTCATTTGATTTTCATTTTAAAATTGTAAAAAAAGGGTTTAACTTATTAAAAATTTTCCTAACTCTTCAAACACTAAACATCATGTTTATGGGATATTGTTTTATATTTAATTATTAAAAAGGGAGACATAAACCAAAAAGTAAAGGTTAATTAATCTAATCAGTAAGAGTCAATAACTGGTTTATCATGTTTGATATATGAAATTGTATTTTTTGATATGAATTGTAATAATCACATCTTTTCTTAATTAATTTATTAGTTAATTTATTATATAATTGTTAAAAATAAGTGTTAATATCTCTATTCCTCCAGCTAACTATTATATAAATTGGCAGTGTATTACTTGATTTCATTGTAGCATAGTGCTTTAGGGATTTACAAATTATCACAATAAAACTTTTTCAATTAAAATAGATTAAGCATATAAATGTATATATTCTCTTGTTCACAATCACAATTCCTAAGATTCTTTGAACTTGAGCTAGTTTTAGAACAATAATAGTTATATTATTTATGTGGAGGTTTAATTTTGGATATTCAGATAGTTCTTTGGATGATGCAAAGGTAAAAAAATTACCGTTAAAGTTCATTTACTGCATTTTATTTTCACAAACTAGAAATTGATTTATAATGGGCCTCTACACCCATGGCACCATATGGTTAGAACACTGATGATCAGCATGTATCAGAATTATTTATTACAATAAATAATTTAGCACTTAAGTATATGCATGCAGTAATTATTGGTGCATCATGTCTTAGTTTGGCATGGACTATTGAATCCTATTTTAAATTCAGTCAGAAGGTATGACCGTTGATTATTGTTTAATGCTGGTGTTGCAGCTTGTTATTCCAGTGCTTATTCTCATGCTTGTTATATATTTATTCATATGTATTTATTCACATTATATTTGTTCATTGACTATGGTATTTGGGGATGATGATGTTTTCCCATCTCCCAATATTTATCCCTCCTTCCTTATCATTACAGTATATATAAATGTCATATCTGCACATACATACACACATATTTTAAAATAACACTATTGAATAGACTTATTCATCCCTTTATTTAGTAATTCTATTTTGTTTATAATAATTTTTACTATTTCATTAAAGGGTAATCATTATATCAATATAGTGATGAATGACCATCTTTCAAGCTCCGTTCACATTACAAAATAGTGGTAATTACAACATCAGATGATCCACACCACTTGATGGTGCTGTTGTTAGTGCAAAGCAAATAGATATAACGTTACCAGGCTTTTTTTTTTAAAACATTCAATCTTTTTTTTTGGATTTTTTTTTATAGAGTTTACTTTAATTTTTTTTTAAAACCATTCGGTCTTTTTTTTTTTTTTGGATTTATTTTCATTTTTTTTAAAGCATTTAATTTTTTTTATTCATAAACAAATACATATAACTTGTTTTTTTTTAAAACATTCTTTTTTAAAACATTCTTGATTTGATTTTTACCGTTTTTTTTAATTTTATTTGCATTTTTATATTAGTATGTAATAAGCTCTATTAATGAATATGTGTGTGTATTTATATTGTGCTCTATTAACGAAAATGTGTATTTATATTGCATACATTAATTAATTAATCAAATCTGTATGCATATAATGATGTATACAGTTATATGTTAAAATGATTAAACTAAAGTAAGCAGTAAACATCGTTGTATGTGTAGAAATACACCTATGTATATATGCGAAGGAAACAGTAATGTGATAGATTTTGTGAACATTATAACTTTTCTAAATTATCTCTTTTAAGTTATTCAATTTATAAATTTGTTTGTATTTGCATATAAATCTTAAATCCAGGGGTGACTGTCTTATACATATAGTAGAATGTTGACAACTTAAATCTCTTTAAAAAATGAGAATCAAGGTCATTGGTTTCTCAGAAATACCTCTTATTAAATTGTAAACTGAGAACCAAAATTTCAAAGATGATTTAAAAATAAAGTTAAAAAACAAAGACAAAATTATTGAATTGGCAGCTGGATCTTTTGTCTTTGCTAAAATTTATTACAAGTATTAAAATTTAAGAATTTAAAACTAAAAATTGTAAACAACTTAATGGCTTGTGAGGGGGTGAGAGATTTTTTTTATAAAAACCCCAGTTTGAATTCAAAAGAGGCTGATTCTCATCATTTAACAAATCAAATACAGCCAGGCACTATGCCCAAATTTATGACAGCAATTGGTCTAGGAGATGGAGGGAGTCTAGAACAGCAGCCTACCAAGAAGCTACCAAGAATGAAGCAGCCTGCCAGTGAATGTTAGTGTCTATGCCATGCAAGCCACCTCAGCAAGATGATCGGTAATAAAATCTTCTGCAGAGCTTTTAACTAAATCATAATAAATCACTCTAATAATTCTTATAAGTTATACTATAAATGTGCACAAACTGTTAAACTAAAGTCTACTCCTAATAATTACAACTCTGTAATAAATTCATAATTATTAAGTCTCTTAATGTAATCTTATTTAAAAACAATAATATTGTAAAATACTGCTTAATTAAAGGATAAACTAGTAATATTTCTGTTAAACATGATAATTATCTTAGTTATTGTTCTTAATTTATTCAATCTGCAGATATTCCTTCATTACTTTGCTTATTGATATTTTATTAATTGTGCTTGCCATCCTTCAGGGTGGAGATTGCTAATATTATAACAGTAAAGAGACAATTAGATGCTCTCATATAATCTTATATTACCTTTTAGCACACATATAAATTTCCAACTTGAAAAACTACTTTTATATATGTTGAGCTACTATATTTTAGCTTAGTATAATTCAGGTTTGCATATTTAATAATTATATTGATTAACAATCAAACAGGGACCACTGATCATTATGTAAAACTGATGGCATTTACGCAATTGACATTCCATTTCGTATTTTTTACAGCGCCTTAATATCATTTCCCCATCACAAACACAGTTCTTCTCTGTCGGCAAAATTTTTTTTCTGCTATAGGCCACCGCAGCTGCTTCTGTAGCAGGTGATTCCAACAACTTAAAGGCAGACTGCCTTTCTACCATTTTATTTTTTGGTCTTGCAAGTTCTTGCAAAGTGCGCAACTTTTTTATGAGCTCTGCTGAATTGTGCTTTGACCTCCTCATTTCTTAGATTGGCCAGCTTCCAAGTGGAGTAGGGACATTTGTAAAATAGTTGGAATTTGTAGCACCTCATACTACTTCCACTAGGTCTAACACTAACTATTTAGGACTGTGTACTGGTATAGTTTTCATCATTACCACAACAGACACCCTGACATAATATGCTGTTGAATGTTCAATACTAACATGTATACAGTGTCATAACATATTGTAGACAATGTTCACACACTATCAATGTTGGGGTAGTGTTGACTGCTTCACCATCAAGTGTTTGAACAGTTTACAGGCCATAAAAAATGTGAGCGGCCTTATAAATGGCATATTTATGTGCTTTTGCATGGAAACAGCACCATCAGGCGGGGTGGATTGTCTGAAGTTGTACTACCAAATATTAGAATGAGATAAAAGACTGGTACTAAATAAATAAGCAAGTAGGCAAAAAAATAATAATAATAAAAGAAATCTAAAATAAAAAGGATAATAAAATAAATTAATTATTAAAATTAAAAATATGTACATAGTAAGACATGTGGATAAATGGGTTTTAATCAAAGCAGAGGACTAAATGGAAAGATTCAGATACAGATTTTAAGAAAAAGAGGCATCTTGAAGATATTAAGAATAATTAAAAAATAGACAAGAATGATACAATGCAATAATAAAATGATGGAGATAAATTCAGCAAATAGTGGAGAAAAAATCAGCATGCATTATGGAAGTGTTAAATGAAAATAATAATAATCAGCAATGAAATGAAAAAATATTGAGGAAAAAAAAAAGTGAAAAGATACAACTAGACTATAGTTGAGAGGCTGTCATACAAAATTAAAGAAAATCAAAAAAAAACATGATAGTTGGATAGAATGTTAAAGTTAATGATTTTAAAGCAGATAGGAACACTATGAAAAAACTCAAAACTATACTTGAATTTAAAAGTGATTTGGATCTGACAATATCTGAGGTGGAAACGGAATCCATTGTATGACAACTAACATTAAAAATATTTTACAAAATGTATTGTCTAAAGACTATCTGGTTATATCTATTATTGATAACCAAATATTGATATAAAGTGTGATGATGAAAAAAAAGTAGATATATCAACACAAATATTGATGTAACAGATGGTTATTTGAATTACGCAAAGAGTGAAGACACTGAAGATGAGAAATAATATAGCAAGATAATGTATGCTGAATAAAAGAATTTAAAAAGATTAAAGATAATATATTACTAGTGGTAAAATAAATTACTTTGGAACAAATAAAAATAAATGTAGTACTTAAAATTAAACAACATATTATAAAACAATCCAAAATAATGGAACATACAGTTGATAAACTTAAGGTTCATGAAGTTCATGAAGATAGCGTTATTTCTAATTGGAAGGAGAATAATGAAAAAAAAATGAATAGAAGAGAGTCACGCCTGACAATTATTGTGTAAAAATGGTGATGAAAAAATCATCAATATAATAGCTCAATCAAGCACTACTGTTGAAAAAATTATCATCATCATCAACCATTATCAATCCACTACCAGATAAAAATCTCTCCAAGTTCAATCTATCTTCTCTGATCTTTAGCTTCTCTTCTTCACATCACCTCTGCACACTTTCTTATTTCATCCATCCATCTCACCTGTGGTCTCTTTCTGGGTCTTTTACAATCTCTTAGAATCCAGGTTAAGATTTCAATTGTCCACCTATTATCATCTCTTCTAGCATATATGTCCAGCCCAACTCCACTTCAGAATTTTAATTTTTTCAATGAGGTCAGTAACACCTGTTGTTCTCTTACCCATATATCACATTTTCGATCTCTTCTTGTTACTCCTAACATGCATCTCTCTATACTTCTTTGAGTGGCCTGAAGTCTCTGCACTGCTCTTATATTAAATGTCCAAGTCTCAGATCCATAAATAAGAACTGGTAAAACACATTTATTAAAAATTTTCCTTTTCAAACACATAGGCATATTTCCTTTTAGTATCAAGTTTCTACCAAAAGTACTATCAAGTTTCTACCAAAAGCATTCCAACCAAGTTTAATGCTATGATTAAGTTCATCCATTATGTTTTCATCTGTATTAATAATCTGACCAAGGTATTTGTAGCTCTTAACTTCTAACTCATCATAATCAATCTTTATTTTCATATTTTGAAAAAATCCATTGAACATTACTTTAGTCTTTTTAACATTTATCTTTAGTCCTACTGTCATCTGATAACTCCTGCAACATTTCCTGCAGCTCTAAAGCATTATTTGCAAAAACAACTACATCATCTGCAAAATCTAAATGACTTAACTCAATTTTTTATTTCATTAAATTGTAAAATACTATATATATATACTGTACATACAGATAATGAAGCTAATACATATAATCGAAAGCAAATATAAAATACTATTTTAGCTAAGTATTTTCAAGAGACTTCTTGCTCTCATACTTATAGGTACTATTTTGTTAGAAACTGCATAGTTAGAAAATTTCATGCAAAATATAGTTGCCATTTTAGGGATAAGGCAAAGTAGGCTTCTCTTTGATTGATGGACTTAGGTCACTTGCTATGTGTAATGCTTCTCTGATCTTGCATTTAGCATCATGTATTTCTGAGCAAACGATGTTAGCAGATGTGGGTTTGAAAATATATGCCATTGTTTTTTCATGATCAACAAAAATGGAATTGCCTTTCTGTTTGGTTTGTTTTATTGTAAAGATATTCATGCTTAGCCACCCTGTTGGCAATGTTGGTGGGTCTCTCCATAATATGTGGCTAGGCAATTAGCTTGTGGGCAGATCAAACAAGCAATTATTCCATGAAGCTTCAAACTAGCAACTCTCAAGATCACAGAACTCTACAGATCAATTGATCACAATCCATTGCGATCATTAATGACACACTCATAACCAGGGACTGTCCATCCACATGCTTTAAATTCATTTATGAATTTCTAAAGTGGCTCCCTGAATATAGTCACAACATTCAGGAATAAATGGTTCAAAATGATCAACGGTTGGTCAATGGGTCTATTGCTTAGTGGCATAATCTCTAGAATAGTACTCAATCATCACAAAGAGCTCACATTACTGAGATTCTTCAGTTCAACCCCACATCTCATATACCTAAGATATATGTATGATATATTTGTTGCAGCTCCTGACTACATTACTTCTAAACTACACACCAATCTCCAAAATGTCTCTAAACTTACTTACACCTATAAAGCTGAAAATCAAACCCAACAGGCCAGATACCTGAACATATGGGTAAGCATAAATCATTATCACCTGGATTACACTATGACAGTCAAGCCAGTACAAGGTAGAACATATCCTACATTGTAAGCATTCTATTCTCAAAAACTAGCAGGATTATTCTCATTCTTGTCTAGAAATCATGAGTTATGTAAATATGAAGTGGACAAAAGGCACATTACCCAATACACAACTGATATAACTAAAACAGGTTACTCACAATTTTCGATCAACAGGAAAGTGAATAAATTTTATCACAAAATCAACCACAACCACACCAAAGACAACAAGCTAAGAATCCTCATACCAAACATTCAAACCTTAGCCAAATGTCTCAATAACAAAGACAACAAGCTAAGAATCCTCATACCAAACATTCAAACCTTAGCCAAATGTCTCAATAACAAACTAGCTAAGTACTTCACCTTCACATATTGATCACCTCCTAATACAAACAGACTTATCAATAATTCCAAGGACAAAATCACACCTGAACTCACCCCTGAAGTCGTGTACAAAATGATCTGCCCACAAGCTAACTGCCTTGCTGCATATTATGGAGACCAAAAGCTCAGCATGAATATCTTTATAATAAAACTAAAATCAAACAGGAAAGAAATTCCATCTTCGTTGAGCATGAAAAAACAACAGGGCATATATTTGAACCCATGTCTGCTAACATCATTTGCTCAGAAAGACATAATGCTAAGCACAGATCAGAGAAGCATTACATATAGCAAATGATCCTAAGTCCATCAATCGAAGAGAAGCCTGCTTTGCCCAAAAATGGCAGCTATAACTAATTTGCATTATTTTGCATAAATTTTCCTTCTAACAATGCAGTTTCTAACAAAATAGTAGCTATCAGTATGAGAGCAAGACGTTTATTGAAAGCGTTTAGGTAAAATATTTTATAATTGCTTTCGATTATATGTATTACTTCACTATCTGTGCATGCATCACATATATATACTAAATGACTTAAATAATCTCCATTTATTTTCACTCCTTTAGCTTCCCATTTTAATCCACAAAATACTTCTTGCAGCACTGCTGTAAAAAGTTTTGGAGATAAAGAGTCACCCTGTCTTACACCCTTCTCAATGTTAACTTTCCTAGTATCATTATGTAATCTAATTGTTGCTGTTGCATTTTTATAAATATTCTTTAAAATATGACAATATCCTGGATCTATACTTTGATGATCAAATGCTTTAATCACTGAAGGAATGTTTATAGAATCAAATGCCTTTTCATAATCTACAAATCCAAAGCATAATGGCAATTAATATTCATTTCTCCTTTCCATAACTTCTTTCAATGCGTGGATATGATCTACTGTATTAAAATCACTTTTAAACCCAGCTTGTTCTCTTGATTGGTAGAAATCCAATGTTCTCTGTATACAAGTTGTAATTATCTGGTAAAACTTTTGTATGAAGCTGATAAAAGGCTGATAGGGCTGCAATTTCTAATATCTTCTTTATCACCTTTTAAAAATAGTAATATTAATACTGCATTCTTCCAATCACCTGGTACATCTTTATCATTTAGACACTTGGTATATAACCTTGCTAAATTTTTTTCCATCATTACCCAGAGTTTCCTTTCTTCAAAAATTTAATTGCATGTTTCACTTCTTCATTTAAAATTCAGGGGAATTCGGATTATATAATAGATATAGGAGGTACTTATTCTTTATTACTATATAATAATAGCAGATACCAAATGCAGATAATTCAGGTTTATGCCCCCAACAAGTTCTCATATTGATGAAGTAGAAGATTTCTATATGGATGTACAAAATACGTTTGATCAGAATAAACAACATTTTAAAATTGTTATGGGTGACTTTAATGCTAGAATTGGTAAACAAATGAAAGTACTGTAGGTAATTTTGGTTATGGTAATAGAAATGAGAGAGGACATAAACTTATGGAGTTTGCAGAAAAAGAAAAATTTTATATTATGAATTCTTTTTTTGAGAAAAATGTTAAAAGGAAATGGACATGGAAGTATCCAAATGAAAGTACAGCAGAATTAGATTATATTTTGATTAACAGAAAATATATATTTGAATATTAATGCCCTTAATAAATTTATCACAGGAACTGATCATCGAATAGTAAGATGTAAGATACATGTTAATGCAAAACTAGAGAGACAAAAAATAAATAAAAAAAAAACTAAATTTACAGTTGATATTCCTAATCTTCAGAAACATTATAATGAATTTAAATTAGAACTTACAAATCAGTTTCAAATATTAGTAGATTTTGAATATGATTCAGATTTGAGTGAAATTAACAATTAAAATAACTGATATACTTTAAAAAACTGCAACAAAGATAGCTGGTAGACAAACCCAGCAATTGACTGATAAAATTTCTACTGAGACTAGAGAATTTATGAAGAAAAGAAGGAATATGAAGATATACAAAAGTGATGCATTAAAAAGGATTGAATAGCTCGAATTTTGTAAAATGTTGCAGAAAAGAAAGTGTAACTGTGAACTAGCAAGGAAAGCTGTAGAAGAGAATAAAAGTCTCAAGAGTGTAAAACAACATTTTGGTATTGGTGGGAAATTTATATCTGCAATAAGAAAAAAAGATGGAATTATTACTAAAAAGAAAGATGAAAAAATGATATATTTATATATATAAAAAAAGAGATTCTGCCTTTTCAACATTATTTAGTTTTTGCTAATCAGCAATTGGAGAATAACAGAACAGTTTCAGAATATCACATTTCTAAGGAATCTCCAGAAATGAATGAATAGCAAAAAGAGAGGAAAGTACACTTTCAAGACTATTCTTAAAATCTAAGGAAAAGTAGGATTGAGATATATGTTTGAAAAAAAAAAAACAGTTCTAAATGACTTTGTGTTAGTGATGCTGTTAGTTCAATTCACATTAAAGATTAAAAAAGACAAAGTTAAGCTGAAAATAAAGATTCTATAATATTTGAAAATAAATTATTACTAAAAAGAGAGATGAAAAAATGATATATTTATATAAAAAAAGGGATTTTGCCTTTTCAACATTATTTAGTTTTTGCTAATCAGCAATTGGAGAATAACAGAACAGTTTTAGAATATCACATTTCTAAGGAATCTCCAGAAATGAATGAATAGCAAAAAGAGAGGAAAGTACACTTTCAAGACTATTCTTAAAATCTAAGGAAAAGTAGGATTGAGATATATGTTTGAAAAAAAAAAAACAGTTCTAAATGACTTTGTGTTAGTGATGCTGTTAGTTCAATTCACATTAAAGAAGACAAAGTTAAGCTAAAAATAAAGATTCTATAATATTTGAAAATAAATTATTACTAAAAAGAGAGATGAAAAAATGATATATTTATATATAAAAAAGGGATTCTGCCTTTTCAACATTATTTAGTTTTTGCTAATCAGCAATTGGAGAATTACAGAACAGTTTTAGAATATCATATTGAAAAGGAATCTCCAGAAATGAATGAATAGCAAAAAGAGAGGAAAGTACACTTTCAAGACCATTCTTAAAATCTAAGGAAAAGTAGGATTGAGATATATATTTGGGGAAAAAAAAAACAGTTCTAAATGACTTTGTGTTAATGATGCTGTTAATTCAATTCACATTGAAGAAGACAAAGTTAAGCTGAAAATAAAGATTCTATAATATTTGAAAATAAAATATATAGGGAACAGACCAATGTTTGTTTTGATGATCTTGTTTTTAAATATAAACTGAAATAAATTTAAACAATTTTTTCCCTCATGAAAAGAAATTGTCCTGAACGATTATGAGAAAAAGGTGATATCCTATTATGACTATCCAATTCATAAAGATCATATAAACATATCTAATAAATAAAGACAGAGAATACCAACATAAAAATTTGCACACACCCCCTCCAGTGATATAAAACCTTTCTCAAGTGAAACTTAAGTAAGAGAAAAGAGAAACTTTTAAAAATTAAATATATATTGTGTCCCTATGCATTTTAAAGATATATATGTTTCGATTGTGTAGTTTTAATATATGCATTTGTTATACAATCTTCATATTCCTACTTTCACGTGAAAAGAAATGGCTCAATCTTATTTAGGTTTGGTCTCAGTAAAGATTTCCTGAGTATTTATTTGTTCAACAGTTGAGGGATTTCTGGTATTATTTACATTTTATTCATTTTAGCAGTACCCATGAATGCGATAGAGATTGACAAATGTTTCTAAAGAAAAATGGAAATGTAGATAGTCATTCTTATTAATCATTCATTAGACTAGAGATTATCCAATAATGAATAATATTTCTGTAGTGTAATTTTCAGTCACCCAAGGTAGAGACTGGTTTCTATCCACTTTTAACACATTGAGAAAGGATGTAATCATAAACATATGACCAAAGATGTGAAAAAAATCTATGGTTCCCCAAGATGCACATTTCATGCTGAACCAGAACTCATCAGTTGGTCCAGATCACAATCTCTTACATATATCTTTATCATTGTTCAGATTATATATATAGATTGCAAATTATTACAATTTATTTGATAAATGTCAAATGTGTTGCCCTCACAACTTTGATACAAATCACTTAATGAAAGTATATTAATAACTTTTATTAAGTCATTCATTAAACTAGCAACTAACAGACTAATTCCAAAGAAAAAATCAATCCAGACCAAATCCCCCAGGTGAAATATAAAATAACATGCCCACAAGCCGGCTGTGGAGCCACATATTATGGGAAAACTTGGGCTACTGTCACTACCAGAATATCTCAACATATGTATGTACATAATAGATCTCACACCAAAAATGAAGGCAGTTTGATATTCCTAGAACACACAAAAAAAAACATCTAATCACAATTTCAATCCACCAATGCTGAAATCATGTGCTTGGAAAGAAATGATGCCAAAAGCAAAATAAAAGTGGTATATTTCTTTACAAATGACCCAAATGCCATCAATAGAGGAGATTCATGCTTATCAATTTCCAAGAAATGAACTGGGTGATTAATTTGCATGTATTTGCATACACTAAAGATAACACAAAATTGAGAATGACATAGGCTATGAATATGGGAGCAAATATGCCCCAAAAGCACTAAGCCAGAATAAATCATAATTAAAATATAGTTTCATTAGTGCATTGGAAGCACAGTACAATAATTATCAATAATGAATAATATTTTTGGAGTACAATTTTTGTGACATTCCTCTCTCACAAGGTAGAAAGTGGTTTCTATCTACTTTTAGCACTTTATTGAGGGATGTAATCAAAACATATGATCAAATGATTTCCAAGAAAGCACATTTCATGTTGAACCAGCACTCATCAGTTGGCACACATTACTATCTTTTATATATATCTTTATCATTGTTCAGTATACATTATATAAAATTACTACAGTTTTATATGATAAGTGTCAAATGTACTGCCCTTACAACTTTGACACAAATCACTTAATGAAAGTATATTAATAATTTTTCTTAGTCATTCGTTAGATTAGAGATTATCCAATAATGAATAATATTTTTGTAGTGTAATTTTCACTACATCACTCTCACACAAGGTGATTTGTATCAAAGCTGTGAGGAAGGGCATTTTAAAATATCAAAAAATGATAATAATTTGTTATCTATATATAACTGAACAGTGATAAAGATATGTGTAAGAAAGAGTGGTTTGGGCCAACTGATGAGTGCTGGTTCAGCAGGAAATGTGCATCTTGGGGATCATAGAAATTTTTTCATATGTCATTGGTCATTGTTTATGATTATATCCCTCCACAGTGTTAAAAGTGGATAGAAACCATTAATAGATAGACATTTTATTGTTTTATTTTTTGAAATGCTAAATAAGGCAATTCAAACTCATTCAGTTATGAATTCATTTGAAGTTACAAAGAATTCATACAGTTTAAGTAGTTTTAAAAACTACTCAAGAATTTAGAATTAAACTAAAAACTATACTATATTGACTTCACAATATATATATATATATATATATATATATATATATATATATATATATATATATATATATATATATATATATATATATATATATATATGCAATTGTTATATCAAAACATATATTTAATAATTGTATTTAAGATTCTAGCAAATCCCATATTGATGAAATTTTTATTTTTTTAACTGGTGCATATGTTACAATTAAAATTTTTATATTTTTAGATAGAGATAAAAATAAAACCATATTTAGGAAAATTAAAGATAGAAATATGGACTTAAAAAAAATTATCAACAGATATAAGGTTGGATTTAAACAAAAATAAAATGAAAAAGACAATGCATACTAGTTATAAAAAAATACTAAATGTACTTAAATAAGGTTTTTGCAATTAAAAGAAGTTATTTCATAATTTGTTTATAATTGGACTCTAAAAAACATAAAAACATGTTAATTAACAGTCATTAGAACTAAAGAAAAAAACTAGTGATAAGCAAGAGTGGGACTTATTGGCCAAGAAAACATGTTTTTGTTAGGCTCAGGGAGTCAATAAACAAATTAAGACTGAAAATTCATTAAGAGCTTCCTTCAGAGGAGCAATAATTCTAATTTTTTCACATAAGTTGTGCAGATCGATTCACATTTAATCATCTTTATCACAATCCATCACAAAGCTAAGTAAGAGAATCCGAAACAATGACAAATCACGCAGACTCTTTTTAGTACTAATTTTATTTAGGCTGTGATGATAACCTTTGTTATAAAAATGACTTTCAATAGCATGTACTATTCACAGTTAGAAAATATAATTTCTCTCAGTAAAATGCTACCATGCCTTGCCTGGGCATTAATAGTAGATACTAGTCTGAAGATGATAATGATGTAAAACCTAATATGACCTGATGATTTGATAAAAAATAGCTCCTGTTGTTCTAAAGTTGCTTTAACTTATTGAAATGAAGACATCTATAATACAAGGAATTCAATGAGACTCAAACTTAGAAATTAAAAAAGTAAAGATTGGAATAAAGAATTTATTAAAATACAACTGTGCCAAAGACAAATCCAGTTTTAAAAAGTAACCTGATGAGTAACTACTTATGAATTATTATATCCAAGGTAATTTTTACATATATGCCTCATTTATTTATTTATTATATTTGTCAAATTTTTTTAAGATCATCATCATTATTATTATTATTATTATTATTATTATACATACTAATATGTTTTATTGGAAATATACATATCTATTTAAAAATAGTTATTTGTGTTTTAGTGAAATATGTAGGTTAAAAGTGATATTTATTTTTATCATATTTATATAAGTATATAACAGTAAATAATTTTTTTATATATCAAATTGTTTTAATAAATTATTGGTTTTTGCTTCTTAAAACTAAATGTTGTATCCGTGCCATTCTTATTTAAGCCATGTCTCATTTTCATTTTGTAGTTAATTAAATAGTTTATATTCCTAACAATGTTTATGCTCGAGAATGGGAATTATGTTGGTATGTTAAAGAATGAAATTAAGATATTACGATCTGAGGATGGTACTTTATCAAATATAGTATTCTACAAAGAGAAATGGTACACCAGGAATTCACTGGGTATATGACTGATTTAAAAGATTCTACTAGATGATGAGGCCTTTAATCTGATCGTATCATCATCAACCATTATCAATCCACTGCAGGATGAAGATCTCGAGAAGATGGATTAACATCTCTTCTCCACATCACCCCTGCACACCTTCTTATTTCATCCATCCATCTCACATATGGTCTCTTTCTGGGTCCTTTATAATCTCTTGGAGTCCAGTTTAAGATTTCAATTGTCCATCTATTATCATCTAATCTAGCAATATGTCCAGCCCAACTCAATTTCAGTCTTTTAATTTTTTTCAATGAGGTCAGTAACACCTTTTTGTTCTCTTATCTATATATTGCATTTTTTTGTTCTCTTATCTATATATTGCATTTTCAATCTCTTCTTGCGACCCCCTAACATGCATCTCTCCATACTTCTCTGAGTGGTGTGAAGTTTCTGCATTGCATTTCTATTAAGTGTCTAAATCTCAAATCCATAAATAAGTACTGGTAAAACACATTTATTAAAAACCTCCCTTTTCAAACACATAGGCATATTTCCTTTTAGTATCAAGTTATTTCTATCAAAAACACTTCAAGTTTAATTGTATGATTAATATAATCTGACCAAGGTATTTCTAGCTGTTAACTTCTTCTAACTCATCATAATCAATCTTTATTTTCATATTTTGAGAAAATCCATTGAACATTACTTTAGTGTTTTTAACATTTATCATTAGTCCTACTTTCATCTGATAACTCCTGCAACATTTACTGCAGTTCTAAAGCACTATTTACGAAAACAAACTACATCATTTGCAAAATCTAAATGATTTAAATAATTTCCATTTACTTTCACTCCTTTAGCTTCCTTTTTAATCCACAAAATACTTCTTGCTGCACTGCTGTAAAAAGTTTGGGAGATACAGAGTCACCCTGTCTTACACCCATCTCAATGCTAATTTTCCTAGTATCATTATGTAATCTAATTGTTGTTGTTGTATTTTTATAAATATTCTTCAAAAGATGAGAATATCCTGGATCTATACCTTGATGATCCAATGCTTTAATTACTGAAGAAATTAAACATCACATGATCACTATCTCATACTAGCACAATAATTGTTATTAAACAATTCAAAACAAAACAACACTCTCCATATAGTAGTGCCATCTTGTGCTAACAAGAGCAATCAATGGATGCCAGAAGGCTTGTGCATAAAATCCCTATCTAGTGCCTACTCATCCAATATCCCCAGACTAGTTTCTGGCTTGTGGCCTTCATCAGTGAGGAGCCTTGGATCTGAGAGCACTGCACCTAGATCTTAGGATCTAATGCAACCCTCCAGCACCCACTTTTTAACTCTATTTAACTACAAAACTATGAGAATGAAATTGAAAACACTATTAATATTTTCAATCCAAGCTCAATAGCTTATATAGTCATATGGGTCTGAACTCAATTCAGTACCCATACATTTTGGTGTCCTTGGCTCTTTAACAACCATAGCCACCACTATCCTATTAGGCAGGGTTGGTGTTAAACCACTAAACATCACATGATCACTATCTCATACTAGCACAATAATTGTTATTAAACAATTCAAAACAAAACAACACTCTCCATATAGTAGTGCCATTGATTGCTCTTGTTAGCACAAGATGGCACTACTATATGGAGAGTGTTGTTTTGTTTTGAATTGTTTAATAACAATTATTGTGCTAGTATGAGATAGTGATCATGTGATGTTTAGTGGTTTAACACCAACCCTGCCTAATAGGATAGTGGTGGCTATGGTTGTTAAAGAGCCAAGGACACCAAAATGTATGGGTACTGAATTGAGTTCAGACCCATATGACTATATAAGCTATTGAGCTTGGATTGAAAATATTAATAGTGTTTTCAATTTCATTCTCATAGTTTTGTAGTTAAATAGAGTTAAAAGGTGGGTGCTGGAGGGTTGCATTAGATCCTAAGATCTAGGTGCAGTGCTCTCAGATCCAAGGCTCCTCACTGATGAAGGCCACAAGCCAGAAACTAGTCTGGGGATATTGGATGAGTAGGCACTAGATAGGGATTTTATGCACAAGCCTTCTGGCATCCATTGATTGCTCTTGTTAGCACAAGATGGCACTACTATATGGAGAGTGTTGTTTTGTTTTGAATTGTTTACTGAAGAAATGTTTATAGAATCAAATACCTTTTCATAATCTACAAATTCAAAGCATAATGGCAACTCATATTCATTTGTTCTTTCTTATAACATCTCTTCAATACCTGGATATGATCTACTGTACTAAAATCACTTTTAAATCCAGCTTGTTCTCTTGGTTGGTAGAAATCCAATGTTTTCTGTAGACGAGTTGTAATTATCTGGTAAAAATTTTGTATAAAACTGATAAAAAATTGATAGGTCTGTAATTTCTAATATCTTCTTTATCACTTTTCACTTTTTTAAATTATTAATATTAATACTCCATGCTTCCAATCATCTGGTACATCTTTATCATTTAGATATTTAGTATATAACTTTTTCTTTCTTCATAAATTTAATTGTATGTCTCACTTCTTCATTTAAAATTCTGGGCAATTCTAAAGATATAATAGATATAGGAGGTACTTGTTCTTTATTACTATATAATTCTTAATATAAGTCTTCTACCCATTTCATGATGACATCCCTCTTTTTAGTAATAATTCCATCTTTATTGCTTATTCCAGACATAAATTTCCTATCAATACCAAAATGTTGTTTTATACTCTTGAGGCTTTTATTCTCTTCTATAACTTTCCTTGCTAATTCACAGTTATACTTTCTTATATCATTTTCAACTCTTTTCTGCAACATTTTACACAATTTGAGTTATTCAATCCTTTTTAAGGCATCATTTTTGTATACTTTCATATTCCTTCTTTTCTTCATAAATTCTCTAGTTTGAGTAGAAATTTTATTGGTTAATTGCTGCTTCTTTCTACCAGCAATCTTTGTTGCAGTTTTTAAAAGGTATCAGTTATTTTCTTATTAATTTCATTCAAATCTGAATCATGTTCAAAATCTACTAATACTTGAAAGCGATTTGTAAGGTCTAATTTAAATTCATTAGAAGGTTTCTGAAGATTAGGAATATCAACTATAAATATTGTTTTTCTTAATAATTTTTGTCTTTCTAGTTTTGCATTAACACATACCTTACATCTTTCTAATCAATGATCACTTCCTGTATTAAATTTATTAAGAACATTACAATCTTGAAATAAGTATTTTCTGTTAGTGAAAATATAATCCAATTCTGCTGTACCTTCATTTGAATGCTTCCATGTCCATTTCCTTTTAACATTTTTCTCAAAAAAATAATTCATAATATAAAGTTTTTCTTTTTCTGAAAACTCCACAAGTCTATATCCTCTATCATTTCTATTACCATAACCAAAATTACCTACAGCACTTTCATCTATCATTTGTTTACCAATTCTAGCTTTAAAGTCACTCATAATAATTTTAAAATGTTGTTTACTCTGATCAAAAGCCTTTGGGACATCCATATAAAAATCTACTACTACTTCATCATTATGAGAACTTGTTGGGGTATAAACCTGAATTATCTGCATTTGCTATTAAGTTGTATAACTAATCTTGTCACTCTGTCCAATACACCATCAATCTCCACAATATTGTTCTTCCACTTTTTATTTATAATGAATCCTACTCCACTTGTATTTGCAATATTTGTGCCTTTATAGTAGAGTACATGTCCACTTTTTAAATCAATTCTCTCTTCACCTTTTCTTCTAACTTCACAAAGTCCAATAATGTCCCATTTAATATAAGACAGTTCTTCTTCTAATTCTTGCAATCTTCATTCAATTGAAAGTAATCTGAAGTTACAAGTAGTTAAATAAAAAATGTCATCAAATGGCAATCTAGGTCCACAATCACATGATTCTTAGCACCTTCTGCCTTTGGCCACAAACCACTGCCTTCATTGATGACTTTATAGCCTTCTGGGAATAAAGGCTATGATTTATTTTTGTCTGTCATGATTGTACATATCTATTGGAAAAACATTTATCATTTACCCATACATTCATTCTGCCTTACCAGGCAACTTAGAAGAAAGACCATGGTGTTTCTTGATCTTAAACTCAGAGGTAAAAAGCCAATAAACTCACCATATTGGCTAATGCATGTTGGTGAGCAGCCCATCCATATTCATATACTCTATGAATAATCACATAGTAATAGCAGTGACAAGAATGAATAAAGTGGACATTAGGAATTTGCCCTGCTCAGTTCCTTTAAGGTCTCCAAGAGGAATCAAAGGGTCTCCTTTCAGTTAATAGCAAACTCCTTTCTGCAGCCATCTGATCATATAGATCTGATCATATATGATCATCTGATCATATAGATGGTTGTAAATTTATGGTGATCAAGAAATATAACTATAACCCATATTTCGTTTAGAGTTCTTTAATATGATCTTTATAAAATGGGAATATGTGCTTAATCTCATCATTATTCTAATTATTAATTAAGAACTAAGTTTAGGTTTTCTTTTAAGTTTAATAAAATATTTAATAATTTTTTCATACCAATGCATAAATGTTGATCCAAATGGTATACATATTTATTCATACTTTATTCCATTATATAAAATGTTAATCAAAGTGCGTCAATTAGAAATAAAATATACACTCCTACAAAACTATATATCTATCCCTATTTTCTTCTGTTGGTAAATCAGATGTAATTTATTCTAAATGTGAAAACATTTATAATCTTAATTTCTAGTTCCTCTAATAGTAATTGTTGCTCTCATTTGGAGAATTATACCTTTTCAAATTTTTTATTTTTTAAAATATATTTTTAAATTTGTAGAGTATATTTTCATCACTTTTCGAAGTTTTAGGTTCATCAAACATACTTTCAAAATTATTTTCTTTCATTTGTTGTTTAAATTTGTTTAAGTATTTCATAAAAATAAGTTGCATAAACATTTGTAATCTATTAGTTTAAGAAGTTTTAAATTTCAGCATAATATATTCTGACAATATTATGTTTTTAATATATGATAAAGTGACTTTATATTACTTAATCTTGATATCCATTGGAAATTTACATATACTTTTAATGCTTGTAAAAATATATATATCTCATCTGTTTATTAAATTCACAAAAATGTATATAATTTTTGGACAATACCATGCAGGTTATATTTGAATTTACTGCAGCAATATTTTTTGAATGTTAAAGCAAGGCACAAATTTGGAAAAATCATATTACTGACAACAAGGTTTTTTTAAGCAATATCATCTTTTTCCAATTTATTAACAATTTTGTAAGTTAGATTATGACCAATTTATTTCTTTTATATCAATAGAATTAAGTACAACTTTTTCATTCTTATGATTTTATTATTAATGATAACATATCTAATAACATGTCACACTAATTTATAATGAACTATATCTGATAGGCAATCACACAAATAAAAAGAACTATTAGTCTTTTCTTTATTTCTAATATTTCCAATATAAAATGATTTGTAATAGTATTATAATTTTGGCTTGAATTTCATTAAATAAATAAGATAGATCTTTTTTTTTTTGTTATCTATGTTGACATTATAATGCCTACAAATTTAATTGTAATCTTAATGACATTAGAAACAGTCTAGAACTTCCAGTTATTTCTTATGATTAATCTAATAATATTTTTGCACCAAATATAACATCTAAAATTACGTGCAACGTATTTTTCTATTTTTGCTTCTTTGATTTTATTTTCTCTGGTAAAGCATTGTCAATTAAACCATTAGTATGAGTATTTTTTCAAATAATAATAGTAATGAATGGTACCATTGAATACTATTCATTGTGGTTATTGTTGGATTAGGACTTGTGATAGATTGGATGGTTGTTTTAGTGGTGTCCAGCTGGCAGCAAAAATATCTGGAAGTGCAGTATTGTTCGCCTGGGTCTTGATTTGTTGGAGGTTATTGATGAATGTAGCTGGTTGTCTTCTGGTGTTGTTGCCAATGGTGAAGATGAAGGAAGTGCACCAGAGGCATACAGAGTAAAAGTTATGGCATGTGCTTGGGAGCATATATCTTCTGATAGGATTGAATTAGCTGATGTACAGATGCAACTGATTATCTGTATATATTTAGCATGATAGTCTTGATTTGGTTGAGGACTTGACACTGCTGAAAGAGATGTTGCTGAGTTTCCTCTGCCACTTTACATAAGGTGCAGAATGGATTTATATTTTATATAGATGGCGATATTGGAGAAAATACAAGGTTGGTAATGCATGTAGGTTAAGATGAACTAGGAAATTGAAAAATTTAGGGTCCAATGAGCAGAGTAGCTCGTGATTATTGATACCAAGCATGTGAAAAGGATAATCTTTGTTGGCCTATGGATATAAAACACCTTCACTAACTCCCTTCAACTCCACCTATCACCAGACTACAGAATTTACTCCCCATCTATAGCAATCTACCAGCGGTCACCATATGTAATTCTATCCTGAATTGACTTTGTTCTTTGTACAGCAACCATAGCTTGATTTTAGTGATACATGAATTATAAGTTACCTCCCTAAAATATTACAAGATTAACAATTAAAAGAATAATAATCAAGATTAATTTAGTAACTTTGAATAACTTTTCATATGACACCAGATGTTATAATCTTATGTCACATCTATCTATGATTTGAATTTACATTGAACTGTTTTTTAAAACTGTAATGATTAAACTTGATATCCATCTTTGTATCAAAAGTAGTAGCAGCATTTGTAAAAAAAAAAACAACAACCTTGAAACCTGATTATTGTAACCCTTGAAATTAATCCATATAAAAACCTGTACAACATGATTGCACCTGTAATCCCTACAATCATTGTTATGTAATGCTATGTAATCAAAAGAATTAATAAAGATTATTGTTGAAACATCATTATCATTATCAATATAATAATAATAGTAGTAGTTTCACAGTTGTTCATCTATCAACAATCCAGGTAAAAAGCTTCAGTTTTGTTTGCTTAAAATTCATTTAAGGCTTTCATTTGAGGAGATAAAATTCTTATCACTTATTACAAAATTTTGTCTTCAATTGCTTGGTAAACAAATTTATAAAATAAGTAATTTGACTAATAATACTTTGGTGATTAATATGGTGACTGAGCTGTCACATGACCAGGTGGCTGATGCCAATTTCATTCTGACTTTCAAAGTTCAAAGATAATACCATTAGTTGCTAATGATATTAAAAATAATATTCACCAGATCAGTAGCAAAAGTAATACTAATCCAATAGTTATAAATAATAAAAGTAACAATATTTCAACCACTTCTAATTTCACTAACACTTAGGTACAAAGTTCAAAGATAGTACAAATATATGCAAATGTTACTAAAATAAACTCTCAATAGATCAATAGGAAAAGTTATAATAATCTGATATTAATAACAAAAGTAACAATACTTTAACTATTCCTGAGTCAGCTCCATGATGTAGAAAAATCACCCCTTAGTGACATCAGAGAACTGGACCTCAATATCCAAGAAGGACACCCCCCCCCATTAGTTTGGAACATAGATGCTCTTATGATAACCAATGATACATTCAACAATTTGATCCCAAGATTATTTGCAACTTTTGAAAGATTTTTTTCTACTAGGTCCATATACTAAAGACATCAACATTTTTCTTTATAAATTTCCTAGGCAATTATTATTTGATGCAATATCCTTACATGACTGTGAGATACCATTGCATGTATTGTTGACAAAACAAATCCCAGGTATTTGATAATTGAGTTCTTTCATACCACACAAAGAAACTGATTTCAAACACAAATAAAAAATCCTTGGAAACTTTGCCTTAATTATGGTGAATCCAAATCCCTACAATTATATCATAGGCATACTCAAAAACACCTACTTGGGATACACCCTTCAAGATTTCCAGTGTATGATGCAACCATTTGGCAAAGTTACAGCTTTTCACTGCATATATCTAAATGATACCCATAGCCATCCTTAGTAACAGCTATGATTTTAAATTACAACTGTACCACAATATTGAGCGAAACATAAATTCGAACACAAATCCTTGATCAAGAAGCTACCCTATGCTTATATATCAGAGGACTGAAACCCCAGAGCTATTCCTGTCACCAGCAAGGTCATTTAGTGGTACAATGTGTTAACTTCCAAACTTCACTTTCAGGAAAACCAGCTGATCACCTAAATCCTCAAGTCAGTCAATAGGAAATTTTTCCATGATTACATCCATAAATAGCCAAGATTTTATCCATGTGCATACTACTTATCCTATACCCTTATCCACCTTCAACATTTTCCATCACCTATTGATTAGACACTCCATGAGGGAGATAATAAACATGCCAATTCAACCCCTGACCCAGATAACATTGTTTCCAAAACTTCTCTCAATGCAACAAATGAAGCCAACACTGTTTCAAATAAGATTAATACTGCACCAAAAACAATGAATATACTATTCATAATACATTTGTTAATTAATAATGATAATGATTGTAATAATTTAGAAGATATTAATTTGGTTTATATTATAAAATGTTTAGATTGTTTTAAAGATAATAAAGGAATGTCATATGGAGACAATATATCCATGTTTATCACCTATACCAGTCGACTTTTACCCCAACACTACTAATAAAACAAAAAAAAAAGACTTGGCAACATAAAAAAAAAACAAAAACAGAGGTGGTTGACCTGTTGATGCTAGACATAGACTCTGTAGAAACCAGTCATACCTTCATGCAAACTGAATGCCCTTTAGCTGACTCCATAGATCAATCTATCCCTACCTCCCATAAACAACAAATACACTCAACAGCTGGGCTGAAAATATTTACACTCACCCTGACTGATGACTAGAATTAATTACCTTTAAAACCTTTGATAAATGAAACTAAAAATTACTGCACTTAATGTTTGGGGTATCAATTCAGCATCTAAACTTTTTCAATTAAAAATCTGGATAAGCAATATACAATCTCACATGCTTGGATTGCTTGAGACAAAAATATACAATGGATCTCATATTGATTCTGCTGCTTACCTCAATATACAATGTTTCTGTGCCAGCTCCAGGGACACATCTTTACCATCAGTTGGAACTGGTATTGTTATCACTTCCAGCTGGCCATTCTAATCATTCAGGATTATTTACAAAGACTCGGATCTTTTAATCACATTTCACAGCCATATTACAACACTAAATATTATCCTTTCCAGTAATAAGTGTTATTTCAACCATTATAATGACAATTAACTCCATGTTTGCCTCTTTACCTCATCCAACTAGTTTAATGGGAGATTTTAATCTTGTTTTTCAAACATTCATGTCAAAATGGCTTCATCTAATAACCTTCCCACTTATGATTGGTCAAGGCTTTTTGGTTTCGAACTTTGTCATGTTCCATATTAAGCTGCATGCCACCCTCATTGATCTTTGTTTTTGGTGACCAATTCTACAACATTTAATTCAACTTGACCTTAATCCTGGTCCTTTCTCTGAACAATCTCTCATCCTGAATCTCAATGAACTACACATTACAGGAATTCATTTACATAAAACCATTCGAGTTCTTCTACCCTCATATATCACAGAGTTCTTATTCTCTGAAACATATATTATGTTGCAGAAATTGGAACAAAGAGAACTTAAACCAATTCAAAGGTACCTTGCCTTTATACACATAATATCATTCAATATCCAATATCTCAAACATAGTTCACCTCCACCTTCCTGACTTCTGGCATTGATTGATGAGTTGCATACATGGATTACATTAATGAATCCAACACATCATACTCACCAACAATTACATGCATTTTCCTAGGCCTATCAAAAAACCATCAACCAATTTAAAGAATATCTTGCCATTAAGAAAAGAAAAATTTGTCTTACTCATCAACACACATGGACCCAGGCATATATTCCATACACACATGGACCCAGGCATATATTCCCTGGACCTTGGGCCACCCATCACTCTAAGTTGATGGTAATATGTGTTCAGGCTATAATATGATTAATCTTATATACCAATATTTCAAACAATAGTTAGAAATCCACAATGTATTCACATCACCTCTAGACTTATTTGGGCCACCTGATACCAATACCCCATTCCAAACCATACAATTTGCTGACAAGCTTGGCACTATAAATAACTCATGTCACCCAGGTTCCAATGGAATCCCTGCTTTTGTTTATGCCAGTCTTAGGCACTTTCCTGCATTATACCTCTGTGACTTGGCATATTACCCATCCCAAAGGATGTATGACATCAAAGGTCTATATCCAATCTCAATTGCACCATTAACCAACAAAACAGGCGTAACCTCTGCTCTTACCAACCGCCATCCAATTTCAATGGGACCACTGGGAATGAAGATACTGGAAAAAGTTGTAAAGGATCATCTAGAGCCACAAACTCTAATTTCCCATATGCAGTTTGCAAAAAAAAGGCTCTTCTGCCATACAGGCTATTTGGTTCAAGACTACAAAAATTATGCTCCGATTGCAGTTCAGTTAGATATAGTCTGCATTTGACTCTAAGTCTATTCACATTCTGATTGATATGCTATCTAACACTACCATTCCAAGTATTCTTCTTTACTTAATTACCAACTTACAGCAGAGCAGAGAAATACAAGTCACTCTTAATGGGACAAGTTCATCATCATTTACCCTTACACAATCCATCTTCCAAGGCTTACCTCTTAGTGCCCTGCTCTTCATTTTCTACATAAATCCCCTATTAAAGCATATACAACAGACATTTTGAGGGATCCAACATACTCACCAATATATTCCATGCATAGCATATATTAATAATCTCACTGTCTTCCTGCCATCTCGTAAGCATCTCAACATATTGCAAAGCATCCTCAATCAATATATGGCCATGTATAAACTTATATTTAACATGAGTAAAACAGCATGGTTTACATACACCAACAAATCATATACTCAAATATTCCAGGGAAAGGCAATCAGTCTCATGGCCTCACTTATGATGAAGAACACTTTACAAAACAATCATAAAGAAAATGCCACATGGATTACCAACTCCTTCTCCAAAGCTTATCTCTCCCTTTATGCTAATATTCACCTATTTAATATACTCATAATGACTAAGATTACATATTATTTGCCTATTGTTAAAGTTTCAAAATCGCTTAATTCTACCATCTCCTCCCTCTGCAATAAGATATTACAGGGTAGGATGACAGTTTCAATCTCAGATAAGAAACTTAGTTGCCCACCCATTAATAATCATCTCAGCCTCCACAACACCTACGTGTTCTATATCCGAAAAAATCATATTGTTCAAAAGTTCCCAGCATTATGATTGCTGTTACAAGTAATCCCTACTGATAGACTCCCCTGTATATTAGCTTCATTTCTCATCACATTTTACCAATCAATATTATCAACATTAAACCAATAAACATCCTCCATGATTAATAAATACACATACTGACAGCCAAACATATTCTATACTATATCTGGAAGCCAACAAAAATTATCATTCTCCCATGCTTGGTATCAATAATCATCAGCTACTCTATTCTTTCAAAAGATGGTTCCTGGCGCCTAAATGTTTTTGAATTCTTAATTTGTCTTAACTTACATGCATCACATTTTCTCCAGTATCATCATCTATATAAAAATATAAATCCATTCTGCACCCCATGTCATGCAGCAGAGGAAAGTCAATAATATCTCCTTCAGCAGTGACAAGCCCTGATTCCAATCAAGGCTATCATGCTAAATACATACAGATGACCAGTTGCATCTATACAACAGCTAATTCAATCCTATCAATAGATACACACCCCAACACCAAGTACAACTTCACTCTAAATGCATCTGGTGCACTTGTTGCATCTTCACCATTGGCAACAACACCAGAAGCCATCCAGCTACATTCATCAATAAATTCCAACAAATCAAACCTGGTTATACTGCATCCCCAGATACTTTTGCTACCACCTGATTACTATTAAAACAATCATCCAATCAAAAATAGGTCATAATCCAATAATAACCATGTTGAATAGTATTCAATGGTACCATACTGTAGCGTTTTCCATATTTTGGTAGATCTGGTAGGCCTTCTTTTACTCACTGTAAATATAGTGAAAGTTAATCAAGTTATGAATACAGAAAAAAAAAATTTCATTCATATTTCTATAAAACATAAACATATTTCCTGATTAACTGGCCTACCAATTATTTCGACTTACGCTAATGGCAGAACCAGCTTTTTATTTATTTTAATAAGGGTGCCAGGATTCATACAAGAATCTGCTAAAATCCATCGCATTGCTCATCGTAAATAAAAAAGAAAATGGTTTTAAAAGAAAACTGGGTCATATTTTACCATAACTATAGTTATTATCTAGATTTTCAAATCTTAATAAACTAATATTAATAAATTTAATAATCATCAATAACATACAAGGAAAAGTTAGTATTAGAAATATTTTATTCCAACAAATTAAAATGTTTAAAGAGAAATTACTAATTAATTGGAAAGCACTCATACTAATTCAGATATAATTCAATTAATTAAATAGTTAAACAATTAAAGTTCTTAGGTAAACAAATTTCTTCTTAAATAATAAATTTAATGTCTCTATCAGGATCCTATTATAAGATTATTGAAAAATGGTTTGCAAATGCTTCATTTTGTCACAATCAGGAATAGTTAATCTTAACTTACCGGTAAGCTTAGTGAGTTCACGAAGATTGTAGATTACTAATGCAGTTTTTTTTTTTTTTGTGGAAGAATGAGCTCGGCCATTGGTTATAAGTTGATCTTAGTCTACCCTACTGGTTGGTCACAAAAGCTTTTCTGGTGCCCATCTTCAGGAACGATGTCAGCAAAAGCATCGGTCCACTCCAACATGCAGAATTATTTCAGCATAGAGTGGTCCTGGATATATTTTTGTTATTCAGAACCAACCAAAGGAAAAAACAGACAAGACACTGATCAAACTGGTCTCTTTCTTTTTATACTCGAGGTCCAGTTTTCAGACTTCTGCGTATACCTTTTGTTTTTGTCAAAAATACATGTTGATAATCCCGTGCATTCTTTTATATTTTTCAGTTACAAGTCTTTATTTTTTTAGCATAATTCTGCCATCTTTAATTAGCTAAAAAGATTTTTCTTTTAGCTTATCTGGATTAGTAATTTGTGTGTCTTATGTTCTTTCCAAATTTTACTTTTATTTTTAATTAGACAAAAAAAATATGGACTAAAAATTTAACTTTCATTGTACATTTAAAAAAAATAAATTATACAAATTAAAAAAAATTTAATTGTATCTTTTTTTTAATAAGATCGCTAAATTTACTTTTTCTCTTATTCTTCTCTTTCACTTTCTTTGCATATCTTCATATAGTCATATATATATTGCTTATAACACTTCTTTCATATACTCTTCAATGCAAACAAATTTTCTTAAACACTTCTTTATTTTCTTTACAGTTTCGACTGTCCAGCATATTGTAGCTCTGATGAAGACTGCTGGACAGTCGAAACTGTAAGAAAAATAAAGAAGTATTTAAGAAAATTTGTTTGCATTGAAGTGTATATGAAAGAAGTGTTATAAGCAATATATATAAATTTACTTTTTCCTAGCTTTTATCAAATGCCAATATATTTATACCATATATAAATAAATGATATAATACATAACTCTCAACAAAACTTGCCTTCACTAATGGTCTTAAACTCTATCCACCATCAGACTAGTTTACTCCCCATCTATCACAATCTATCAGCTGTCATTATATGTAATTCTTCTCTGAATTGACTTTGTTCTCAGTGCAGCACCCATAGCTTAATTTTAGGCTATATGAATAATAAGTTACCTCTCTAGTATACTACACGATTAACAATTAAAAAAACAATAATCAAGATTAATTTAGTGACTGAAATAACTATATGATGCCAGATTTTATAATCTTATGTCATATCTATCCATCTACAAAAGTGAGTTTCATATTAAACTGTTTTTTAAGACTTAAAGATTAAACTTGATATCCATCTCTGTATCAAAACTAGCAGCAGCATTTGTAAAAAAAATAAATATATCTTGAAACCTGATTATTGTAACCCTTGAAATTATATAAAAACTTAAACAGGATTATTACACCTGTAATCCTCACAGTCAATGTTATGCAATGCTATGTAATCAAAAAGATTAATAAAGATCATAGTAGTAGTATTAGTCATTGTTGTTGTCATTGTAGAAGTAGTAGTCATTGTAGTGGTGGCGCTGACGGCAGTGATAGCAGTAGTAGTAATAATAATAAAAAACAAAAAAGTGGTATTCTGAAGAAGATTGCTGGTCCATCAAAACTATCAGATTGATTAATTTTAATAAAGAATTGTAAAAATCATAAGAAAGATAAATCTGTTTTTATAGTACTTCCATTACAAAAAACATCCCACTGAAATATAGAGTTTTTATTATCATAATCCTATTTAAATTATTTCATTCTTTGAAAACTTTAATGTTTGATTCTGAAATATTATTATTAAAATTTATGCATGGAAAATATTATAAAGAGGCTTTCTGAAAATGATTAAACCAATCACTAAAAATCAATTAGAATATTTTGCTTTTTTGAAAATCTTTGATCATCATGTGAAAAAGACTTAAAATCTGTATCTTTTGCATATATCATATTAAAATTCTTTTTCTTTTGTGAGAATTATTAAAATTTATTTTAAACAATACTTTCTTACAATCATATTCTGTTTCTGAACATTGTAATAATTCCCTTTTCCCATTTTGTCTTTAAAAATTACTAAAAAAAAAAAGATTCTTTAGTTGAGATCTAAATTTGATGGTAATTCTGTAAATATAAATTTAAACCATTTTCAGTATCAGAAAATATTGTTTGCTAATCAACTTATAATTACCCTATAATGAACAATTTTTTTGATTTTCCCAAACAGTATGCCACAGATATCATAAATATTTAGTTAACAATAATAATGTATTCTAATTAATTTTAGTCATATAAATTATTTAATAATCAAATAAATGTATATAAAAATATACATCAAAAATATATAGCCAATAATTACAAAAATAGAAAATTACACATTAGATTTTCTGGCAAATTTATTCAAAATAATTTTTTATTTACATAAAATAGTAAACATTTAGTCCCCCTTGAGTCCGAAGTACCTCTGAGTGCACCTGCTCAAAAGTTTAGACTTTCAACTGTGTTTGCATAGAAATGGTAAATGTCACATGTATGGATCTTTTTTTCATTCTTTCCACCATCTTTCTAGCTTTCATAAGATGTAAGTATTTTTTTCCTGCAATGAAAGGTTGACTTTTTATAGCTTTTTTTGTAACATACATTTTACAATTTTTTTTTAGATTTAGTGAACAAAAAATAATTTTAACAGATAAAGGCTTTTTCTCCAGAAAATTTGATTTTGATTAAGAGTCTGATTCAGACAAGGAATTCCCCATTTGATGATGGTCGTATTTCTAAGGCTTCTTCTTTTAGCGACTCATCAGATGATTTGTCAGATGATCGAGAAGCTGAAGTTTCCCAAAGAAGAAAGAAAAGCTTTGTAAAATCATCTATAAGGATGGTTAGGATGGTGACTCAGCCGATGCCTTCATCTCAACCCGAGTCTCCAGGGCTAAATTTTCCCATCACTCATGAGTACTCAATTACTGATTTTTTACATTTATTTTTTGATAGGAAATTATATGTGCTGAAAGCAATAGGTATGCTTCAGAGTGGAAAGCAGTACTGAAGTTGGTCAATATGTCACCCACTGAGATGAATGCATTTTTAGGCATGGTAATTCATGTTTGTAGTGTATCATGCGTGCCAAAGCTCAAATTTATTAGGTCTAAAAATGAATTTCTGCATCAACTGGTACTTGCTAAAGTTATGACCCAAGATCGATTTTTTGAAATTTCTAAATAATTTGTATTTCAATGATAATAAAACCATGCCACCAATTACTAGTAAAGAGCATGATAAAATTTATAAAATAAGGCATAAAGCACTGCAATATTAACTTCAAGGTTGCATATTAGATGCACCAAGAAGTAGCAGATGATGAAGTAATTACTAAATTTAAAGGTCATAACACCATGAAACAGTTTTGATGCCTCAAAATAAAGTGAGGCTTCAAATGGTGGGTCTGTTCAAATAGCCATAATGGATATGTGTACCATATGGAGTTGTGCTGGCCTAAATCTGGGAACCCAAGCACAACTTGCTAAACAGAATCATATTGTTTTTTGTGACAGATATTTTACTAGTGTACAATTAGCAGAAAAGCTGTCTGCAAGTAAAATCTCTTGTTGAGGCACACTGAAAGCTGATAGGAAGGGTATTCCAGGTAGCATCCATGACAAAGCTAAAAATTAAAAACACATGCAGAGAAGAGACTTCCATTCTGTAATTGACAGTGGTCTTGAGTTTCTAGTTTGGATAGATAAGAAGCCATTTTATTATACTCAAATACAACTGATTCATGGGTGGGGTTGATTTAGCAAACCAGGAGTGAACTGCATACACCTGGGATAGAAAGTCTAAGCATTGGTCTATGTACTTATTCTGGCATTATTTTGATATGGCTATCACTAATTCCTACATTTTATACCCTCTATATATGGCCCAAATGCAAATGCGGCCTACATCACATCTGGAATAAAGAGTCGCTTTATCAGTCAGCCTTGTTGGTGACTTCACAACCAGGAAAATGAAGCCTTCAGTAATACAGCATCTTCAATTTCCATCCAGGTGCCATAGTATAGCTGATTTGTGCAGTCATAACAAACCCATCAAAAGAATGTGCATTGTACGTCTGAAAAACAAAGCACGACATGCATCTTATTTTGGCTGAGTGGAATGTGGATGCATCCTCCTGTATAGGAGTGAAGAGAGAGGCTGCTTACCATGCCAGAAGCAGCATAACTCCATTGCCTACATAAATCTATCATACATAGCTACAACACCTATGGCATACATACAGGCTCAGAATCATATCTCTACTTGGTTCTGCAATAGATAAGATATATCATGAATTTATTTATATTATTGTTCATTTGTTGGATGATTATAGTAACATTATATATTCATTTGTTGCAATTTTGTAGTCACATGCCTCAACCCCTATAATTCAAGCCACCCTGCTTTACATGTTGACAAAGAACCATATCTCTATTTGGTTCTGCAATAGGTAAGATATATCATGATTTTATTTATATTATTGTACATTTATGGTATGATTATAATAACACATTTGTTGCAGTTTTGTAGTCACACAGCTCAAATACTTCAACCCCATGCAACTCAAGCCGCCCTGCTTTACATGTTGACAAAGAACCATATTCCATTTGGTTCTGCAATAGGTAAGATATATCATAATTTTATTTATATTACTGTTCATGTGTTGCAATTTTGTAATTCTTGATTTTTTCAGTTTTAGATGAGACAATTTCAACTTTACTTCAAGGTCTTGCATTACTTAAGGTTTACAGTATGTATCTTCAGTGTTATTTTTCTCTTGATTTTCTTCATGTATTTATATTTTCAAGAATTTAAAAAGACTTTCAAGTTTCCATCCACTCTACCTCATACAACATGTGAAAAAGATAAATAGCTCCCAATGCTGAATCAACAGTCATCAGTTGATCCACATTATCATCTCCCACTCATATATAATCAGTGCTTGTAATACTTTTTGTTTATTTTGTTGTTTATTGATTTACTTTGCTTTTATTCATTTTATTGTAAATAATTTTTTATTTGTTTGATATTTATTTTTTTGAATACACTTTTTGCTTGAAATGAATACATATTTTAGTCCCCGCCCCCATTTTTCAATAATATAGTAATTAATTTTTTTTCCCCATAACTTACAATTTACTGAAGTTCTTACTGTTATTTTTTTTTTTTTTGGCCCTCACTAAAACCAAGCATTTCAAATAGATATCCTGCATGGAAGGATTAGAAGATACCCTGCATGCAAGGACAAGATCTGGGTTTGCTTGCCAAAAAAAAAAATTATCTCCTTTCCCCTCATTTCATCATGAAAATCTAACTCAGGTAGGTCATGTTATATATCTTTTTTTCCAGCATTTAATGACAAATGTGATGAAGCTGTCTATGAAATTGTAATTTTAAGTTATATCTTTCAAAATTTAGAATTTGTGAACCAATGTAAAAATAAACATGTTTAATAATGTTAAAAATCTCTTTTTAAACATTTTTTTTTTTTTAGGTTTTATCAGCTTTATTATATTCTTTCATATTTGCACTTTCTAAAAATGTATATATATTTATTGTAATAAAATTAGAAATTTTATTTAAAATTATATGTCCTGTAATTTTTTTTTAAAATTCAAGATGGCCGCTTAGAGAGTTAAATAAATAAAACACTTCGTGATAAATTTATTTCCTCCATAAAAAAAATCTTCAGATTTTTTTTTTGTGAAAATCCAAAATAAATATATTTAGTACTTCTTAAAATAATATTATCTTAAAAATCATACACAATCTTATTTGTAATGAAATAAACTTTTCCTTTCACCTTCCAATATTGTTGGATGCAGCTATTAATAATAAAAATAACATGATAGGGGATGGAATAATGACTATTAGACAAAATTGCAAGTGAGATTTTTTTTATATCACTGTGCCTCTTATTTACTAACTGCAGGTGCCGACATCTGGTATTTATTTAAAATTTTGTTATTTGGTCATAATTTTTTTTGCATTAATTTTAATATTTTTTAAATATTACATTAAAATATTATTTAACTTCATTATTGAATTTTTTGTCATCCTTTTAAATTTACACCTGAGATAAATGCAGTTTATTTAATCTTAATTCCAGCCATGATAAAAAAATATATAAATAGTATTTATCTTAAAAATGAAACTTGCCTGTTACAAAATATTTCCCATGCCTAGTTTTTAAATCCCTGAGAGGGGAAGCTGCTTCCGCTAAAGTAGCAACACTTGAGTCCACAAGATCTCCTATAATGGCAACAATATCTTTAAAAGAAAACAAAATGACAAAGTGTAATATATATATTAAAAAAATTAAGATAAAATTGATTGCATTAATGACATAATTATTAAATTAATTTAGTTTCTCTATATAACTATTGAAACAGATTTAATCTATTTTGTGGGTACCCATGTAGTCTTATACATGAGGAAGGGCTGGAACAATACTTGTGAGACTGAATAATATAAAGAGTAGCATTAAAATTCTTATAGGGTATTGCACAAAAAACGTTATTTTATAATATATATTTAAATAACAATACTATAATAGGCTAGTTTATTATTAATATCTAAAAGATTTAAACTTTAAAAAAGTTTAAATAATATCATTTTATAGTGTAAAAAAATATAGTAAGCTAGTTTTTATTGTCAGAGATTAAATGATTTAGAAATGTAAAAAAAAATGTACTTAAAATAATAAATGAAAAAAATTATGTGGAATGTACTTAAAATAATAAATGAAAAAATTTATGTGGAATGTCTGATGGAATGCCACATTACTTCAAGAACAACAAAAATTAGTTAAATAGGAAATAGATCTTACTAAGAGAAAAAAAATGAGTTAATTAAAATGCAGACATTTTTTTTTTAAAGATATAAGGATTAAGGAGATTTTTATTTTAAAGATTACATTTGTAATTGATTTTCTTGGAAAAAGTAGATTAGAAAAAAAAATTATAATTTTTTTTTTATGTGCCAAAGCATCGGCTGGGAAACGAACCCTGCAAACCAGGGACAACTGCTTGTAAGATAAGAATTTAATTAAGGAGATAATACATTTATAGAAAAATTTTGATAAAGTTGTAAAAAACAAGTGAGATCACACAGAATCTATATAAAGGCATGTGGCAACATAATATTTAATGGTTAAAAAGTAAAAAGTCTATTTTGGAATCAATATTTGTCAACTTGAACATGCTATTCGAAAAAAATTTCTAGTCACAATGAAACTGGAAAAGTATTATGATAAAGAGCTAGCAATTATTTATGCAACAAATTTCAATAAATTAAGCCAAAGGAAAGAAAGCTAAACTCTATCAAAACGACTTATATGTGATATTCTAATTTCTCTTAAAAAAAAACCCAAAAACATCCTGTACATACCAACAAGGGAAACCAAAGGCATGAATTGTAGCACTCATTAGAAGTTACTGAAATAATTTCTGAACAGAACTGTTCAACCATGATTATAAATACATACATAAGTTATATGAATTATTAAAAACTGGTTATAATTTAGACATTTTAAAAATCTTATTTTGCTTTGACCTTTCAAAATGTATTATATATACATAGTTATGGTTACTTATTATATGTATACACCTGGGTCTCTTTTTACGCGGACTTATTTAACACGATTTTGAACACAATTTTGAAGTTACGCGATTCGTGTTTCACTGGAAGTCGATTTCCGATAATGCGCTATTACTTTAAATAATAAATTTTGCGCACTTATGTTATATTGAAAGTACACCTGGGTCTCTTTTTACGTGGATTTATTTAACACGATTTTGAAGTTACGCGATTCGTGTTTCATCGGAAGTCGACCTCCGATAATGCGCTATTACTTTAAATAATAAATTTCACATACTTACGTTATATTGAAAGTAATAGCACATTATTGGAATTCTACTTTCATCTTAGTAATTTCAATATTTTCAGTGCTTTATAATAGTAAGATTTTATGCAATAATGAAATTAAAATCATGATTTCCACATTTTATGTATACACATATTAAATTTTACAAGATTATATTGCAAATTTGTTCAAACATTGTGCGTGTTAATTTTGCATTTTAAATCACATTCTGTTTTTGCTTTTTAAAAAAGAACGTAATCAATTATTATTTTCTTATTAATGACACTAATCATTAACGTGCTCTTAAATTCTAACGAGAGCTAAATGGTTGTATGTCTGGATATCGCGAGCTTCGTAAACAATTAATAAAATCATCGTCTCAAAGATTAATTACTAATTAAGTTGTCACCAAAAAATCATAATAATTAAAACGTATATAAAAAAATGTAAATTACTGTACTGTAAATTATGCATAAAAATATATTATTTTGAATAAAATTAAATTTTATAGTTAAAAAAAGTTTGTCATGTATCATTTTTTTTCAAATTTGAAATTTTTATTAGTCATATTTTATTTCCTTATTTTTTTTTTTGCGTGAATTTTAAAGTAATTTTACGTTGGTGCTTTGCTTTTATGCAAATTTTGAAAAATCACAGATTGCATCCCCCCTTTTTCAATGTAAGTTACGTCTATTTTTGCGCGATTTCATTTGCGCGTGTTTTCTGAGGAACCTATCTATCGCGTAAAATGAGACCCAGGTGTATTTAGTTTTCAAATTAATACAAATTTTCAATTGATATAGACTATGAAGAAATGACTAATTTTATTCTTTTAAACTGATTTAAAATTAATTAGTTAAAATTGTGGTTTAATTTATCTTTCATATATTTTTTTTTTTTTAAAAGAATATAAAAACAAATACTCAGTTCTTATAGATTAATATATATATATAACGATTATTTCAAATATAAATGACTATTAACCAGAAAAAAAGTTTTAGAAGATTCATATTTAAATTGGTTTCATAATAATATTGTAGATTGTAATATAAAATTTTAGATAAATTAGCCGAAGAGCATAATAGTCAGGAGAGCATAATAGTCATGGCAATAAATACACTGGGTGAACAGATGTGGAAATGTTCTGATATACACGAAATGTCAAAGTACTAGAATAAAAACCTACTCAAAAATTAAAAATTTGTACTATAGTCATTCTAGTTTTAAATTAAATAGATAAATTATTTTAAAAATGATAGATATTGTCTTGTATGTAGATTTAATCCTGTGCATTAATCCATATCGAAACATGCTTTTATGTGAACGAACATATATAAATGCAATTATTTCATATGATGAGATGAGCAATTTGAAGAATTTTGTTTATCAGGGATAGGATCAAAAATGGACCATTTCTATGAATGATTTATTATTATTATTAAAGATACTATTTTATGTAAGATAAGATCAGACAGTTGATCACCTCATTGAATTAAGTTTAAGATTATTATTTAACAAGAAAAAGAGCAAAGAATGATTACTTCCTTCAATTAGTATTTTAAAAAAGAAATGTTTAATTAGATGTTTTATCAAGATTTACATTAGTGCTATGGTTGGTAGACTAATTTTATTCTAGACATAATAAACAACAATTGTGTATTTAAAAATAACAGAATAAATTAATTACATTTTGAAGTCAACAATACTAATATATCATATGACCGCCACCTATTATGCTTGAGTATAACTAACTGTTGTTAAAACAGGCAAAACTCACTATACATATTGCCACACACAGCAAGCTAGAGTAATCAAACACTTTCTAAAAACTCACTAGAAAACTGAAGACAATAGAAAAAGTATGTCTTTTATACTACTCTGACTCCATCCTTGCTAGAGTTTCAACCGCATTATCAATACATTTTATCTTAAAAGAATTTTGATTAAAATTTACATTTCCTATTTTAATTACAGAGATTACAATGAGAGAGATATTGTTTAATTAAGCAGTCTGGAATCTTAATCTCCAGAGCCTGATTAGTTTTGTACAAAATATTTAATTTAATCACAAGAACTTTTTATTTTTTTTAATTAAAAATACTTTTTTTTAAAAGTATTTTTGTGACAGATTATGAAATAAAAGTATATAAAAGAAAGACAAGTTATAATTATTACTAATTCCTAACTTATCTCTAAATTTTCCCTCTATTTTTTTTTTTTTTAGCTTCTATATTTTAATTTTATATTTTTTTAATAAAAAAACATACAAACAAGTGAATTATGTAACTCGTATATACACACACTTACGCAAGTGTGTATATACATACTGTCACAATACAATAAAGAAAAATATTTTGAATAAAACTAAGACTTCCTTTATAATGTACATTAATGTGTTTTCATTTAAAGGATTAAGAAAATTTAAAAAACTAATTGATTTTAATGAATGTAAATTGAAAAACAGGATGAAGTAATTCAATTATTTATTAATCATGATGAAAAATAATTTATTGTAATTCCATTGTTTTTAAATTCCACTGTATATAACAATAGGGGATTCAGATTATTAATTACAGAAAATACAGATATGAAATGCAAGACAGCTTTAAAGAAAAGACAATTGCTCCTAATTTCCATACTGGTCAAGTTAAAGTTCCAAAGTAGGAGGTGAGAACTAGACCAATTATCTTGCTACAATCTATCAAGTTAAAGAAACTAAATGGGAAATGAATGGCCATTTTACCTTATATATGCTTAGTCCAAAAATGACAATAAGAAGTCAGTCTACTGGTCTATCTTGAAAAATATAAAAAAACAACCTACTAGTTTTGTGACACTAGTGCTATATTCTATTCATTATACAAATAAAAAGAGTCTTCTCACTTAAATGACCTATGTCAAAAAAAATATGAAGCACAAAGAAATTGGCTAGTGAGTAAAAAAGTCACTTTTTTAAACATTAACTTTGCATTTAATGAAAATCTATTTATACTTATTGCCTCCAAATTAAAAATAAATAAATTTATAAGTTAACAATTTTTGAATGAAATTAAAGCAATTCATCATGGAAATAAATTTGGACAAACTTTCTTAAAGTTAGAGGATAAAAAACTAAAACAAAAGAATTTTTGAATAAAAGCAATTGACTAAGGATTTCATTAACAAGTGGAAATGCATTTTGAAATCTTTCTTAAAGTTTGCAAATGGAGATAAAAAATAACCAAAGAGTTGAAAAGGATTTTTAATCTGGTCTCTTAAAGGTAAGTAATATTTCTTTATCTTAAAAAATTTTGTTTATAATTTCAGAGTTGTCACAAAATAGTAACAATTTGTTATAGGATAAAAATAATTATAATTACTTAGATCACCACATGGGATTTCATCAAAAACAGTTGACTGATTTTTCAGGTTCTAATTAAGCATTTGTTTCATATCGTTTCTTTTGATTTTTGATATTGAAATGTATGCCAATTGTAAGAACTAATTTCTCTTTATAAGAGCTCTTCTTAAAATTAAAAAAATAATTTTAAAAGTTTGAGTATTTTTAGTTCAAATGTCTTTCAGTTTGACCTATTCAAGATCAAATTTCTCCCATCTTATTTGAAAGACTCTAGTGAGAATTTCATACATAAATGCAACATTTTATTTTTACAATAAAATCATTTGTCTATATCATATAATAATAATTGTTACATTATTTATATTCTAAATGTGAGCTTATAAATGAGACTTTCTAAAAGTTAATATTTGAATTTTTGCAAAATAAATGATTTAATAGAGTCCTTAACTATAACAATGACATTTTTTAAAACTGGACATACCATTCATAAATATTTTAGAATTAAATATTTTTTATTTGAATTCCATTTTCAAAATGGTGTGACAGTAGCCAGGTTCAAACCCTGTTACAAGGAAATTAAATAACACTTACCAACTACCCTTAATGCACGTAATTATTTAAATTGTCTTCAATGTGTTAAATATAATGCATGAGAAGTGAGATATATACACATGTAAGGGAAATCAATATTGAAAATTTTTTTTTAAAAGAAAACAAATTGGAAAGGGAAAGGGATTAAAGAGTTTATAATTATTTATTTCAAAATATTTTTTTTAAAAATATGTTATTACAAATTTGAGAAATATGGTTATTACAAATTTGAGAAATACAGTTATACGCAAATATTTTTATTATTATTATTATCGATTGTTTCAAATATATATTTTTGTTTTGATCATATCTTAAATTAATGAGGGTAACAAAAAGAATTACTGTATATGCCTCTAGGCAATTCTTAGTTATTTAATACAATGCTTAACTACTCTAAAAATTCCGAGAAAACTCTAATGAATATACGGTGAGCCAAAAATGATAGAACAAAAAAAAAAAAGAAAATGTAAAAAAAAAAAAAAAGCATTCCAGAGAAAGAGATTGAAGTACTGATAAAACTCTTTTTTTGGAAAAAGTACAAAGAAGTTAAAGGGGAATTGAAACAGCTGAGCAGGAGAGAACAGTGGATATTTTGGAAAGAGTGATTTTCATTTTTATATATTTTTTGCTTTGATATATTAATTCGGATGGCTGTGCTTGCGTGGCTATAAAGGACATCAAAGTTTCTCTTTTGCATTAACTGTTTTGCAGAATAGATGTATCCTGAATCAATTTATAAAATATCAACATTCATAATAATGGGGTAACAGCAGATACGTAAAGGGCATCACCATCCGCTACAAGTACGAAGCTGATTCTACCACATGCTAGCAGGAGAAACCCACGAACCTCACCAATATGCTATACTGAATAATATAGAATAAAATAAAAAGGATCAAATCTAATATTATAAACTAATTCCCATTGAAAGATTAAGTCGTTATTACTTTGCTTCGCATCTCGTTCATACTACAAATGGACGCTAATGCCAAACTTTGCCGATAACAGATATTCCTCTTAAATAAAATAAACCTCGATTGCTTAAGGATCATGAACTTAGAACTATCTACATGTATGTAAGTGAATGTATCATTATTCAAATCCTGGGGTCCACAAGGTAATATGATTCTTTTTATATTAATATAAACTTAGAATTGCCTATCGTTACCCTCTGAATAATTCTATATGATTAAGTTAGTAATTTGAGTTGTAGCATATAACTATATATATATATATTTATCCCAATCAACATTTATGTTTTATTTAGTAAATTTTTTTTTGTTTATTGTTATTGCTTTGTTATATTTTAATATGGGAATTATTTATATATTTTTGATCTTATGAATAATATGTTTAATAAATTAATAATAAAAGTTATACATTTACCTTATAATTGGAATTATCTACTAATTTATCGTCTATATTTGTCTATTGCTTTACCTGCCAAGATGTATCACAAAAATATTTAAATATGCCTAACATGAATAGGCACGTATATATTAAGTACATTTTTAAACTCAAACCTAATGTCTGAGAAATAAATTGGAGCAATTAACTTGGGGAATAAAGATTTTAGAGACAGGGAAGTATATGCAAATAGGTTTAAGAGATTTAGAGAGAGGGAAAGAGAGCGTTCAAATACACATATTTCTTCACATACCTCCATTCATCTGATAGGTTTTCCTCCCGACCCTGAGAACGAGCTAGCTTGGGTCGGTCACCTCATTAGATAGGAAAAGTATAATTCTCACTGTACTAGTGAGTCTGGCGCTTGAGGTCAGCTACCAACTGATGCTCATAAATATACTTTTCCCGTAGAAATTTATTTATAGATCTTAAGGAACAATGGCCACTAGAAAACGTTTAACTTAGATTCTTAAATAAGATATACACAAGATCTAGAAATTGTGTGTATAAAATCACCAAAAAATAATTGGTTTATATTCGAATTTCAATTCAGTAGATAGTGGTTAAATACTGTCTACAGATGTGGTGACTAGACAGCCATAGTATTACATCCATTATAGCATGTGGTCCACTTGTCCATTTTAAAGATTTATTTTTGCCAAGCATTAGGATTGATATATGGGGGTTGGCTGTTAAAATGGCTTCCCAATGAATGGGGCTATGAAAGTAGGAGAATGGCAGGTTGATAAGAATTTTTATTTTATTTTAATTGTCTCACAAACATTGCGCTGAAAAATAAAACACCAGATAGGGGAGAAAATAGGAGTGAGGATTAGAGATTCAACAGTAAAGCAGGTGACAGTCAGCATAGTATTTTGTAGGCTGGGGTGATGAGCCCGGCACGTTATATATATATAAAAAATAATAATAATAAATTGTGTTATTATTTTACTCAGAGTTCATTTGTCTTAGAAAGATTTCATAAGAATAAAAGTAGAAATAAAGTAGATGAAAACCTGTTCAGGAGAAAGGAAAAAAAACAATAAACCAGGACAACAAAACAAGAGACAGGTGTGATTATAGAAAAATTCCAGGAGGGAGAGGGGATGGAAATAAGGGTATTCAGAAGACAAAAAGGAGAAAGGCCGAGAGAACATATCAGCAGTTTACAAGGATACTTTAGGAGATAAGGGATGCCAGAGGAATGCAAAATAATTGTAGCACATATCCACCTTCAAGGGTATGCCAAAACATGGTGGGATTCGATGTTAAATCAACTCCAAACATTACAGGTGTATGAAACAGCCTTGAAGAAGACATTTTGGACAGAGGAACAGCAGGAGAATATTAAACTGCAAATCATCAGTCAGAAGTTTCTGGAGAATGGTAAGGAAAGTTATGTATGGTTTTTTAGACAAGTGGCCACACTGAAGGCATTAGAAAGGTGCCAACTGTCTGAAAATCAGATCGTAAGAATAGTATGCCAAAATGTGCCATTGGAAATAAGATGCTTGGTGGGGATAAAAAGTAAAAGGTCAGCTAAAAAAACTGACAAAATATTAAGTCAAATGGGAAGAGCTGAGCAAATGTGTGGGATTGGAGATAGAAAAATTCATGGACAAAGGTCAAACAGATATGGCAAAAGAACATGCAAAAGAGTTGGTCCACCAGGAAAAAATGAAACACTTGGGGAATTTTGTGTGTTCATGGGAAGACAGGGTCCTGTGCTATGCTGAACAGGGGTGCCCAAAGATTAGTATTGAGATTGATCAAATAGAAATAGAAACCCTCATAGATTCAGGTTGTCAAATTTCTGTGATATCCAAAATGCTATATAAAAAACTGGTGAGAAAACAATCTTACATCACAACCCTCCCATTGAAGGCCACCCAAGTAATGATGGCAAATAATAAGGCTAAGGTAGAACCCAAGCAGATATGGGTGGACTTACAGATTAATAGAAAACTTTTCACTCATGTATTCCTTATCATAAAAGACCTGATACATGAGGCCATATTAGGGTCTGATTTCCTACACAAATATAAATGTGTTCTGGACTATGAAAGGGAGAAAGTCACTTGCGAAGGAAAAACAATTAAATTTCTGGGGCCAGACCTATACAATTCAATAGGGGTCATAAATGTCGAGGAAGATCTAATGGGCAGGGTTATAGCAGAAAAGATTTAGCAATATTGGAAGAGCATAGCAGCATTTTTTCAGTTGTAATTAAAAGGTTTGAACAATGTATTAGGGTAATTCAGGAGCCGCCTTTCCATTCTAAGTCATACCCAGTTCCACATCAATACTGGGATGAGGTTAAGCAACAAATCAACCAAATGGTAGAGTGGGGAGTTAATTTAAAGTGTTCATCCCCATATTGTAACCCATTGGTGGTTGTAAAAAAAGATGGGTCAATAAGGCTCTGTTTGGATGCCAGTCAGTTGAACTGAATAACAATCCCAGATTGTAATATCCCACCACCTATGCAGGAACTGTTAGGGAGGTTTACGGGAAAGAAGATATTTTCAACTTTTGATTTGAGCACCAGTTATTGGCAGATCCAACTCCATCCTGAGGACAGGAAATACACTGTCTTTAGATATGATGGTTATTCTTATCAGTTTAACCACATGCCATTCAGCCTTATAAACAGTGGTACAGGGTTGTTGAGATGTTTAGACCAAGTGTTATCAGAGGAGGTTAAGATGTTGGTCACAATGTACGTAGATGATGTATTAGTGGCATCAGCAACCATCGAGGAACATTTTAAGGATGCAGAGATATTTTTCAAAGAATGCTTAAAGAAAGGGATTGAGGTTAATTTTTAAAAAAAATGAAATCACATTCTTAGGTCATATAATGGGTGCCCAAGGGATCAAACCCCACCCAGACAAGATCCTAGCTATTTGAGAATTCCCTAAACCTAAGTCTTGGAAGCAATTCAATGAGGAGTTTGTGGAACAGATGGAGCCTTTGGTCAGGTTGGTAAGAAAGAATGTACCCTGGAAATGGGATCATGAACAAGAGAAAGCCTTCAAAGCTATAGAGTGGTTTTGTGAAACAAGTCATGTTGGCTTTCCCTGATTTCAAGAAGCCATTTATTGTACAGACAGCAGTGGGTATGGGTTGGGGGTCACCCTATCTCAGATACAGGATAATGGTCAGATGGGGGCATTGTACTTTATAAACTGATTGCTTAAACTTTTAAGCATTGATTATTTTATTGGCCGAATGAGGTAAAAGTCTAAACTTTTAATTGGTCAACTCATGAACTCAAGCATCAAAATATATTCATCTTTTAATATTATATTCACTTACTTTATTTTCATTTGTAAAAAGTATATTAATAATTTGTCAGGTTATGAAAGTAAACGAAAGTTTTTTTAAAAATAAATTTTTATTTATAATTATAAAAATATTCGATAGCAGCAAATCTAAAATGAACGTTACTCACCAACCAAAAAGTTTTGCTGAAGTTGTTGATTTCTTTCCAATGTTACATTGCGGAAAAGTAAATAGTTTTTGCTAAAGTCTTAACTATTTTTCTAAAATAATTTCATTTTTAGCATATTTTATCAAAATAATTTATAATTTGTCAAAAAATACTTTTAAAATGGTCTAAAACATTTGTTTATCATTTTCAAAATGAAAGAAAAGAAATCGTAACTCTTTATTTATTGACAATCCATTTTCTTTGTTGTCGAAAGGTAACAACTAATCAGAATTAAGAATGGGCAGTGCTCTTCCTTTGTTAGACCTTTAATGTCAGTTTTATTGATTTTTTACTTGAAAAATAATTCCAGAGAGGGCAGCATCTTATGGAACTTTTTTTAACCTTTAAAAATAATTCAAAACTTAACGGTAGCATTAAAAATGACAGAATTAGAACGACTTGAAGCCGTCTCAGTTTTAACCAAAATGATCCATTAAAAGGTTAATTAAGGGACCTGAGATACACTATACCACTACTGAAAAGGAAGCCCTCACTATCGTCTGGGCATTCCAAAAGTTCAGGACACTCTTGTTGGGATCAGAAGTGGTTGTCATTACTGACCATAAAAGCTTAGAGTTTTTGAATCACAGCTACTTGACTAACAGCTGGCTGATTCACTGGAGTTTATATCTCCAAGAATATGACTATACTATAAAATATTGCAAAGGGTCAGAGAACATTGTGCCGGACATATTGAGTCATAACCCTACTAGATCCCAACCAGGCCACTTGAATGGAGATAACCTATATATAGCCAGTTTAAACTTTAGAGTGAATGAAGCAGTGGAACAAGACCTGGCCCAAATATCCTACCACCAATGGGAAGATGGACAACAAGACACTGATTGAGCAGCTAGAGGAAAATGGCACAACAGACAAGTTGGGTGGGAACAAGGCAGGATGCTATTGGATGAGACAATCGATATTGCAATATAAAATTCGAGATGATCAAGAGGAGTGGAAACCCGTCTCACCTTGTCAGATGAGGGATGCTGTTATCACTCATGTACACCAACTCTATGGTCACTATAGTACACCCAAAACTGAAAATTTGCTTCAGGACTGGTTTTATTGGCCTGGAATGCACACTAAAATTATGGCCATGGTAAGGCAGTGTGAAATATGCCAAAGACAAAGCCAGCTAATAGGAGTTATGTAACACCTATGACTTCCATAATTCCAACTAAGCCATGGGAATGATTGCCCTGGATTACTATGGTCAATTGCCTGCCTTTAACAAAAAGTAGTATCTGGTCATGGTCTATGATCTATTCTCGAAATTTGTAGCTGCGTACCCGATATCCCAAGGAAATACTAAGAACACTATAAAGATACTAAAAAATAACCTCTTTCCTACTATGGAAAAAACCAAATGTTTTATTATCAAATCATGGCACTCTCTTCATGTCAGGAGAATGGCATAGGTGGATACAATGACAAGGAATTAAGCCCATATTAGCCTCTATCCATAATCTGCAATCAAACCCATGTGAGAGGGTTATGCGGGAACTAAGTCAGTTATTTAGAACATATCTCCTGACAAACCACCAAGGATGGGTCAAACAAGTTCCACAGGTCGTCGATTATATCAATTGGTTGGTTAATGAATCGACCAGGTTTGCCTCAATATGGCTGCATTTAGAAAAACATGTCCCTCAATTGATAAAACCCCCCTTGCCTGGGTTGAATGAGCCGGATCAATGTAGAAGCCGAGAGCTCAAGCTTACCAGACTCTTATGAAAAAGAGTCAAAATAGAAATGAGGTCAGTGGGTACCCAGCACCGATTCCAAATAGGGTACAAAGTAATGGTGAAAATACCACATGTTAGTGACCCAGGAAAATTCATCTGCCATAAGTTTTGTAACTTATATGAGGGTCCATTCACTATTGTACAGCAACAGGGAAACAATGCATTTTGGGTAGACACTGGGTCAGAGGTTAAATGATCCTACAATGCTAAGGCTTTAAACCCATACTATAACAGATTTATTTTAGACCTCAAAATAAGTATACCTCATTTTGAAGTCTTTTCAACAGGGGAAACATTGTAACAATATCCGGGTTCAAACCCTGTTACAAGAAAACTAAATAACACTTACCAACTACCCTTGATACATCTAATTATTTAAATTGTCTTCAATATGTTAAATATAATGCATGAGGAGTGAGATTATTATACACATGTAAGGGAAATCAATATTGAATTTTTTTTTTTTTAAAAAAAAAAACAAATTAGAAAGAGAAAGGGATTAAAAAGGTATAATTATTTATTTCAAAATATTTTTTTTAAATATATTATTACAAATTTGAGAAATAGTTATATGCAAATATTTTTTTATTATTATTGATTGTTTCAAATATAGATTTTTGTTTTGATCATATCTTAAGTTAATGAGGGTAACAAAAAGAATTACTGCATATGCCTCTAGGAAATTCTTAGTTATTTAATACAATGCTTAACTACTCTAAAAATTCTGAGAAAACTCTAATGAATGTACGGTGAACCAAAAATACCAAAAATGATAGAACAAAAGAAAAAGGAAATGTAAAAAAAAAAGCATTCCAGAGAAAAAGATTGAAGTGCTGATAAAATTCTTTTTTTGGAAAAAGTACAAAGAAGTTAAAGGGAAATTGAAACAGCTGAGCAGGATAGAACAGTGGACATTTTGGAAAGAGTGATTTTCATTTTTATATACTTTTTTGCTTTGATATATTAATTCGGATGGCTGTGCTTGCGTGGCTATAAAGGACATCAAAGTTTTTCTTTTGAATTAACTGTTTTGTAGAATAGATGTATCCTGAATCAATTTATAAAATGTCAATGTTCATAATAATGGGGTAACAGCAGATACGTGAAGAGTGTCACCATCTGCTACAAGTACGAAGCTTATTCTACCTACCACATGCCAGCAGGAGAAACCCAGAACCTCACCAATATGCTACACTGAATAATATAGAATAAAATAAAAAGGATCGAATCTAATATTATAAACTAATTCCCATTGAAAGATTACATTGTTATTACTTTGCTTTGCGTCTTGTTGCTGGACTTCGCCGATAACAGATATCCCTCTTAAATAAAATAAACCTTGATTGCTTAAGGATCGTGAACTTAGAACTATCTACACGTACGTAAGTGAATGTATCATTATTTAAACCCTGGGTTCCGCAAGGTAATATGATTCTCTTTATCTTAATATAATCTTAGAATTGCCTATTCTTACCCTCTGAATAATTCTATACGATTAAGTTAGTAATTTGAGTTGTAGCGTATAACTGTATACACACACATATATATATTTATCCCAATCAACATTTATGTTTTATTTAGTAAAATTTTTTGTTTTGTTATATTTTAATATGGGAATTATTTATATATTTTTGGTCTTATGAATAATATGTTTTAATAAATTAATAATAAAAGTTATACATTTACCTTATAACTGGAATTATCTACTAATTTATCATCTATATTTGTCTATTGCTTTACTTGCCAAGATGTATCGCAAAATTTAAATACACCTGATATGAATAGGCATGTATATATTAAATAGATTTTTAAATTCAAACCTAACATTTGAGAAATAAATTGGAGCAATTAACTTGGGCAATAATGATTTTACAGACAGAGAATTCAATACGGCTAATTGTAAGTATACACAAATAGGTTTAAGAGATTTAGAGAGAGAGGGAAAGAGAGCGTTCAAATACACATTTTTTCACATACCTCCGTTCATCTGATAGGTTTTCTCCCAACCCTGAGAATGATTTAGCTTGGGTTGGACACCTCATTAGATAAGAAAAGTAGGGAAAGTATAATTCTCACTGTACTAGTGAGTCTGGCACTTGAGGTCAGCTACCAACTGATGCTCATAAATATACTTTTCCCATAGAAATTTATTTATAGATCTTACTTAAGAGACAATGGCCACCGGAAAACTTTTAACTAAAACTTTTAACTTAGATTCTTAAATAAGATATACACAAGATCTAAAAATTGTGTGTATAAAATTCCCAAAAGATAATTGGTTTGTATTCGAATTTCAATTTGGTAGATAGTGATTAAATACTGTCTACAGGTATTATAGTGACTAGACAGCCATAGTATTACATCCATTATACCGTGTGGTCCACTTGTCCATTTTAAAGATTTATTTTTGCCAAGCATTAGGATTGATATATGGGGGTTAGCTGTTAAAATGGAAATGGGTTTTAGTTTAGATGTCTTTAAAGAATGAAAATATATCTTAAAATTCTAAGTTAAATTTATTATTATTAAAAGTATAAAATAAATTTCTTTACAGATTTTTATAAAAACCATTTTTGTTATCCAGTAAGAACTGTTTCTATTTTGTCTTAAATTAAATTTTTTAACAATTTGACTTCCTAAAACAAATATTTTTAAAAATATCTTATAGTCAAATAATTTTTGGGTTTAAAATAAATATTTTACAAATATATTGTATATGCTTAAATATGTAAACAAATTACTAAAAAAATTGCAATTTTTCTTTTCAAAAAGACATATTTAACAACTGCCTTGATATCAAACAATCCACCTATCAAAAATTGTTACTTGTACTTAAATCAAAATGGCATTTGATCGCTTGATTTATGTGCAAATTTTAATTTTCTAGAGATCCATACAATACTGACAGCTTCAGATTTTTTTTGAACCAATAATTTTAATAATGATTTCAGCATAAAAACATATGGTAATCTTAACATTATAAATGCCCACAAATAGCAGCACCAATACACCCAAAACATTTCAAAATAAGCAAATTTTATAGCTACCAAATAAACACACAAGCAACAATAATAATAACAATAATGTTCAAATAAAGCAAATGAAATTAGTAGAAAAAATGAATTCCATGATAATCCTATAATTAAAAGCTTTAATGAAAACAATAATGTTCAAAACAAATTAGAAAATATCTCTAGCATAGATAATTCACTAATTCAAATAATGTTATTAATAGATTAGAAATGGATTCCAGCAAGTCTGCTTCCTTATCTGATTTAAATGAATTACAAACAAAAGCAAAGATAACTTATGCAATGCAGTGAAAAATAGTGGGCAAATAAAAATAACTAAAATTAATTTACTTATAAAAATATGAAATTTTTAAATATAGATGAGGAAATAAAATTACTTCTATTGAGAACATTCATGAAAATCTAAAAATGATTGCAGAGAATTACATAACTATTTGTGTAACTTATAAAAGAATTTTAATAACTGGTGGGTATAGAAATAATAAACCTTATGTGCAGATAACCAGTAGCTAATACATAAAACTAATCTTCCACACCAGTCTTATTAAAAATATTCAAAGATAACTTTCCTCGTATAAGATTAACAATATTCTTCCTATTTATGTTTTGGTTCCCGAGATATTTTATTTTTAATCTGACATCTCTGAAGCAAATTTCTTTTTATCAATAAAATGTTAAAAATTATAACCAGGTATCAGATTCTGGCCAATAAGCCACTTAGAGCCTGATTTAATCTATCCAGGACCATTGTGATATATAGGCCATCATTTAGATTGCTCTTTTTTACTTTTTAAATACATTAAACAATTTTAATTATAAACATATTTAATCTTATTCATGCTAATAAACTGTGTAAAAAAATTTCAATTAAATTTTTATCATCTTTGTAGCCTTTTTATTTGAATAATGGTATAATGTAACATTTAATTATTCCTTTTATTTGTTTCTTCAGTAACTTTTTTATATTAAATAAGTTTTTTTTAAAAAAATAGAATTAGTAACCAAAATATTATATTTTATATTGAAACAAGTATATATATTGTAAAGGTCTGGGAGCTATCAGGATCTGCATCTGTTTATGGTCAGACCAAGAGTCTTTAGGTAGGATGCTGGAGATGACACGATGAAGTATATAACCAATGATTGTATCCACTTTCAATGGACTAGCTCTGAACCTGTTTATTAAATCTAGATACAATTTAGGTAGGTTCATCCACCTCACACCCCTTTCTTTGGATCTGTTATGCCCCATTATTCAAACCCAGGGAAAATTACTCTTCAACTCTCTTAACAGGGATTCACATAGCAACCTGCACCTTTATATAGTTTACAACTAGCATTATTGGTGTTCGATTTGTTATAGAACTATTATATGAGAAAAATATATATATGTGCATATTAAGACTGATAGTTTACTGTTGAATGCAAAATTGAATCAATAAAACAGAGATCGGAATAATGGAAACAAATTGTTTAACATTTATTTAATTAATGACAAAATGAATTAAGAATAAAATATTTTAGCAATCATAAAAAGAAAATAAATTGCATGTGTCAAGTGTGAACCTCTATCACATCATGAATTAAATAATCTTATGGTTCCAATCCCTTTTGTCCGATGGTAGAAATCCATGATGACATCGACTATTTACAAGATTATTGAAAATAAAAAACATATATATTAAGATTATAAAATAAACATGATGCTAACTATCTAAATTAAATATCCATTCTTATATATGTACAGTAACATCGTTATTTATCCTTGGTTGAAAACGTACTACTTGATTAGGTGCCCCAAGCTAAAGTATAAATCACTATTGTCATAGATAAGAACATATATATATATACGAGATAGTTAGTCATTCATACCAAAAATGAACATATAACAATTGTTAATTAACAATAAAAAATAATAATAACTTGAACACTGTCCTGTATCAAGTGTTTGTAATTTAATTTGTAATAAATGAATATCTTAACCTCCATTCATGTAGATGACCAGATGTTAAGTCGCTATACTGGGAAGGATAGGCATAAATTTTATTTACAATAATAAAAATATATAACTAAACTAAACCACCCCGCCTTTCTTTTCTATCAACATTACTAATGAAATCTTCCAAAGCACAAAATGTAAAGTTCACACTTCTGAGAATGAAAACAAAACGATTTCAAAAAATAAGAAAGATTTACAATAATAATCATATGATAAAATTTAATGGTTAAATCAAAGTTTGTCAAATCATCCTCATAATAATTCATGATTTTTGGCATGAAAATCTTTGATAACAAAGTTCAGTTATTCATATTGCTTTTTTCTGCAAAGGATTGTTCATGTAGTGATGTCTCCTCACATCGTTTAGAATACAAGCACATCAATCCTTAGTTGGTCTATCTCTTGATTCTCCTGCATACATCTCGAGTTGAACAATAGACATTTTCTTATGTATATTATCGAAGTAGACAACGGAAGTTTCACGCAGTAATGTTAGGGTAGAGAGCGATCAAACCCTGCAGCATGATTGTTTTATCCCATATGCATCTTACAGTATCTTGTTTGAACTCATAAACTATATTGACTAGTTTTCTTTCCCGGTTAGATTACTACTCCATAATTACTTTTGATTGCTGGCAATGCTTGTGTTCTCTTCTGTCCATATTTGAAAAAAAAAAATCAAAGTTTCTTCACTAACAGTTAGAAAATAAATTTTGTTATTGCACAAATTTATATGATTTTTTTAAAAAGTTCACTTAACAAACTATTGCTTTCAATTTGATGGGGTTTTACATTACTGTATCTAATTAAAAAGAATTATTATTTCAAACAACATTCTCCATTTTCCGGCCTTCGGAATTTTTATTCAGTTGACATTAAGTTTTTATAGAAAAAGCATTATTTTCAAAGAATGATTTAAAATTGATTTTTCTTTTATAGTCTTTGATTTCCTTTACCTGATGTATTAAAATTCTCATTTCCTTTTAAGTCAATGTAGCTGCTTATTGTTGTATGTAGCTGCTTATTGTTGTATTTATATTACCAATGAAACAATTCATTTTAAAAAATGATAATAAAATAGCAGAACTACGATTTTATTTTCATACTCAGTTTCCTAGCAACTAAATTTGACACCAAGTCATCTCTAAATTTGCTTAGTTTCAGTTTGCGTCATGTATTATTTGATTTTAAAACATACAGCACAATCTAAGTTTGTGAAATAGTGTATATATAGACTATTTCCTTTTATTATTTTGCTATACTAATAATCAAAAATATATATTGTAACGTTTATTTATATACGTTGCAAATATATTGGCATTTGGTAGAAGCTAAAAAATAAAAGTAAATTTAGATTTTTTTTTGACTAATTTTTTTTTAAAAAAATAACATACAATGAAAGTTAAATTATTCTTTCGGTTTTTTTTTATGTAATTAGAAATAAAAGTTAGAATTGGAGAGAACAAAAGACACAAATTACCAATCTAGATAAGAGAAAGTAAAAATATTTCAACTAATTAAAGATGGCAGAATTATGCTGAAAAAAATAGAGACTTTGTAACATAAATTTTATAAAGAATATATAAGATTATCAACGGATATTTTGACAAACAAAAGATATGCACAGAAGTGAAAACTGGGCCTCTAGAGAGTATAAAAGGCAGAGATTAGTTTGAAGGACTTCTTGTTCGTTGGTTTCTCTAGTTGGTCTTGGATAGCAATAATATATCCATGATCCTCTCGCTAATAATTCGCATGTCGGAGTGAACTGGAGCTTCTGAAGACATCTGCCTGAAGATGTATACCAGAAAAGCTTGTGACCAACTAGGAAATGGACCACAGGATCAAATAATAACCAAAGGCCGACTCATCTACCCAAAAAAAACTATGCATAGTTATCTACTACTGAATTCCCAAAACTTACCGGTAAGTTATACTTCATTACTCCTGATTGTGACCAAATTAAACGTTTTCAAACAATTTCTAAAAGTATGTTTAAACAATCCCGATAGAGACATTATTTCTGTACAAGAGACATTCAATTTTAAGGAAATTTCTAGAAGAAATTTAGATATGAAAGTAATTGTAAAATTTTTTTTATTAATTATTCACTCTGAGTTGTGTTTCTCTAAGTAATTTATTTCAAATATTTTTTAGTCTATTAGAATAAAATTATTTCCAATACCAATTTTCATTTGTGCGTTATTAATAATAGTTATTATTTTTTATTATTAAATCTATTAGTAGTTTAATAAGATTTAAAAATGTAATTTACCTTTGCCAATATGTTTGAATAAGCCCAGGAATAATAATCTTAAAAAAATTAATTCTCGTAACGGTATGATGTAATACCGATTAGTTTAAAAGTATTTTTTTTATTTGTGAGATGTTATATGACGATTTCAGCGAATTCTTAGGAATTCTGGTGCCCAGATTAAATAAATTAAAAGCTGATTTCGTCGATAGCACAATTCTCAACAATTAATAGGCCGAGTTGATCAGGAAATATAGCTATGTTTTTAGAATAGAAATATAACTTTCTTCTTTTTTGACATAGCTTGATCAACTCACGCGCAGTTTATATTAGCGTGTAGAGGCCTAGCAAAACGGAAAACGTTACAATATATATATATGATAATCTATCATGACTTTCTTTTGTCAAATGTTACCAAATGAGCATACACATTGCATATATATATATATATATATTCACGCTCAAGATAGGGAAATAACATTCATGTGATTTGCAAGAGTTTTGGATGGGTTCAAATTGGAATGTGGTCTAATTTTGGCTGGTATGATTGAGTTGAAGCTACCTTTCCCTTATAGACTTAAAATTTTAATTTCTAATAAAAGTTTTGCATTTCAAGTTTATTGTTTTCCCTTTTTTTTATAAGAAGGGTGATGAAGCCTATCTCTATTGTTTTGTAATCTCTCAACTATGCAAATTGTTATCTAGATTTTCTTCAGTCTTTTCATTTTTTATCCTGCGAAACATTGTTCAATTTGGGGTTCAAACATAGGATCTTTTTTATTATTGATGGTTTTATATCGTGAGCACACTAGTACTAATGTATCTCTGTTACAGATGACAAATATTTTTACTTGCCAGCCTCTATTCTGCTCCTATTGAGTCTTTCTGGATTTCTTTTGAGGACTAACAGAAGATTAGAGCGTCCATCACTTGGTGTGGACTAACTCTTTAAGTGGCTCTAAGATGACCCAATATTTGCTCTAGCATCTATTAGGATATTTCCTCATCATAATTCATAACCTTACTTCATTATATGCATACATATTTCTTTCTATTTCTTTCACTTTTTTTAGCTTGCATATCAGGAAAGTATGACAGTCTTATAGTTACTGAGATTGTCCATAATACGGCTTCATAATATGTGCATTATAGGTGCCCCTGACTTCACCTTACATATCTAACCAAAATGTGTTGGACCTAACTGTTTGATTATAGAGTAAAATCCCATATATTGTTGACAAAACTTTTGATATGTTTTCAAGTGGCTTACTTGGTGGGGCATTTTGATAAAAACTTTGTCCCTGATCTTGAAATTGTATTTACCTCTTGTCTTGTCCTTGTTTCTTTTTTGAGCTTTATCCACCAACTGCTGATGTGCCATTTGAATATTTTTCTTCATGTCATACTGTGGATATCTAATTAAAGATTGGCACTTGACAAATAATGATGTTCATATGTCACTCTGGGTTGGCTTGACTGGTCTGCGTTCCATGCATAGAGGAAATAACCAGAAGCTAAAGTTTAATGTAAAATGTAGTTGCTACCATCTGTGGCCTATTATTTTTGGGTACCCTTTCCTTTTGTCAGTGTTTATATCAATTTTTTTTACATATATATATACTTTATTCTCTTTTGACAATATCATAGCAGATTCAATTACTGTGAATAGTCCATTTTCATGTTCCAATGGTAGCAACTTCTTAGTCCTTCCTTAACATGTGCTTGTCCATTAAGCACTGCCACTTATGTGCCTAAGAAAGGTGAAGGGACCTTCATATGTATTGCATAGCTTAAGGAATTTAAAACCCTTTTGCTTAGTGGACAGCAATATGGTCATCTCCATTCTCATCCCATAACCTTCCATATGCTGATCATCTTCTGAATTATAGAAAGTCTTTAACTGCCATAATGCCTATCTAAGATGATCAAGTATATTGATTTCACTTATGTCCTCAAAATTGGTTCTTCCAAGGTAATAGCTTTCTTCTGATATAGCTATTTGAGCTAGCAACAACTTATTCTCGATATTGCCATTATATTCATAGATTTTGAAGTTGAGAATAAACTTCAGGCTCTAGGTAATGATTGCTCAAGTTACTATGGGTTTCTTGGCTGAGCAATTCAGTCATTTCCGTGGTATTTGTGGGTGGGGTCACTATGTGAGCACTGGCATTACTTTGATATATATTTGGCATTATTTCTTCAAATTAGGGTCAAGGGTATGATTTTCTATTCCAACTTTGGCGAACCATAATTTCCGAGCAGTCGAAAATTCAGGGCCAAGTGAGATTTCAGCAATGAAAAACCATTTAGTATCTTGAGTGAATTCAAAAATGAAATCAGACAAAACGTGTCAAAGATAATAGCTTGTCACTTTTTATCTAAACTGCAAATGATAAACCTCATCATCCTCCTCACAGGTAAGAGACCAATTTCCAATGGCTAAACATGTTGAACCAGGTGAAAATGGAATAGGTTGATTGATTACATGCACTCTGTAATTTTTCTAAAAACTGTCCATGAGCTTCATGATCATCGAAGGCAGCCATTGAGTTATCACCAGCGTACTTCATAAAAAATTTCCTGTTTATAATAAACTGAAAATAGCTGATATTACTATAGGATAACCCTAAAATTGCAGCATCGCACAAAATATAACTAATATTGATCATGAGCAATGCACCAGTCACACCAAAAAAAAAAGGTTTATTTGGTAGAATCCCCTTTTCATTTTCCAGTATAGCTTCTTTACCTTGTTCATTGTCCAATGCTGCAGTTGCTCCAATATCATTCCACTTGTGTTTCATTTCTGAGGAGATTTTGGAGGTGCCAACATTTCAACATCCATATCACTTGCCCTTTCCTTACCACACTGAGTACATGTTGATTTCAGCCCATTACATCCCAACAACCAATGTATCCTTACTTATTTGGGATTCAATAATTTCCAAATCTTCAGGTGGTGACTTCATCTAAGTGCTTTAGATCTTGACCTAAGATTTCTATTTCTGTATTATCTAGTGAAGAGGTGGTTCAATTTCATATGGATGATCTGTAGTTCCTTCTGAACTTCATCCTGGTGCTTCCCTTGGCTTTCACATATTTCTTTCATGAAAGTTTCATGGCTTTGGCACATCTCTTTGTATCTGATGTTTAGCTGGTAGGTGATACTATCTTTAAAATCCTCAAATCATTTCTGACATTGTACATCCCTTTCATCCATTTACTTCCTTATCCTTCCATTTCTTGTTTCAGTTCAGCATTATCTTTCTGAACATTCTTCAATCCTAGAGATAGTTCTCCCATATTCTATTTAAGTTTATTTTCAACATTCTTTATTTTCCATATTCATTTATGCCTCCATTATGTCTATGTCCCTTTTCAAATCTCTTAAGTGATATATATTCTCTTTCAGCTGTTTCTACCCTATTAACATCAGCCTTAGTTGCCATATTATCCAACTTGCTATTCTGATCTTCCTTCATGTCATTCATATTGCTGCTCATTTTCGTTTCCATGTTTGCTATTTCTTTGTTGGATGCCATGGGATCTTTCATATTATCCATCTTACTGTTTATTTTGATCATCATTTAAAAGAATCCCTCCAGTCATCTCATTTTCTGCAATCTGTGATATCCCAATTTTAGGTGCTTGTCTGACTTCAGTGGCAAAGGAGTTTGAGAAGTTTGAGAAGCTCCCTAGCTCCCTTCCTGTATCTATGAAGATTGTTCAACATCCATTATAGACCCCCCCCCCAGGTATTTGGATCAGTGTAGATCCTTTCTCATTACTGGTAGTATCATCTACCATTTCACTATCACTATTACTTCAAATCATTTTTACTCCATATTAACTAACTGTTTAACACTTCGGATTATCATCTAATCATGCTTTTGTGCAGACTAAGTATAAAAATATTTATTTATTAGACTATAAATGAACACATGCTGTAGTGTATCACACCACCCCTAACTGTTTTTTAACTTCCTTAGAAAAAAAATGTTTTTTTTTTCTTTTTAAAATCTATTTTTTAGCATATGCCCTTTTTATATGCCTAACTCCACTATTTTAGTTTTCATTTATTAATTAATAAATTCATTTATCATCAGTCTCAGTTTATTGAGCCATTCACTATGTTTTTTAAACTTGCATTCAACACTTTGTACATGATCTTCTGTCAACACACTTATTTAGAATTGGCTCAACTTTATGATGTCAATTCTTTTGTTATTGGAAGTGCTAGTTATTTGTTGAGAGTATAAGTTCATTAGGATTTACTTTCACAGAAATATAAAATAGAATATAAGTTTATAAAAAAGACAAAAATAAATTTTTGTATGAATACCAATCCAATGGTTGGACCTCCTGTGAAACTAAGGTATGGGCAAGATGTGTGTTCACACCCCACATTGAGCATCAGGTGTAATGGTCTGGGAGCTATCAATGTCTGCATCTGTCTAAGATCAGACCTAGGGTCCTTGATTAGGATGCTGGAGATGATGTGATGAAGTATATAACCAATGATTGCATTCACTTTTAATTGACTAACTCTAAACCTGTTTATTAAATTTAGATACAATTTAGGTTAGTTCACCCATCTCAAAACCCTTTCCTTGGTTCCATTATGCCCTACTATTCAAACCCAGGTAGAATTCACCTTTGATCTCTCTTAACAGGGATGAACATATTCATGTAGCAACTTGTACATTTTATATAGGCTACAATTAGCATTATTGGTATTCAATTTGTTATAAAACTACTATATAAGAGAGACATATATATGTGCTTATTAAGACTGATAGTTGACTGTTGAATGCAAAGTTGAATCAATAAATCAGAAACTGGAATAATGCAAACAAATTTTTTAATATTTATTTATCTATGACAAAATAAATTAAGAATAAAATATTTTAGCAACCATAAAAAGAAAATAAATTGCATGTATCAAGCATGAACCTCTAAAAAATAAATAAATTGCATGTGTCAAGTGTAAACCACTACCATACCATCAATTAAATGTTATCTTCTTATTGTTTGAATCCCTTTTACCTCATGGTAGAAATCCATGATGAGACTGATTATTTACAAGATTATTGAAAACAATATATATATTATAATGGTTGGGCTGTATTGTGGTCTTACCATATCTGCCACACAAGGGTGACATCAGGCCATTCGAACCTGGAAAATTTATATAGTAAGCAGATACTTAAGTAAGATCCAAAATTTTAAATAAATACGACCGAAATGCCCCAGTCACTAGTTAACGGAGCAGCAGAGATATATTATAAGATTGAAAAAATAAAATAAGCTACTGCTAGATTAACAATACACAGAAACATTTATTTTGCACATATATAAAATTTAGAATTATTTACTTTAGTATAATGTCTACTTTAACATTTGATTTAATTTAAATTTTTTTACTTTTTATTTTATAAGTTCGCACAGATGAATTAATATTTTATTACAGTGTTGAGTATGGATAGACTACATAGATTGCATTCGAAAAAGAAAATATTCTATATCCCTTATTTAACCCTAGGCCAAATGTTTGCGGTCAAACTAACGCCAATCTATCTGATATATCGATGTATTCAATGCAGTATGAATACGACAGCACAATACCGTACAGTCAGAAATGTACATCTGAACAGCATGGTTATAGAAGAAATTTGTCCCTCGTCCAGTACAGGAATGCTACGTCTGTCTGGCGAGAATATAAAAAAAATCTCCATAGGAAAGGATTGCTATCCTTTTTGCCGACTTACGATCCCATTCCATAGGCTAAAGGGGTGATCCAAGGAGCAGGGAATACCATCTGACTCTGATGGTCAATAATAGGTTTATTTTGCCCAAATGCAGCATATAATGTGATCCTGCACATAGCGGATCTTCATGCTACATTTACTAATTACACAGATACATCCAAACCATTAACCAATATAACTGCGAAACAAATAACCTAAGATCAATCCTCCCTTTAATTAAACTAACATAACTTTGCAATCTATGCAGTTGTCCACACCTAACTTAAATTTAACATTTATTAAAAGTTTAGCTTAACAGAAAAAAATCATAATAAACACTTAAAAGAACAAAAAAAAATTAATGGAAATGATTTTAAAACTACATATGTTAAAAGTAATTATTAATAAATGATTTAGTTGATCAGATAGAAATTTATATTTCCATTTAAATACTGGAAAAATTTTATAGTTAAAGTTCATTAGTTATATAGAGTTCTTACGGTTTTAAAGAGAAAGTCCATATTTTTTAGTTGCTTGTAATTTTGATCCCTTTGTTTCTAATTCCCACAATGTCCTGGGGAGACTGGTATGCTGTTTGATGTTCTATTGGTATTCATCCGGAGGTCCTTTACTGTAGCTGGTATAGTTCTTTGCAGGCTTTTATTGCAGGACCCTGATGTCCTGGGGTCTGCAATATAGGAAAACGACATTTCATTTCTTCTTTTAGAAAAGCTGAAGGGATTGAAAGTGCGTCTTTTCAATCCCTTCTCCTTCAACTTTCCCAGACTTAACACATATAGCACATGTAATTTATTTCCAATCTTTTCCTTTTTGTATTAAAATTGCGAATTGACTGAACATGATGTCATGACTGTGGTCCTTTCCTGCGGTATTTTTTATTGGCTATTCTGTTTTTATTGTTTTTCGCCTATCTGACCTGTAATTATAAATTTTGAGATGCCCAAAGGCTAGTTTACTTTGACTAAATAAAAATAATCATTTCCATTTTTAGCCTTTTTACACAATAGAATTAAATTTTGTACATTCTTAGATATATTTTTATCTTTAAATCATTTTTTTCTGAAAATTTAGTTCTAAAATACTTTTTTTTTTAAATAAAGTTTTCTTTTAATAATTTTTCATCTGTGCGATTTTATATATATACAAGTTTAGATGACTTTCAATTTTTAATTCTGAAAAACAAACTTTTATTTGCGAACTTTTTTATTTTTAATTTCTAATTTTAGTTATTAAAATAATGTAACAGCATGTGTGCCCGTTACAATATATTAAGATTACAAAATAAATGGGATGCTATCAAATTAAATATCCATTCTTATATGTGTACAGTAACATCAGTGCTTATCCTTGGTTGAAGACATATCACTTGAGTAGGTCCCCCCAACTAAAGTATAAATCACTATTGTTACAGATAAAAACATATATGAGATAAGTTAGTCGTTCATACTGAAAACGAACATATAATGATTGTTAATTAACAATAAAAAATAATAAATTGAACTCTGTCCTGTGTCAAGTGTTTGTAATTTAATTTGTAACAATAAATGAAGATTTTACCTCCATTCATGTGGATGACCAGATGTCAAGTCACTATAATGAAATGAAGATCTTACCTCCACTCATGTGGATGACCAGATGTTAAGTTGCTATAATGGGAAGAGTGGGCCTAAACTTTATTTATAATGATAATAATAAAAAAATATAACTAAACTTAACCATCCCTTTCTTTTCTACCAACATAACTAATGGAACCTTCCAATGTGCAAACTGTGAAGTTTATGCGCCTGAGTATGAAAATAAAATGATTTTAAAAAAAATAAAGAAAACTTTATAATAATAATCATATAATAAAATTTAATGGTTAAATCAAAGTTTGTCAAATCATCCTCATAATAGTTCATGATTTTTGGCGTAAAAAACTTTGATAACACAGTTGTTATTCATATCGCTTTTTTCTGCAAAGGATTGTTCACATAGCAATATCTCCTCACATTGTTTAGAATACAAGCACATCAATCCTTAGTTGGTCTATCTCTTGATTCTCCTGCATACATGTTGAGTTGGATAAGACATTTCCTTTATGTACATTATCAAAGTAGACAATGAAAGTTTCATGCAATCATGTTAGGTAAGAGAGCGATCAAACACTGCAGCATGATTGTTTTACCCCATATGCATCTTACAGTATCTTGTTTGAATTCATAAACTACAATTTAATATTGACCAGTTCTCTTCTTCTGTCTATATTTGAAAAAAAAAATATCCAAGTTTCTTCACTAACAGTTTGAAAATAAAATTTGTTATTGCACAAATTTATATGAATTTTTTTAAAGTTCACTTAATAAACTATTGCTTTCAATTTGATAGGGTTTTATATTACTGTATCTAATTAAAAAGAATTATTATTTCAAACAACATTCTCTATTTTCCGGCATTCAAAATTCCTATTCAGTTGATGTTAAGTTTTTATAGCAAAAGCATTATTTTCGAAGAAGAATGATATAAAATTGATTTTTCTTTTATAGTATCTTTGATTTCTGTTACCTGGTGTATTAAAATTCTCATTTCCTTTTAAGTCAATGTAGCTGCTTATTGTTGTATTTATATTATCAATGGATCAATTCATTTAAAAAAATGATAATAAAATAGTAGAACTACGATTTTATTTTCATATTCAGCTTCCTAGCGACTAAACTTGACATCAAGGTCATCTCCAAGTTTGCTTAGTTTCAGTTTGCATCATGTAGTATTATTTGGTTTTAAAACATACAGCACAATCTATCTAAGTTTGTGTAAGTGTAAATATTGTACTGGTCAAATCATGTTGACCCATCTAACATGAGCTGATATGTTAAGTGTCAGCATTCGTATAGGTGTAAGTAACACACATCAGAGTTAACCAATATGATAAGCTGTGAATTGTGAGAGCAATCGATTGCAAAACATGCTACAGGCCGCTGTTAGCCTAAAGACTCAATTACTATCATTCGATTGCTGATAGCAATTGAGAAATTGTGCCTGATAAATGGTATTTTCAACTATTTTTGGTTAACAACAACGCCATCAAGGGGGCTGGATTGTTATATGTATCTACCATTTTTTGTTTGTAGATCATTGAAAATGACTGTAATGATGTAAAACAGTTGAAACATTGGAAAGTATATGATAAAATATTATATATATGTTCATTGCTAATTATGAAAATAAAAGTTTTTTTTGAAAAGAAAAAAAGATTATGCATTCATTTATACATTTTTGAAGACAATATTTATTTTAAAAGAAAAAGTTTGTTATTTAATTTGGTGTTGGTGAATAATGGTATTTTATGGTGAACAATATATATATTAGCTTATTAATAATTGAAATATTTTATAATGCAGTGTGTATAAATAGTTATATGCAAACACTTATATCTAAATTTTGTACAAAAATGACAATGTTAAAATAGAATAATTAGTTTATTAATGATTGGAATATTTGTATTATTAGACATGCACATGTATGCATACATATTTTTAATATCATCTACAATTTATATATTTATAAAATAAAATGTAAACAATGTTACATATATAGTTTTGCTTATCAATCTCACAAATACATTAATTTGCATATATTTGCATATTACATTTGTATGGTTCTTCACACTTCAGTAGCTATGATTATGGGAGCATAAAGTCTCCCAAAAGCACTTAACTTAATAAAATTGCAGAGTATTATTTGCTTTTACTAACTTCATTATCTGTGCGCCAAGCACATAAATATTTTATCAATCTATGGAAATAATATCTTTATTTGTAAGCCAAAATCAGAATATATCTATATTGCGTAGTACCATTGTTTATTATTGTCTAATTACTACATTTATTAATTATTAAGTTATTCAAGTGAAGTTATTTAATACTAGAATGGATTAAACTTTATATATGTACATTTCTGCTTGTTCACGGTCACAGTCTCTATATGAGTATTGGTGTGGACATCTAGATTTTTTTTTTTGTAAAATTATTTAGATGGTGCCCAGATCATAAAAGTTACCTTTAAAATTCACTTACTTCATTTTTTGAAGATTTTGTAACAATTTCAGTGATGGCCAGTAAACTCAAGGTGACAGATGACTCCAAGCATTGATGATAATGAGCATTAATACAATGATTCCAGCATATTTTATGTTTATTACTGTAATTTTTGCAGTTAAATGTTTGCATGCAGACAAAATATAAAATTATTTTTAAAATCTTATGCACCATTTGGCATTGGATAGCTGATGATTATCTTATGATTTTATATTATAAATTTAAATAATAATTATAATAGCTTCCAATGTTGATTTTTTTGCTCATTTTCTATTTGTTGATGATTATTCAGTGCTTTGATGATGATTTCAATCATCCTGTATACTCTAACAATCTGTCCCATTACAAATTGTGCAACCAATGTGTGCCTGGAATACCTATACATAATACTAATTCCATACTGTTACAATGAAAATATGTTTAAGCTTTTTATTATAGAGTATATTATCTGTGATTTCAGCATCTATGTGAAAGTATGGAACTAAGTGGCTGCAGAGACAAGACACAACTGTGTGGATAGGTAAAAATAAAACAGTAATTAAATAGATCACTAAAGAGCAAAAGCCTCTTTAGTAACTCTTTAGAGAAAAAGATATTACTTATGAGGCTTGCTAATTGGTGGATGGTGTTTAAAGAATTTTGTCATTTTTATTCTCAAGTTATGAATAGCTAGATATCTACTTTCTGAGCAGTAATGAATGATTTACTAGATAAGCTGACTGCTAAAACAAAAAACATGATTTGAATAGATTATGAACATGATAGTTAGATGTGATGTCACCACCCCATAAAGTCCTTCTATATGTTATACTATATATACAATAAAGCTTTTTTAATTATTACAAAATGTTATGGTATTTACAAATAAAAAAAGTGATTATGTTAAATTTAAACTTTAACAACTTTTCAAAATTAAAGTTTAACAACTGCTATGCATCAATTGTTTTATTTATAATGATACTATTATTATCATATTTAAAATGTTTAAAACAGGTGATTAAATGATTAATAATTATTTCAATACAATGCACTGTTGCACTTGAGAGTTTAGTTAAATCTACCAAAACAAAATTCTAGAAAATTATAAAATTCACATGCTTCTCTAATTATTTATGTGTTTCAAAAATTTTAATTTAGCTTTACAGATTGAAATCTCTGTACAGTTAGTATTAAATATAGATAATAAAAATAATTTTTAAAAGTCTAAATATAAAACACTTATGTAGCCACAAAAATTGAAAATGTATGAATATTTATTTCGCTAATAAGTAGTTTATTCTACCCCAGCTCAAAGTGATTAGATGAAGTTTTATAATAGCATCTGCGGAATTAATTTTATACATCGATAATGCTCACGTGCAGAAATAAATTAATTACAATTATTTGTAATAATTAATAATAACAATCAAACAGCTGGATAGTTCATAACAAGTTCTGGCGTTGGAAATGACAACTGGCCAAATATCCACAATCTACCACAGCATCAAACTAAGCAGATCATTACTTATAAGTGATAACTAATTGTCTTTTCTCAAGAATTAAATTTAGTAAATACATGTTTTTGAAGCTCAATATTTTTACAAATATCTTTCATATAAAAGGTAAATTTAAAGACAAACGTTTTTTTTTCTTAAAAGAACAATATTAATACCAGAAACAATCAAATAATAATTCTTAGTAATCATATATATTGTCACAAATATATGACTTGACTGTGGTAAACAAGACACCCAATGCAATGTGTATATAAAATACAAACACTTTATTAGTAATTAAAGTTACAAACAAATAAATAAAAGAAATGACTACCGAACGAGCCGACAACAGCACAAATCACAAATATATGACTTCACTGTGGTAAACAAGACACCCAATGCAATATATATATATATTACAAACACTTTATTAGTAATTAAAGTTACAAACAAATAAACAAAAGAAATGGTTACCGCTTAATTTGATTACTAGACTTATAAGATAGTGGAAATTACATTAATTGATGATTCCATATATAAAAGTTTCAATATATAGCAGACATATAATAAGGAACTTCGGGTGATGTATCTATTTTGATCTCTGGGGCAGATATCTCTCAAGCAGGTATATAATAATAAATAAAGCAAGTTAAGTTTAACTTTAGAAAAATATAGTTAAATAGATAAATGCATAACTCTCATGATCATAACCAATAAAAGCTGAAATATCAAGCTTTAATATACACAAGGGATAAGGAAGGCGGTACTGAGTTGCTAAAGTAATAAACAAATAACGAGGTAGACAGGAATAAGGTCGCCTCAGCGATGCTATATCCAAGTCTTATAATAATTATGGCAATGATGGGAATATCTTTGCTGTTAAATGGGTCATAGAATGAAGGAATGAGCATCTTCATAAAACCCTAAATAACTCTCATTAACAGTCAAGAATGATCCACTGCACTGGTAACAAGACAAGAACAAGATCCTCTAGGTCTGAAAAATAAAGGAATGTTCCCGCATTTGTGTGGAACTTAGGCAAATGGAACCAGTCAAATTAAATCTTCTGAAGCAGGGATATATGCCTGCTTAAGAAACACAATAAATTAATCATGAAATTAAACAACACAGTAATGCTATATAAATATAAAATAAAACATGAATAGTCATGCCATAAGTTTATAATATGCAAATATCTATTATATGAGGCTAAATCAGGGCCTATGCAGTTATCATATATTAAAAAAAAGGTAAATGTTTACTTTAGTGTCCACATCATGTTTGCTCTCTATTTTTTAAAATTAGAACAAAATTATTATTCGAAAATCTTACATATATGCTACTATATTGCAATTACATTAAAATTTATAAAAAATGTAAAAGATAATAAAAACGTACCATTTCAAAGAAATTGAATGTTGAATTAATTACATTACATTAATTAACAGTGTCAGCAAAAAAATAGTAATTGACTAGGCTAATTTTTGCCATGAGGAATGTGCCAGATATTTTGACACAAATTCAATGGTTCTCAGTGGATTGGATGACAATGGGGAACCATTAGTCGTCGAAACTGACAACACTTATTATTTCCACCACAAATACCACAGGGTCTTTGGCGGTATCGAAAGAGGATCAAGGAAGTGCTTCTTGACAGAAGTTACAGAAAAAATGGCTGTCACACTGGAGGCCCTGATACAGCAGTACATTTTACCAGGTACGCACATTATTTCAGACAACTTTGTGCATCCCACAGATTCAACAATGGTGTATATATGCATTCGGTTGTCATCCATCAGGACAACTTTGTGCATCCCAAAGACCAAGACACATACCCAGAATATTGGAAATATGTGGATGAGAGCAAAGCGTAAGCTGAAATTCCAATCTGGTACCAGCAAAGCTTTGTTTTCATTGTACCTACAAGAATTTGCCTTCCGAAGTAGACACAGCATTACCGCTTTTTTCTCCAACTTCTTAGTATGCATAGGACACAATTATGCTTAAAAAGGTAAATGTTTTTTTATTATCTTTTACATTTTAATGTAATTGTAATATAGTAGCATATACACCTGGGTCTCATTTTACGTGATAGATAGGTTCCTCAGAAAACACACACAAACGAAATCGCGCAAAAATAGACGTAACTTACATTGAAAAAGGGGGAGATGCAGTCTGTGATTTTTCAAAATTCGCATAAAAGCAAAGCACCAACGTAAAATTACTTTAAAATTTGCGCAAAAAAAAAAATAAGGAAATAAAATATGACTAATAAAAAATTTCAAATTTGAAAAAAATTGATACAAGACAAACTTTTTTTAACTATAATATTTAATTTTATTCAAAATAATATATTTTTATGCATAATTTACAGTACAGTAATTTTCTTTTTTTATACACATTTTAATTATTATAGCTATTTGCCAAAAACACGTTCGTTTGCAAACAAATAGCGCCAACTTCACACTCATGTTGTGTCAATGGTTTTCTGATGACAACGTAATTAGTAATTAATCTTTGAGACTATGATTTTATTAATTGTTTATGAAACTAAAAACTAAAAATTAAATTCTTATTTTTGTCTTTAATTCTCAATTCCGTTTAAAAATCAAATTTCACACATTAATTTCAAGTCATCGTAAGTAATTTTTAAATTGTTAATTACAATTAAAAATCAGAGTTTAATTTTTAATTGTCAAATTTAATTGTGCCCACTGCTATTACTGACCTTTTAAAAATAAACTTGTGGACACTAAATGATTAATAATTGATTACGTTCTTTTTTAAAAAGCAAAAACAGAATGTGATTTAAAATGCAAAATTAACACACACAATGTTTGAACAAATTTACATTATAATCTTGTAAAATTTAATGTGTGTATACATAAAATGTGGAAATCATGATTTTAATTTCATTATTGCATAAAATCTTACTATTATAAAGCACTGAAAATATTGAAATTACTAAGATGAAAGTCGAATTCCAATAATGTGCTATTACTTTCAATATAACGTAAGTGCGCAAAATTTATTATTTAAAGTAATAGCGCATTATCGGAGTTTGACTTCCGGTGAAACAAGAATCGTGTAACTTCAAAATCGTGTTAAAGAAGTCCGCGTAAAAAGAGACCCAGATGTACATAAGATTTTCATATAATAATTTAGTTATAATTTTAACAAAAAAATTATGAGATTACTTCCTGCTTAATTAGAGATCCGCCACACGTCTTACATATATAAGAAATTATTGATACGATAGCCTAATAATAATATATTAAACTGAATTGTATTAAAAGTTTTATAGAATTAAACTATCGTATCAGTATACATATATATTTGTCAAAGAAAATAGAAATGAAGTTTTAAACTTTTAACTTCGAACATTAAATTTTATTTTAATACTGAAAGTTGTTTATAAATCATATATATGCAGTATACATATATAATTGTCCCTTCCTAAAACAGAAAAATAAAGTTTTCTTTAAACCCTCGACCTTAATTTTAAAAAAGTGATAAATAAACCATTATGATTGCCTTAATGGATAAATATTTTGAAAGAACTGATTTTAAACACTCAAGTTTAAAATCGCAAATAAAAAAACAAAACAAATTAGAATCAGAGAGGGGGATTTTAAATATCTTGCTTTTATTTAATTACTGAACTTTTCTTTAAATAATGTCAAATATTTTAATCATTGGAATATTTTATTAAATTTACCTCGGTCTGATTCTTAAATAGTAAGTTTAGCAATATTTAAAAAAGATTGAGTATTGCAAGTTGATCTTCCTTAATATGTACAATTAATTAAGTGTGCATTAAGAAAATATTTAAATAATCCAATGAAACATCTAAACAATATAGTAAAAAACATATATAATGATTACTATATAATTTATGGAAGCAAAGAAAGTAGCATATTAAAGAGGCTTTACTTGTTTACCAGTTGCATTATATATTAGTGGCTTTCTTTTGACAGCGATGACATAGCATGTCAGCAATTTGGATGCTCAAATGTAGGCAAGGACTTGATTGGCCGAGCATTCTATAGTATGAGGAAACTATACTCAGAAATTGCAGTGACCTACTCACTCATAGCTTGATGTTTACAATAACTCTTCCAGAAGTTTACAGTAAGTAAACTTTACAAGAAGTGTACAATAACCCTTCCAGAAGTTTTAATAACTAATAACTCTTTCTTCCCTATATATATATCAAAACAAAGCCATCCGGATTGGCTGTTCTCCAAATTGATTAATTAATTTAATAAAGAAAATTCTTTTATTATCTAAAAGAATCGTACTGATTATAATCTTAATGCAATTTAATTTAAAATTTTATTAATTGCATTTTTTAATTAAATTCCGAATATCTTTGATTTTTATCAAATTCCCAGTAATTACACTTTTGTCACCTTTTATTAAATGACAATGCTACACCAAAATATAAATTCTAAAATTAGAATTTAGTACCTATATTTTTTTAATATCAATTGATGTTTTAATTAATTAGAAAGTTAAATTTTCTTTGCTGATTTGAACCCCATCTTTTTTCACACTTACCAATTCATAATTAAATTTCATAATAAAATTTATGTTTTAATAATAAAATTACATTTTTTTAATATATTTTTTAAAATGCCTTAATATTTTTAACTTAATAGCAAAAGATATACTTGAAGCACATATATATTGAAGCTGTAAATATCCTATTCATATTTACACTTCATTTAAAGCAAATGGTAGCTGCACTGATATGGGGTTTGAACCCATTCTATGGCTCACGGTTGCCTGTCTCAAGCATTAGGCAGCTATGATACTAATAATTATCATGTCATAATTTAATATTATATTTTCTTTATCACCATGTATGTACATGTGCACATACATGCACATGAAATAATCTTTGTTGTTATGTAATATGTATTTGTAAATTGTGTTCATTAAAATTTTTTATCTAATATGTTAGCATTTACCATATTTTAAATTATTGTCTGTAAAACTAACCTGTTAATTAATTTTTAATATTTTAGAAATCTATTTATGTTAATTACTAAGCTTGAATATTGCAAATTTAAAAATAAATTATGAAATGTATAAGTGCTACAATTAGTCCAAATAGTTTGTTAAAATCATGTACTACTTATTTCATTTTGTGATATTTATATTTATCAGTCTAAAAGAAAATACCTCAAATACGATTTACTTAAACAATCAATTTTAGTATTACTAATTGTGAGGGTCATTAATTATCGTAATTTATAAAGTACACCTAGGTCTCGTTTTATGTGGATTATATTAATGTGATTTTGAAGTTATGCAATTCATATTTCTTATTAATATCTTTCATATTTCACTATATTTATTAGATATCAAAAAATTTAAATTATTAATAACTTATTTTGACTTGAAATACTTTTTTTTTTCAAAAATATAACATTATATTAGCAGCTAATGTGAATATGGCCTGAAGCTGTATTTAGAGTCTTAGCTTCTATGTAAATAATCTATTTATATTAATGAGTAAATAATAATAATAGATTTACACTTACATATAAAAATATCACAATAAATATTCAAAAATTTTAAACTTTTAAAATGTATTTTGTTATATATAACAGAAATAAATAATCTTTTAGATTTTTAAAATAAAAAATGAAGATTTTATTAATTTGATAAACTGAAAATAATCTTTCTAATGATAATGTATAATTTTTGTTTTGATTGCGATCTCATTTTTTTAATATAGAAACAGAAAACCATTAACAAGACTGAAAGTGGTGCTAGTTGTACATCACATCATGAATTTGATTTCTTACTAGTTCACAAATGAACGCATATTGTCTAATAGTGATAATGATTAAAATATGTATGAAAAAAATGTAAAATTAAAATATTGTAATTAATAAAAAAAGTTTGTCTTGTATTAATTTTTTTCAAATATTTGAAATTTTTTATTAGTCATACTTTATTTCCTTATTTTTTTAATGCAAATTTTAAAGTAATTTTTTCTTGTTGCTTTGCTTTTATGCTGATTTCAAAAATTACAGAACCTATCCCCCATTTTTCAAGGTAAGTTATGTTTATTTTTGTGCAATTTCTTTTGTGTGCGCATTTTTTTAGGAACCTATCTACCACATAAAATGAGACCCAAGTATATAGCAAAATTTTAAGAATTTCATGATTAAAGTTTTTTTTCTTTTGATACTAATAAAATTCTTTACTAATCTCCAATCAAATTAAATGAGCTGTATATTGTGAAGTGAGATTAGGGTTTTCAGGACTCATTATCAAATTTGATTAAAATTTTTTGCTGTGTTTGGTGCTTTCTTTACATTTTTTATAGCCATGGGGAAGTTTGGATTTGCCATCTTGGTATGAGCCAGCCAATAGCAGGAAATCATCATCAACCATAGAGAACCACCTTGGGAAATTGCAATTGGTAGTTGTCAAAGTTAGATGGATCCTATAGATAATTTTGGGGTTAAATAAATAGCCCAAAACATTTTAAAAAATATTATTTTAGCTTACTTAGTGAAGAGTACCTGTTGTATTTGAAAAAATTTTTTCCAAAATGATGGGGTAAAGAAAAATAGATTGTTCATTCCAAATCAGTCAGCAAGTCATCACCATGCTCTGCAAGGTCGTAACATCAAGCCCAATACTAATGAACTGTATCCAGAAAGTCTGAGATGAATACCAGCTTTAATCAACTCTGCTTTGAAGAATGGACCATTTGCCAATTGGTAGTGAGATAAACACCTTTAACAAGCCAACAATTTTAAAATGTAACTTTCAATTTCTTTTATTTTAAATCCCAAAGTATAGATTTGTAATGTTTATACAGCTTTAACTGAATATATTATCTTTTATTAAATTTATTTTCTTTTATATTCTAAATGCTTCCTTTTATTTAAAATGATTAAGTATAATTTAAATCCTTTACTTAGAAATTAGATTGTTTGATATTATTTAGTGCGGTATTTCCTATAACTTTCGTATGTATAATTTAAGCTGCCAAGATCTATAAAGTTAAACTGACAATTCCCATTGTTAATTATTTCCTATTCAAGTTATAATGGAAAATCAATGCCCAGTCACAAAGATAGAAGTCCATTGAGCTTGATATTTTATTTTATTTTTTAAAACAAGTTTTATCTTTTGTTAGTAACATTCTGTGTGCTGATATTGGAGATGTAAAGGTATTTAAAGGTTATTATAATGCTTGCTTGGATTTTATACGATAATTGATATGTAAATGGCAATTTAAAGCTACATTTAATTATCAATTAGTTAAATTAATAGTGGTCATCATATGACCATATTTCATGAATACTGTTAAAATTTATCTCTGCAAATTATTTAGAAATGTTTTAGAAAATATCTAATTATTTAACTGAAATAGCCTCAATGTGTATATTATATCTATATGTATATCTATCAATTTATTTAATCTCTGTCATATTTTAGGATCTTTTGTATATATAATGCTTGTAAGCTGTTATATCATCGAATGACCGCAAATTTTAAATAATATTAAATAAAGCTGTGTTTTCTTTGATATATGACTAACTCAATGTTTTTGGAACCATAAATAATTTAAAATGTGGAAGCAAGCTTTTTTCTTAAATCATCCCTCTTTGCTACGTATTCATTAAAGACCCATCTCTTTTCTTTTGTTGTTATGGACATTCTGTTGAAAAGAGCCATTTTATTAAATCAGGAATTAACAGGTTGTGGTCATTAATGACATGACTTTTATCCCTCATTGGCATTATATTTGTTATGGGTGCAATTATTGTTTCCGTACCTTCCTTACTTTGCTTACCTTAAGAGGTTGAAATAAATCAGCTTTAATGTCTTGATTCACACATGAAAGTCGATGAATTCCCGGCTCATGGATCTTGGTTTTTCTACCTACCGAAGTGTATCTACATCACCTAGTAAGTGAAAGTCCCTATATGTGAACGAGATGTTTTAATTAGAGAACTGACATGTCTTCACTGTATATTTTTTCTATTGTAGTATAAAACATGTTTAGTTAGAGGACGTTTTATACATTATATATATACGATCTGTATCAGTTAGGCAACACATAGTTCAAGGATAATAGTGGTTACCTTCTTTTATTAGTCATACTGCCTCCACTATTATTATTAAAATAGATTCTTTTACATTGACATCCTGAAAGGCTCTTTTGAAATTGAACATCTGTACCCGTTTATCATTAATTATCGATGATTAAGCATATAATTAATCGTTATATAAATGAATGATTTGCTTCCACATTAGTTATTAAATTGAAATTCTATATACTAATACAACTCTAAATTAATTATGGTATATAATGATATATTTATTATGTTAAATTTAAATGTCAAAGACGACCAATTTTTATTTGGTATTATTCTATTCTTGGCACGTTAATTACAAATGTCATAAATCTATTGTACATACTCAACTGCACACTCAAACATTATATATTTTATGTTTCATATGTTAAACTATGTAATCAATTGTCAGTAATTGCAAATCAAATGATCTAAAGTCCCAAGTTGTATAAACAAATTTTCTATCATTGTAAAATCTATAATTATATAATTTAATAAATCACTTTGATTTGATTTAGATTGCCTTTCATCTATGTTGTTCTGACTCTCTAGTATAAATTACTCTATTAACTGAGGTATTATGAATATTGAATTCAACATATATAAAATCGGTCAGGAATGTCATTATTATTATTACAGATCCAATTTATTAATTGCTATTAAATTAATCCTCAATCATTCACAAGGAATGATTATAATTTAAGTGTTAATTTCTCATGTGTCTCTTGATATTCTATTACTCAGTTTCCTGTGAACCGTGATCTCAGCTGGGCCAGAATAAAAGAAAGGGATATTACTGATATAATCAAACATGTTATTTATTAGTTGGAAACTTGGGAATTTGTGCAAATAGGTAGGAGTCTGCAATTGCCCCTGGCTTATGTATCTTGTGCTTGGTCAGACTCTAGGTACTTTTGCTTGGGTTCTGGATTTTGTTGAATGGATACACGCTTTTGACTGGTACAATATATATATATGTATGTGTATATATGACCACTTCAATGTAGTCATACTCTGAAATGATTTTTTCAACTGCTTAATAGTACAGTCATTATTCAATGACACAGACTATCAATGCTATAATTAATTGTTCTTTCAACATAAACAATATAAAGCATTCAATAGTAGGACAAAAAATAAGGTAATTTCCATCAAGATAAATTGGATATCAAATGGATCTACTCTGATCAAGTATCCATTTAATTTCCTGGCAGTCAATGGTATTTTTAAGTCCTTTCACTATAGTTCAAAAAAAGCAATATTTTTCTCATTCTTGTATTCATCTGAAGAACCCAAAAAGTCACAATAATACAATAGCTTGAGTAATTCAATCATTAGTAAATATACTTTCTTCAGACTTTTCCCCCTAGTGTTAGACTGTGATAAATCTATTGAATGGTGGATTTTTTATTATTGATGAATGATTCAAAAAGGCAATATATATATATTGATAATTTTTATGTGCATTACCAATTTTAATTATTAATTACTTTTATGCCCATCATTAATTTTAAGGTCATATATAGTTTTGGTCATCATAATATTTGCTTTCATATTTAACACAGTATTTTCATCCTGCTCTTAATGAATTTCTTCAAGTCTAGCACATTTTAATTACAAATGTAATATTATAAGAATATCTAATAGATGGAACTCACATTTCCTATTTATTCAATCTATTTCATCTTATTAAATATTCAGAATACAATTAATAGATAATGACTCTATGCAGCCCTGTTTAACTTCTTAGTTAATATAAAATCATTTCGTTTAGTATCAAAGTAAGATTTTTTTAATTAAAATATAAAAAACTCTGAAACTCCATTTTTTAAAAAGCATTTCATAATTTAGCATTATCAAATGAATTAAAGATCTTTTGTAATCAATGAAACACATGTTAACTTCTTTCTTATGTTTCCTGGATTCTTCAGTTGTTCAGCCCACATTTGTACTGATACCATCTGCTCCTAAAATCAGCTTACAAATTTTTTTTTTTTTTTTAAAATTTAGAACTCTAATATATAAAGAATTATGATCAGTGTAATGTTATTTGCATATAATATATATATATCTTATGAAAGTTTTCATACTTCACAATATAAATTAATTTCTTCCAATCTATAGACCAGTAAGTAGTATATGTTTTATTTACCCTTGCGACCTCCTTCCTCAGACAAAAATTTAAAATGACTCATTTTATTTTTAGCAAGTCTAAATTAAAAGTACTAATATATAAGGATACTCATAGTAAAATGGTAGTAATTTTAATCAATATAAAAATTTATATTTCCTAATATTTCAGTAACAATTTGAAATAAAATTTTTTGAAACAAATCATACACTTAGAAAAAAAAAAAGATACATACAACAATTTATTTTCGTGTGATTTTTACTCTTTTTAAAAATTAAATTCTTCCACTCCCCCTCTTATACAAAAAAAAATTCTTAAAGATTTCACAACCCCATGAGGGGTGGAAACTATGGGATGTGCATCATAGTCCATTAAATATTTCTACAGATTTTTAAAGGCTTTTCTTCGGTTCCAATAAAATTTCTTTTGCAATATTACTGGCCTAAGATTTAACAAGAATTTCAAGGCTAATTTAACATCATTCATTATAGAAGTTAGCAAAATCAAAATTACCCAGTGTGATGCTTTTGTGGTAGTTCTTTTGTATATTTTTTTCATTTTTGATTGACTTTATCATTATAATCTGTTGATTAGATTTTTCAGTAAACTCATTTACTTTTTTTGATCTCCTAAAACTTATGATTTGTTTTTCCAAATTAATCTCTTTTTCAATTCTTTATAAATATTATTAAAATTAGGCTCTTTATATTTCCTGGTTTCTCTTTGGAATTTTCTATTCTATCCCTTCAAAAAATCTTTAATACTTTTAATTTTGAACTTTCTATTCTTTTTAACTACAACTATATCTTATGGACACCCACCCATCTTGATTTTTCTGTTTCAAGATTTATTTTATTTAATTAATGTGAACTAATGTAGTCTCATACACATTTCATATAAAAATTATAGAACTGTACAAAATATTTCATCCAAATAGTTCTAAATATTTAACAACTCTATACATGGTTATAAATCATACATATTCAACATTTTATGTAAATGCTAAATGAATTTTTTATAGAAAATAAAGAGCAAAAATGCTTCTTTTATGATACAGGTGGATGTTGACAGAGCTATACTGACACCAACAAGTAAGTGTTAGTACTTCCATTTACATATTAATTATGACCAATCAACTATGATTAATACTATTTATTATTAATGTGAAATAATCGTAACTGCAGAACTCATATATTATTGGTCGTTGAACAAAAATTAATTTAATCTCTTTCGCAATTCTCATAAACCAATAAATACATATATTCAAATTAAGATTTTCATGGATAAAACATGTAAACACATATTTTGGGTTTATTCATGATTTTTGCTAATAATTTTCCAATTATTATCAGTCACCATGGAATGAAAGGATCTTTAAACTCAATCCAGTTTTTTTTTTATTCAGTTTTTTCACATAATGATTCTAGAAAACTTTCATATCTAAAGATATCTATTATCATATATGTAGTCTCTTTCTAGATCTTATATCTAGCAATACATTCAATCATTATCATTTCAACTTAATTATTTCTATGATGTCAGTGGTATCAGTTTAACCTTTTACCCGCACATTTCTATTTAATTCAAACATAATGTCTTATATATTTTGCTATGGGATTTGTCCAAGTTTCAGATTTATAAACAAGTCCAATATTAGTGAAAATATTAATTTTTTTTTTCAAGTAATGATAATATTTTCTTTTAATATTAATTTGTTTCTATCTAAAGCATTCCACCCAAATTGAATTTTTATGATAATTTCTTACAGAATGTTTTCAAATATAAATAAGTAAATTGACATATTCAAAATTAACTTCTTAAAAAAATCTTTAATTCTATTTTCTTGTTTTCATCTGATAGATTTTAGACATGTCTGGAATTCTGAAGCATTACATCACTCAAACGCTGAAGCATTATTTATAAAAACAATCACATTATGTGAAAAATCCGAGTGGCTTAAATAATCTCTATTTTTTATTAATTTAATTTTCTATTTGCTTAACAACTATAAATAATTCCTGTAAAAACTGTGTAAAAAATATTTTTTGGAATTTGACAAAATCTTGGATCTATGTCTTAAAATTCCAAACCTTTAACTGCTAGAAAAAAAAATAGATTCAAATACCTTTTCATAATTAATTCATTAGGTCCACCTTCAAAGTATTACTCTTGGAAGTTATGCACCAATGCCAGCACCTACTTAACTCTTAAAAGCAATTTTGGAAATCCTTTTCTGGAATAACCATCAAAGTTGTCATAATATTACTCTTGATGTCCTGAATGTAATCAAAATATCTTCCTTTCAACATTTCATTTATCTCTGGGAAAAGAAAAAAGTCATTGGTGGCCAGATCAAGTTAGTAGGGAAGCCATTACAATACAATTATTTGTTTACTGGTAAAACTCCCTAAAAGTTGACGTGACCTGGTGCATTGTCATGGTGCAAGAGCTATAAGTTGGTGAAAAGTTCAGATTTTCACCTTTTTTTTTTCATGCAGTCTTTTCAGCTTTTCCAAATAATAAACTTAGTTACTGTTTGCTTAGTTCATACAAATTCATAATGAACAATTGCTTTAAAATTACACACAAAATATTAGTATCATCATTTTGACTATTGATTTGAATAAATAAAACTTTTTTGGTTATGGAAAATTGGCTAACTTCCATTGAGCACTTTAACGCTTTATTTCAGGGATATTGGTATATCCATGTTTCATTATTAGTGTTAGCACAGCCCAAAACATCACCTTGTCTCTCCAAAAGGTCTTCACAAACAATGAATTTTTTTCACTTTTGTTCATTGGTGAGCTTCTTCAGGACTATTTTTACACATCTTGCTTCATGCCATGATTTTCAATTAAATTTTTCCCGTTTTTCTACCAGTTACTTGATCTGCTCTCTTTTCATAGACAACCAATAATTTTGACACATAATTCAAAGAAGTTTTGCAATGTTTCATCAGTTGTATTCATTACTGGCCACCCTGACCTTTCTCCATCAATAATGCTCTCTCTCACCTCCAATTTACTCATAACTTTATCAGGACATTGCCGCATGTTGGTATGAACAAAGCTGTAAGTCATTGATATACCAAAGTTATGAAACTTTACTGAGTTGTTTGTACAGTGATGTTAATGTAAGTGCACAGCAGCAAATTCTCAAACTTAATTGTTAGACCTCGTATATACACATTATATTAAAAAAATATAATAATTGTAAATTGTAATTGTATACCATGTTTGTTGACACTAATGTTAACGATATCCTAATCTAGTTAATAATAATAATAAATGAAAATACAGAACCATGATTATGAAGGCCTCACTTTCTATTAAGGTGTTCTTTAAGTCCTCAAGCATTATCTTCAAGAATCAAATGAATTATATAACTCATAATAATATTTTTTTACACTTTCACAAATGTATACTTTTATAAATTTCATATAATCCATTTTGTTATATATTAATAAACAGACTTGCATATATATAAATGAAATGTTGTCAAGGTATATCTGTGTATAATTAATTGTAGTAAATATATAATTTGTAGTTCTTGAAAATCTTCATTTTAATATATATACATTTTCAAATGCATGCTATAATTTATATAATATTTAAGTATAGTTTTTTTTAATTCTATATTATTTAAACTGTTGAAAATATCAAGTCATGAGGTTTAAACTTTTAACCTTCTACAATAATAATAACAAAAACTACATATATATCAAAAATATTTATATTCATGAATTTTATAATCGTTTTAATAATTTTGATTGTATAATCTTATAAAAGTAATTTAATTTCAAGGTTTATTTTATAAAAAGACAGAAAAAAAAAATCAAATACAATTCGTGAATATTGTATTTATAAACAAAGCAATATAAGATCACAATGTTTATAATTTACAAAATATATCTTAATATTACTATATACACCTGGGTCTCTTTTTACACGGACTTATTTAACACGATTTTGAAGTTACGCAATTTGTGTTTCACCGGAAGTCGAACTCCGATAATGCGCTATTACTTTAAATAATAAATTTCACGCACTTACGTTATATTGAAAGTAATAGCACATTATTGGAATTCTACTTTCATCTTAGTAATTTCAATATTTTCAGTGCTTTATAATAATAAGATTTTATGCAATAATGAAATTAAAATCATGATTTCCACATTTTATGTATACACACATTAAATTTTACAAGATTATAATGTAAATTTGTTCAAACATTGTGCGTGTTAATTTTGCATTTTAAATTACATTCTGTTTTTGCTTTTTAAAAAAGAACATAATCAATTATTAATCATTTAATGTCCACAGTTTATGTTTAAAAGGTCAGTAATAGCAGTGGGCACAATTAAAAATTAAAATCTGATTTTTAATTGTAATTAACAATTTAAAAATTACTTACGGGCGACTTGAAATTAATGTGATGTAAAACGAAATTTGATTTTTAAACGGAACTGAAAATTAAAAACAAAAATAAGAATTTAATTTTTAGTTATTAGTTTTAATTAAATTTTTCCCAGCAGCGATGAATAAATGTCTTTTTATTATCATAAGTCTAAGTTCATAAACAATTAATAAAATCATCGTCATCATCAACAGAAAAGCATTAACACAACATGAGAGTGAACTTGGCGCTAGTTGTATTTCCTCTTGTGAGAATAATTGCTGAGATATTCTTGACTTCATTTAAGGAGAAGCCAAATACATCCCATCACATGACATGAGAATCTGATTTTTTACTAGTTTGCAAACGAACGTGTTTTTGGGCAAATAGCGATAATAATTAAAACGTGTATAAAAAAAATGTAAATTTCTGTACTGTAAATTATGCATAAAAATATATTATTTTGAATAAAATTAAATATTATAGTTAAAAAAAGTTTGTCTTGTATCAATTTTTTTCAAATTTGAAATTTTTTATTAGTTATATTTTATTTCCTTATTTTTTTTTTTGCGCAAATTTTAAAGTAATTTTACGTTGGTGCTTTGCTTTTACTCGAATTTTGAAAAATCACAGACAGCATCCCCCCTTTTTCAATGTAAGTTACGTCTATTTTTGTGCGATTTCGTTTACGCATGTTTTCTGAGAAACCTATTTATCGCGTAAAACAAGATCCAGGTGTATTAGCATTGTTGAGTGCATAATCACATTATAATTCCCCATTATGCTTCTTTAAAGATATCATCATTCACCTTCCTCTATGATCAACTTTTTTGATGTTTATAATGTTCAATGCATTTTTCTTAGATACGAGTTTTGATAAAAATTCCTATGTATACTAGAATTTGGTAAACATATTTACTAATCAAAGAATTTAGATTAATAAAAATGAATATAAACAAGATAAAGGATAATAGGTACTATTTCACTAGTCTGCTTTTCAAAATATTTGAAATGAATGTATGAACTAGAACTAATCTAAGCTCAGGCTAAATGGATATTATAAAAGATTTACTTCAGATTCTGATTGATCAAACTGAATGCAAAATCACTTATATGTACTACAGATATTACAAACCTTAAAATATCATCAAGAATATCTGGCCCATGGTTAATGGCTATCAACTCTATGGTTACAATAGCAAAATTGAAGGATTTAATGAAGTCACTAAAGAATCTATCTGCTGGTTGGAATCTTTACAAATTCCTTTATAATATCTTGTTAATAGTTAAATTGTCTAAGAAAATAAATTTAGAAATAATTCACTATGATAGTTCTAGAGTAACTTTAACTAAAACTTGAAAATTTAGAATAAATACATTATATGGACCATCAATGAGTATGAATCTTTCCATGAAAATGACATTTGATCTAGACATAAAATTATTAATTCAAAAAATGATTTGAATGCTACATGATCTGACATATAATTTGTTTTCTTTAATTATAAATATGAAATGTGATCTGATTCAATAGCTGCTTAGTTTTTGGTGATAATTTTTGCATATATTTACTTAAAGTTTACTTTTCTTCCATAACACTTGTTAAAATGATTCTTAAACAGTTTCAGATAAATAATTTGGACATCCACAACATCTTTTATTTCATCTCCCTTAAATGTGAATGTCTTTGCTCAGAACTTTCATTGCAAATAACTATTACTTCTGGAATTTTCAGAATGATAGATAATCCGAGATCTTCTGAGAATTTAATTTTGTTAACATATGTTAACAAAATTATAAATAAAGTAAAAAAAAACCCGGGAAATTGTAGTGGTCTGATATTGTCAAAAAGATTATAAATTTTTTAAGCTTTCCACCAGATTCTAGGTCAATTAGTTTTTATATCTTCTCTCTTGATACTGATAATAGATGATTGGCTTTAAATAATAAGTAGTACTGGGAATGTGAGAAAGTTGTTGTGAGATACATTTTCCATTAACAATACTTATTGCCAATAGTAATATCTCTCTATAACTTGAAAGTGACAAAGTAATCATTTAATAAAGTAATTAGATATTAGATGTTAATAAAACAGACTTCCACAAATAAAAGCTAAAAATCCAAAAAACAATACTGGAGATTTCATTTTTGAAAATTCATAGTGCAAAAACTGCATTGGCTAATTGATACTGATTGTTTACTCATGTTTGTACAAATGCTTATGTGAAGAATGATGTTGACTTGGATTATTGCGGTTAAATTTAGATGAAATATGTGTTAGAAGAGCTATTATATTTTAACATTTTAAGGTTTTATTAGTTTTCTACAAAGCCCAAATGTACCAACAATTAACCCATAAACGAAAGTCATTAAAATGAAGTTACAAACCAAATATCATTTTATGCAGTGTAACAGTCCGGTTTCTGCATGGGAGAGGGGAGTCACATCTTACTACAGCCTGACCCAGAGTCTTTTTGTAGGATGCAGGGAATGATGTGATGAAGAACCTGATCAATGATTGCATCCATCTCTAATGGCTAGTCAAATGATTATGCATTAAATCTGAACACAATTTATATCAGTTCACCCACGTCCTATCCCTTTTTCAGTTTCCATTATGCCACAGATTTCAAACTCAAGGAAAAGTTGCAGTTCACTCTCTTCAAGCGTGAATCTACATGAATAACAATATCCTCACTTTTATATAAGTGCAGTGAATTAATGTCTTTCCAACTAGCCTTGTTAAAAATATTATGACATAAGGAAAAAGTATATGTGTGCATATAATTTAAATAGTACATAATCATGCTAAAATAGAATGATTTTCATAAATCAGAGATTTCTCAAAAATTGAAAATAGTTTATTTTAACAAAGAAAAATTAAGAACTATTCAAACAGAATCCTAACAACAACTTGGTGAGTGCCTAGCATGCATTCCTAACATTTAATAAGATAATTGATTTAAATTAGCCCCTTCCTGTCCCTGTCAGGTATGCATCATTAGCACTAAGTATTGAAAATTTATTACAATTTAAAATAAGAATCCTAACAAGTTTATATTCAAACCCATCTTCCTTGGGGGAAAACCCATGTATATTAATAATCTACTGTTGATAATAAAGTACATATATATAAGAAGGTTAGTCTTTCATATCGAAAATAATAAACAAGAGTTAATTAATTAGATAACAAGTTAACAAACAATTCTACAAGTTTATATTCAAACCCATCTTCCTTGGGGAAAAAGCCATGTATATTAATAATCTACTGTTGATAATAAAGTACATATATCCAAGAAGGTTAGTCTTTCATACCGAAAATAATACATGAGTTAATTAATTAGTATAACAAGTTAACAAACAATTCTGTTCTGTACATAGTGAATGTTCTTAATGTGAGCAAAGTAAAATCTCACCTCCCATATTAAGTTAGATGATCTGTCAAGCTTGTTCAGAAAGAGAAACCTACATTTTATTTATTATAAAACAAAAATATTTGTTTATTCTATAAGATGTAATCCCCTTTTTATTTCATGATTTGAAAAATGAAATGATCCAAACCAAGCATATGCTTTCCCATTAATCATAGATAAAGTTCAGATGGTTTACTTAAATGATTTTAACAACACTTTATCTTAAGAATGTCCTATAAAATGTTTCTAAATCTCACAGCAAAATCTCTCAATTTTGTAAATTCATACTCTTTCTGAGATTCATACATTGGTAGAGTACTGTCAGTCAGCTTTGATGCAGGGCTGACCTCTAGTAGTGTCCATTCCATGCTCTGCAAGCTTATATAGTGAAACTAAAATAAAAGTTCATTCTATAGAATTTTGGCATCTCAATTAGACGTTTGACAGTTGAATTGATGTTTACAGTTTCTGGTGTTTAACACAAGACCTCCACGGCAAGTTGTTTAGCCAGAAAACATTGGAATAGCTTTTAAAAAATCACTGGAGTAGCTTTTAAATAACTTAAATGTTCTTGCTTATAAATTATTTAACATTAAAAGCTTTAAAATGCGATTCTGCAATATATATATTAGTATACGCAAAATTACTCTTCTGATAATATTCAAACAATATGCTATTCCCTTATACTTTCACAATTGATATTTCTATTCTTCTGAATGGTTATTATTTTCATTTTTTTTTTTATAAGTATAATGGCGATTCTTAATCTTATTAATATATACATAAATCTTTCGTTTTTTTAACAGATCATCATTATAAATTACGAGAATTGTGTACTTACTTTAATTTTTTTTATTTTAAAAAGAAACATGTGATTTCTTTCTTATGGCCGGGAATAAATATATATATATACATATAGGAGGAACTGGAAGGAAGAAATAATCTAATTTCATTTATTTCTACTTGTTTGACTAGCTACAATGAATACGGGGAGATTTTAGATTTATTATAAAGCTTCTTTGTATAAAAACTTCTCCCAATTCCCTCCTGCCGTGTTTGTCTTATGATTATAGTTTTTTTTGATCTTATATGAAAAAAAAATGCAGAACATGCAATTGTCTTTTAGAAAAATAATGTTTCTTTTAATTTATACTTAGAAATAAAAAAAGACATGCAAGCACATTTACAAGAGTAAATTTTGTGTTTTAAAAGAAAGACTCAATCCTGCTTTATATTTTTATCTCTTTAATGTCAACCTGGGTTTTGCTAATATATGTGTATCTGTATAGAATCTAGATTTAACATCCGTAGTGTACGAAGAGAGGACAGTACAGTCATATATATAAGTTAAAATCTTAAGACTTTATTAACTCTAAGGGTGAACTAGTTAAACAGTGATTAATTATTAATTAAAATACATATTTTTGTATATATAATGTTAGTTAAAAGAGGTAAAGTAATAATTATTTTTAATAGTGGACATTTTCTCAGTCTCGAAAAATTTTAAAATATTATTTCATCTATGTATATTTACTTAAGGTTTTTAAAGTTTAAAGGTCATTTGACTGCATTTTCTTTATATTGTGCTACTCGGTGATTTGTGGGTGTCTCAGCACATATCCATACCTCCTATCATCATTGTTTAATAGGCTAACACTTCTCCAGGTTGCCATTGATGATAAAGTGGATCTCGACCCCTTTCAGATATTATTACTGGACACAAGCACTTATACTCCGGTCCTGAGCTCAAATCATGCTGCTGCGAATGAGCTCCATTCCTCTATGTTAGACCCGGAGTGCTATCCAGGCCCAAGTTAGCTTTGTATGAAGCCATTGCATCCCAAGACTTGCTTTACAAACTTACAAATTGAATTACCAAGGACCATGATAGTTTTATTTTCCTGATAGATAAAACCTTGCCTTTTTGTATGTGCTCAAAATATTACTGAGTAAATCTGAAAAATGTCCACTGGGAGGGTTTGTCTTTATTTTGTCATTTAAATGCAGGCTATATTTGGACATGGCCTCATTTCTATTTACCTAGTCTAACCAATTATCCATCTGTTGTAATTTCACCCTAGAGTTATATTTTTGTCTCTCTTTTAAAGTAAAGCACCCAGCTGTTGGCTAAATAAGGTATTGTTGTATCATTACAATGCAATTATTTAATACATTATTTGGATATTACTCATATATATCAACAATGCAAATATTTAATACATTATATGGATATTACTCATATATATCATCTATACATACCTATGTTTACAGATGCAAGAAAAATAACTTGCAACAATTTTTATTACTTAATTTTCTAATTGTCAGTTCTATTATTAATATAACTAATAAAAATGTCATTCACTAATCTAATCAATATATTGTCTGTGTTTTTATATATATAGCTTAAACCTGATTATCTGTTAAAAATTCCCTTTTTTAGGGATCTCCTCTCTCCCTGATCACCGGGCATACATTAAGAATAAATTCTAGTGAGCTTTGGGGAGTAAGTTGCTTAATAGCAATCTGGAGTAGGTGAGGTTCAAACCCCCTCTCCCTGCATCTCTAGGTTATGTTAAAGCAGCTCTACTTTTCATAATGCTAGGTTTTTTGTATAATCTGGCATCCCAAGTGTGGCTTTACTTAGAGATGGACTCAGAGATATGATGTATAGAAATTTGAGGATTAGGAGAAAAATTTTTTTTGTGTTTTTGTAAATAAATAATGTGAATGACAAAAGTGTATATATTATTTTTTCTTCATTGTACTTTCTGCTCTCTCTGGAATTTTTTTTTTTTTGTTGTTGTTTATGTATATATATATGTACATGTAAACCAACCAAAACCTGGTTGGAATAATGAACTTAAAAATATATACTAATATATATTTTTTTGGTGGTGTAGGGGGACAGAGTGATCGTTTGTGGAGCAGAACAAAAGGGGTTAAATTGAATTTTTTTTCTGCAGATTTTAAATGTTTATTACAGTATAGACATACAGATAATGGAGCACTAAGGATATATGATGGTCGTACATGTTAGCAGCAAAAAAAAAAAAACAGAAACTGTTCAGGCAAACACACTTCAAGAAAACCAGCATGCTGGGTTTGGAAACAGCAAGGAGATGATTGGGAGAGAGAGCGACATTAAACCAAAGACACTACAAAAAAAAACTCAAATTTTTTTTTCTCTTATTTTCCTTGAAATATGAATGGTATGCAAGAAGAAATCCATGATACACACTAGATGACATAAATCAGCTATTAGAGAGTATGGTGCAAGACCAAACCCCAAGGATTAGGGATAGAGATACAGACATGTCAGAACTCCAATGGATGGGACAGCTGTTCCTAATGATAAAAGACCTGGGAGTAAGAATGGAGAAAATGCAGAACCAAATGGAACAACAAAAAGCAGAAAAGAGAGACACAAAAGAAACTGATACCAGAACAGAAAAGAGAGACACAAAAGAAAAAAAACTGATACCAGAAACAAAAAAGAAGAAATTCCATATAGAAACAAAACAATAAAAATAACCTAACAGACTTATGAAAATAGACAGTCCCTCTAGTCACAAAGTTCATATAAATAAAGACCTTTAGAGGAGACATTGGAGAAAATCCCATTGACCACATACAGAGTTTGCAGGAATTATTCTTATTCCATGAGGCAAGGGAAATAGAAGATAGATGTGGGTGCAAATCACTTGCATGGCTCTTCACAGCACTGGTGGGACTGTTCCGAGGTTCAAACCACAACTTTTAATGACTACCATCTTGCACTGCTTAAGATTTTCTAAAGCAAGGAGAGGCAGGTTGGGATACTCCAAGAAATACTGTGCATCAAGAGGAGAGACTCATACACAATTTTTCCTCCACCAAGTAGCATTCCTAAAGTCCCTGACAGCATTCAACTTGTCAGATAATCATATCATTAGGGTATAACATGCATCCTTACATCCAGCTATTAATGTTGAAGTTATAAAAATTCAGGGATAGAAGAAATGGGGGAGCTATTAACTGCAATAGACTTCAGAAACATAAGTAAAGAAAACACTGACCGGGGAAGAAGAATAAAAATGTCAAAATTACAGATAGCTGTCATCCAAAATAAATATCAGCAGAAAGATCAAGGTGAACAATCTTTCCAGGATGAAACCAAAGTGAAGGAGAATGACAGTGTCTGGGAAGATAAGAGAGTGACACCACAATCACACTGAAACAGGAACTGGATCTCTGACCAATGCACCAGTATTGTCCAAAATCAAAAGCATCCCAGTTAGGGCATTAATAGACTTGGGAAGCCAGGTGTCTCTGATCTGTGATGAATGATGGAATACCACCAATAGTGCATACACACAAACAACCACATCAAAACAGGCCACCCAAGTAGTTCTTGCCAATGGCAAAGATGCCATTGTGGTATCACACCAGATTGAGTTGAACTTAAACATTGGCACCAAATATGTTTGCCATACATTCCAGACTATGCCAGGTTTAATCCAGAATGCATTGTTAGCATGAGACTTCCTCGAGAAACATGACTCCCAAATAAACTATCGAGATTGGACCTACCTGTGTTTTATAACGAAAAGATGGATTTTGGCAACAACAACTGAGTACAGCAAATGTAAACTGTGTTCAAAAAAATATACCATCAGTGGAACAATGAAGCACAAATAAAAGTACATTGAGTGCTAGAAAGCAGCATACTTCATACCATGCTTTTAAAAATTTCACAAACCTGTTCACTAGTCTGGAAACATTGACAACATGAGCGATGGCACATTGCATATTAAAAAACCATTATTTGATGAGACAAATGTCCAAGGCTGTTCATGATAAAAAAGAAACTAGAAAAAAATGCCTTCCTGTGAGAGAATAAAAAAGGGACTCATGGGCCATTTAACGCAAGTGTTAAAACCATATCACAGCTAGATAACAAACACAAACACAGAACAGAGAGAAAATACCAGGTCCCAGAGAGGAAGATCCACTCATAAAAGGATCACATAATTAAAGAGATGAATAAAATACCAATAGGAATGATATACCTTATGGAACAAACTCATGAACTTTAAACTGGAAAAAAGAAAAATATAAGATCATGTAATGTTTATGCCTTCATAGATATACAAAAAAAACAAAGGCTCCCCTGTATCACTCTGCTCCACTTTACATGAAAGATAACTAGGGTCACTTTTTTTGTTTTTTTTTATAATGGGTTCTGGGAATATGAAGCTACACATATATACATATTAAATATATATATGCTTGCTTCACCATTCACCGTGGTTTAACTAAAGACCCTGAGTCCAACCACAGTCAATGTAGGCTAAATTTAAATTAAATAGAAACTTTGGTAATAGTGTGTATACTGAACCCCACTGCTTGATGGCATTGTTTTTCACACAATGCACATCAATATACCATTTTAGTGGTCTTAACTTAGGGCTGGCACTACAATAGGTGTTGTTTGAGCTGTAATAGGCCACCTGAAGCCAATGTATTCTACGATTATGTAAAGAAATATGATACCCATTGCATTACAACAGAATTCCTCAAGTGAGCGCTATTGAACTCTCACTATGGTCTGATTTGATGATGGTCATATTTGAAAGAAATGAAACTCCAAAAATTCATGGTCAAAAATTTTTTAGAAAGTGTAATGGAATTAGTATTCCATATTAAGAATTTTCATGTCATCACACATGCTTCCCTATGGTTTTGAACTGCACACAACTTCAAAAGGTAATTCTTTTCAGCAGATTTTTTTTGATTTTGCGTGCAAATGCATGTTTACATGTGAATCCATGCGAGAACAGTAAAATGTCATCTGCAAGTTGTCCAAATTGATTAAAGCTGAGTGAATTGCCAACCACAGAAATGGACGCTATTGGATTTTCCCAGAAAGAGAAAATCCTTCCGGTTGCGAAGGTATGCGCTTGTGGGAGAGACATGCTTTTGGACAACTACAGGATCTGGGAATTCTGTTGCCACTCCTGCAAACATACCTGTGTAAGTCTGTGTGAAGGAAGTTGATTGGAGGGCTCCCAAATTCCATTACTTACAGCTTTGAGGTTTATTTGCACGTTACTTTTGGCTGCTGTTTTTTTTTATGCTTCCCAAAATGATGTTTTTTACTTGTTTTAGTTCATAACTTGTCCAAAGTTTTGTTTATTTTTGATTCAATAAATTATTTCATGGGAAACTGTTGTTTTTGTTGTTCATATGATTATAAAGTAGGTAGGTAATATTTGATAAGTTTCATTAACAGTTAAATACCAAAAAAGAAGTGTTTAAGAGTTTATCCACCCCCCCCCCAATAATAACAAAGAACTGTGCGGTAACATAAATGTTCAAAAAGAAAATCCCCCCCAAAAAGTCGATAATTAAAAATCAAAACAAATCTTCCCCGCCACCACACCTCCCCGACTTAAAAAAAAGTGTTGTTTAAAAATGAACTGTTTATGTCTTTTTTTAAAAGGCCCAAAAATTAGGGAAGAACTTTTCGCTAAAAAAAACCCTCTTAATAAATTAAAAAAAAAAAGACAACAATTCAAAATCAAAACAACCCCTCCCCTCCACCCTCTAAAAAACCAAGTGCTGGTTTATTCAAAAGGAATTGTTTAAGTCTTTCAGTAAATAAAAACATCAACAAAAAAAGGAAGTTAAAGGCAAACCAACCCCCCTCCACCATCTAAAAACAACAAAGTGTTTGTTAATAAAAAAAACTCTAAGACTTTTAAGCAAAGAAAGTTAACAAAAAAAAAGTTACCATAGTATTATGTAAAGAAACCGATGGACCATTAGTCGCTAATTTAAAAGCAAACCAACACTCCTATACCATCTAAAAACAAAGTGTTTATTAAAAAATGAAACTCCCCCCCAAAAAAAAATGGGTGAAAAAAAATCTTTGGTGGTTTACTGTAATATCATGTAAAGAAACCAATGGACCATTAGTCAATAATTTAAAAGCAAACCAACACCCCATACACCAGGGGTCCCCAACCTTTTTGCACTTAAGAGCACATTCTATAATACTAGCCAGGTGGCGGGCACCATTTATTTTTTTCAACCAGATTGCGGGCACCATTTATTTTTTCAATGTAAATTTATAGTTGGATATTGTTAATAATACACATAATGTACAAAAAAATATTTATTTCAAAAATAAAATTTTAACATATAATTAATGTTTATGTTTTTATGCTGTAAAAGTATAGTATGCCCTTCAATTTGATTACAGTATAATACAATAATTTATAAGAAATTTTAAAAATTAAATTTATTTGTATCAGATAATTTTTTATTATGTTCGGATAGCGGCGGGCACACGTAAAATGGTCTGCGGGTGCCATGGTGCCCGTGGGCATAGGGTTGGGGACCCCTGCCATACACCATCTAAAAACAAAGTGTTTGTTTTTTAAAAAATGAACCCCCCCAAAAAAAACGGGTGAAAAAAAAAATTTGGTTTACCATAAGTAATATTATGTAAAGAAACCAACAGACCTTAGTCAATAATTTAAAAGCAAACCAACACCCCTAGACTATCTAAAAACAAAGTTTTTGTTTATTAAAAAAATGGGTGAAAAAAAAATCTTTGGTTTACCGTAATATTATGAAAAAAAATCTTTGGTTTACCGTAATATTATGTAAACCAAACAGATGGACCGATGAAAAAAAATTAAAAACCAGTTGAAAAAAAAAAATCTTTTACCATAATATTATGTAAACAAACAGATGACCCATGAATCAGTATATTGATGTGCATTGGGTGAAAAATAGCATCATCAAACAATAGGATTCAGTATACATATTATTACTGAAACATTAAAACATATTCAAGAAATTTTATGAAATAAAGCTAAAAGACTTTTTATTATAGATAACAAAGTGAAATTCCTAGAATCGCAGAATTCATTAGAGAAAAGATTGTTGGTTAGATAGGAATAATTAATTTAAAAAATTTTCATTAAAAATAAGATAGCAAAACAATGGGATTGGAATGTAAGATGGCCAACAAGGTGGGTATAAATTGAGACCTTGTCTTTTGTTGTCTCTCTTGTATCTGTGAAAGCTCTGCTGTGTAGATTGTAAACTGCTATAAGAAAAAACATAAAATGGGTGAAGTTCAAATGGCTGAGTAGACTTTTTCTCTCTCTTAGCAGTTTCCTGTTTGCCGCAGTTGGAATGATGTAACATAAAGAAAATGTAGAGTGCTAGAACAATTTTGCCTGACCAATGCCTGCTGCTATTAATGGATGACAGAGGGCCAAAATCATAAGCTGTTAGTATGGACTGCGGACTAGAATGTCTACATGGCTATCTTAAATAAAGACGTATGCTACTTCAAAACAAGTTACCGGTAACTTTAACTTCCACTTGTATTTTATTTTTCATTTTGGCTTAAATCATAAACTTAAGTCATTTAGGTGTTATAAGTATATATGTGTTTAAAATATATATCCTGATATTTTAATATTTTCATTATGTTATTTTTTTTTTTGATAAGTATAATGGCGATTTTTAATCTTATTAATATGTACATAAATCTTTCGTTTTTTTTAACACATCACTATTATACATTACTAGAATTGTGTATACATTTTAATTTTTTTTAAAAAGAAATGAGTGATTTGTTTCTTATGGCCGGGAATAAATATATATATATAGGAGGAACTGGAAGGGAGAAATAATCCAAAGAAGCTTTATAATAAAACTGAAATCTCCCCGTATTCATTGTAGCAGGTCAAACAAGTAGAAATAAATGAAAAGCTTCTTTGTATAAAAACTTCTTCCAATTCCCTCCTGCCACATTTGTTTTATGATTATAGTCTCTTTTTTTGATATCTTATATAAAAGAGAGAGAAATGCAGAACACACAATTGTCTTTTAAAAAAATAATATGTTTCATTTAATTTATACTTAGAAAAACAAGGACAGGCAAGCATATTTATAAAAGAGTTAAATTTTATGTATTTGAAAAGATCCAGTCCTGCTTTATATTTTTTAAAACTCTTTAAAGTCAACCTGGGTTTTACCAATATATATGTATTTGTATAGAACATATATAAATTAAATGCCCATAGCTTATGATGTATAAGAGAGGGGACAGTACAGTCAATAAATTAAAATCTTAAGACTTTATTAACTCTAAGGGTGAGTTAGTTAAATAGTGATTAATTATTAATTAAAATACATATTTTTGTATATATAATGTTAGTTAAAAGTAATAATTATTTTTAATAGCGGACATTTTCTCAGTCTCGAAAAATTTTGAAGTCATATTATTTCATATACGTATATTTACTTAAGGTTTTTAAAGTGTAATGGTCATTTGACTGCATTTTCTCTTATATTGTGCTACTCAGTGATTCATGGGTGTCTCAGCACATATCCATAGTTCCCATCATCATTGTTTAATAGGCTAACACCTCTCTGGTATTGCCATTGATGATAAAGTGGATTTCAACCCCTTTCAAATATTACTATTAGACACAAGCACTTATACTCCGGTCCTGAGCTTGGACTATGCTATGGCGAACAAGCTCCATTCCGCTCTGTGTTAGATCTGAAGTGCTATCCCCAGACCCATGTTAGCCTTGTATGAAGCCATCGGGCCCCCAAGACTCACTTTATAAACCTATCACCAAGGATCATGATAGTTTTATTTTCATGATAGATAAAATCTTGCCTTTTTGTATATGCTCAATATATTAGAGTAAATCTGAAAAATGTCCACTGGGAGGGGGGGATCTTTAAATTGTCATTTAATGCAGGTTATATTTGAACATGGCCTCATTTCTATTTACCTAGTCTAACCAATTATCCATCTGTTGTAATTTCACCTTCGAGCTATATTTTTCTGTCTCTCTTTTAAAGTAAAGCACCTAGCTGTCGGCTAAGTATGGTATTGTTATATTGTTACAATACAATTGTTTAAATACTTTTTTGGATCTAGATGCAAGAAAAATAACTTGCATTTAGTCTTCAAATTGTCAGTTCTATTATTAGTGTAACTAATAAAAACCTTCACTAATCTAATCAATAAATTAATTGTCCATATTTTTATATATAGCTTAAACCTGATTATTGTGTTATAAATTCCCCTTTTTGGCATCTCATCTCTCCCTGACCACCAGGCATACATTAAAAATAAATTCTAGTGAGGTTTGAGGAATAAGTCACTTAGTAGCAATCTGAAAGAGTAGGTGAGGTTCGAACCCCCTCTACCTGCATCTCTAGGTTAGATTAAAGTAGCTGTACTTTTCATACCATTAGAGTAAGCAAATAATTCGTTTGGCTTAATCAACCATCTTTGCAGTTATTCTCATATTCGAATCTAAAAAAAAATATCTTTCGTATATATATTATTTTTAACGAGGTTTTTATATGTAGTGATTGTTGAGTTAGTTAATATTTTCATTTAAGTAATTGAATCATAAACTTTCATCTTTTGAACAATGGGTTGCTTGAATCTGCTTGACCTAGGTCATCTTCAGGTTCTAAACTTCAAGTCTTGGTTAGTTTCCATAGTTACTAAGCAATGTTTATTTTTGTTTTATTTATATATGTGGAATATTTACTCTTTGTTATGTTTAGTTAGGGAAATAATTTAATTTTTTTATTTAAAGCTAATGTTTTCTAATTGACATTACTAATATACATGTAAATGAATTTTTTTTTTTGTATTATATTGACCTCAATCATTTATATGTCAAGTCATTTATTAAAATGTACTGACTTGCAAATGAGTGTGTACATGAGCGTTTACATATGTTGTAAGTGAGCCTTATAACGGATAAACAAGTTTTTAGATATCTTAATTCATTATTATAAATGCATAATGCATTCAAACATTTTCAAAATGTAAACATCCATTTTCTACATCATATTAATGGAAATCTATGCAGTCTATGCATGAGCTTTTTAGACCCTCCTTTCCGTCTTTCTCTCTATTTTCTAGAAAGGTGAATTTTATTTTTCTACGATAAAAAATAAAAATTTTTGTGATCAAGTAAATTGAATTTTTTTGTCTTTCTCTCTCTTTTTTTTTTTGATAGTTACTGGAAAAGATTTCATCCTGAAAAATATATCGATAAAAACTTTTACTTTTTTCGATATATTTTGAAAATGTTATGTGAGAGTCCAAAAGTAAGAATTTATTTTTCTATATTTTTTATTATTAATTTATATATATTTAATTATTATTTTTTTATGTATATTTGATAAAAATATACGAAAAATCTGTTACTGAAACTAATATTGAAAAAAAAAAGTTAGTTGTTAACTGCATTTTTTCTATGATACTGAAGTATTTGAATTAGATATCAGATAAAGATATATATGTTTTTCATATATTATGACATGATTTAGATTTTTTTATAATCTCTTCTCTGCATTTTAATAACAACGAAAAATCTGTTATTGAAACTAATATAAAAAAAAAGTTTGTAGTTAACTGCATTTTTTCTATATTTTTTTCTGTGATACTGAAGTATTTGAATTAGATGATATCAGATAAAGATATATATGTTTTTCAAATATTATGACCTGATTTAGATTTTTTTATAATCTCTTCTCTGCATTTTAATAATAGTAAATATATGCAAATGCTAAAAGTAAAGATTTTGACTATATATACCCACCCCCCCCCCAAAAAACCCCCACCACTTTAATTTTTATATGTTAAAAATAATAATATAACACAACCATACCCCCTAAACTATATATCTTAATGACACTGACATAAAAAACACCACATTATATTTCCCAATTACTTCTTCTCTGCTGCAAATTATTTGTATCGAAAATTATTCTCCCACGCCTGGAATATTTATAAATTTTCCCGGAATTACACGGTACACAGGAATATAAATTAACACTTCCTTCCTTTACTCTATTTACAATACAGACTGATTTATTTATCCATTTACTTACTTTATTTTATTTCTCAATTAACAACTTGTTACTCACTGATTTAATTTTAACACTCTAAGTAGTTATTCGCTTGGTAGAGAAAGAAAACCAAGACTAACTTCCTTTTATAAATAAAATTTAATTTGCAATTCGCTAATCTAATTAATAAAAAATCCTAAAACACACATATATACCACACACTAACAAAATAAATACATAAATATACAATAAAGATATAATTCAAATGAAACATTAAATAAATTATCTAACTCAATTGTTACCTTCTCATACATTAATAGATTACAATCATAAGTTCTTTTTTGATAAATGTTCAAGTGTTGCCAACTTTTTAATAATTTAGTTCTGACTGATTTCTTATTTCAAATTAATTCTGACATCATGTATTAATAGTTACCTAGGTATGATTTTTCCAATGTCGGATCAACCATCGAGGGGGAAAACCTTCCCTTCTTTTGCAGAGATGGTGCTCGCTTTCAGAGTTCCAGTGAATGGAGGAAAGTTTATCTTTTGATGGGTTTGTTTCCTTTCTAATTCAACATTTTAGTCGGTATTCATCCCTTTAACATTCTACTTCGAATCTCCAGGCAGATCTGGCTGTAACTCTCTTCTCCACATTTTAGTTGTTATAAGTAGTGAGCAAATGGTTGGACAGAGATACCGACAACCCGGTGTTTCCACTACCCTCCATGTCACACCTTCTATTATTATTTTGTTAAATTCTACCAGCAAAAAACACAACCGGTTACTTCTAAATCACTCTCTTATTCTCTCCTGTCTTGCTATCGAATGTCTCTAATTGCCTCTTTCCTTTTCATTCTTATCTTACCAATCTATCTGGAATTTTTTTTATACAGTTTACATTTTTCCAATTTCTAATTACAATTTTCATTTCATTCTTTTGATACATTTAATATTGAATGCCACTAATTGCAACATTCCTTTTCATTACTTTATCTAGTACCAATCTATTTGGAAATTTGGTACAAGTTTACATTTTTAATTTTACAATTATAATTAATTTCTTTTCATTCTTTTAAATATTGAATGTTACTAATTCAACATTCCTTTCTCTCACTTTATCTTGACCAATCTATTTGAAATTTGTACAAGTTTACTTTTTTAATTTCACAATTATAATTATTCTTTCGTTCTTTTTACAAGTGATTTTCTTATTTAACAAAGAAAAAAAGAGACGCGTTCAGTTTTACACCCCTCCCCTTTCCTTTCTAATCTTTCATCATTATTTAGCTTTTCTAATTTCTTTAAAATAAGTTTTTAGAATCCTTTTAACTAAAATTTTTCTTTCTTTTTTTTTTCTCTATTTCTTTTAATGAAACCCTTCTCTTTATTAATATTATTGAGAATCAATAATATATACATGCGAGCCTACATTTATGTAGATATCGCAATACAAACTACTAACTTATGAACTTCAAACTTAACTCTATAATGAATTTAGTATTTCATTCACTTTTTATTTTATTTTGTATAGAGTGACTATTTTAGTAGTACTTTTTAATAAATTACAAACTGTATTGAAGTTCTTTATTATAATATTCAAATTATACTAATTATTGATCAATATTAACTACTTGTTTTGTTATTAGGGATGACATATCTATTGTAAACCCCTGCATGGAAATACATTTTGAAGGGCTACAGAGAAAAAAAGAAAAGTACTAATGTCATTATTCTAAGAAGAGTTCAAGTGATGGATTACCTTAGATAAGTATTATTTATATATCAATTTGTTAGAAATTTAATGATGCATGCAACTAACCTAACAAAATTATAGTTTTAAAATTTATGCATGATACCTTTGAATTTATGAAATAATATAAAAATAACTATTAGAAATATTAACTTTTATTCTTTTTTTATTACTTTGAATATCAATGACTTATTTTTTTCAGCTTAATTACATTCTTTGGTGTTTTATCTTTAAAATAACATATATTATGTCATTTTTTAGTAATACAAACATATATTATGATAAAATTTGAGGCTTAACAATTTTTTAAATATTCAATATGGCTGCTTCATAAGTGTAAAAGTTAAGATATTTGAATCTTTGAATTATTAGCTTGAAAAGCATAGAAAGTTTACAAGATGACAATGAATGGCTATAGTTCAAAATTGTGTTCCATAGTGATAAAAGAAGTTAGATTCTGTCATGTGGCATCATTGGATATGTTATGCTTACATGTATGTCAGTCACATCTAAATAATTTCCAGAAAAATAAATCTAAGAATAATTACTTCTTGGTGTCAAACATCCGAATAATCAAGATTTGGTTTATTACATTTATCTCTCCACTGATGGATTTCAATATTGAAATCCAGAACTTATTGCAATTTCTATAAATCTCCCTGTCAAAATTGTCCTTAACATCTAAATACATTAAAGCAGTAACTCTAATCACCAGTAAAACTATTATATTAAATATTAAGATAATTTATTTATTTATATATTAATTTACAATACACTCCATGTGAAAAAAAAATTGTGCAGAGTTAAAATATATATATACAATTATATAAAACTTATATAAAATAATAAGATTAACCATTAAAAAAAAGATAGCAACAATAGATAAAATAAAAAAATAATAAGATTAATAATTATAAATCTAATAAATTATATGTATAGCCTATCTTATCATTTAATTATATATATATTTAAAAATTCAACAAGATCAATTCTATCTTACTTTTATTAATCATTTGACTTAAATTGAAAATTAAACTAATATTATAATTTTGAAATTTTTTTCCAATGGAACAAAAAAAAATTACAATTGCAATATTGACAGTTATAATCAAATATAAAATTTATCCTATTTATTAATTAAAGTTAACCATGAAATGAATTTTTTTTTCAATCTATTTAATAAACTATTGTACATATTTTGAGGATAATATTGCATTAGAATATTGTTGTATTGAGACAATATAACACATTTGATATCTACTTTGAGTTTGTTATAATGCTGATAGTCAATTAAATTAAATTTAGACTTTCTTTATTAAGAAACAATACATAGGAACTAAATAAAATAATTTTGAATTTAAGATAAAACTAAAGTCAATGTTAACTAATTTATATTTCTGAAGTGTATGGCAATTAAAAATTTATAAAATTATTCTAGGCTATAAAAATTCAAACATTCTAGCTTTTATACAGGCACCTCGGATGCCCAAACATTATAGTTTCTACTTTATTTCTTTCCTTTAGTTATCTGGAAAATGATATTTAATAATTATCTTAATTCAGTGTGAAAACTGATTTTTGGTATCTACATTAAATTGAAGGAGCATGAGTATAAATTTCTATATATACATATGTGCACATGCACACATATATATACCAGTCAATTGGCAGATGGTGACAATTTTTATAATTTTTTTTTCATGTTTTATCCTCAAGCTAACAACTGCTTGACATTCATTCACTAACCAATAATTGAATGGAAAACTAGAAAGACTATCGACCTGCTATTTAAAAAAATTCTAAACTTACTTGAAAATTCTCATATATCTATAAAAAAAATTTAAATTTCTCCCAGATGATGAAGGGCAATCACATTTTCTAACTTCTACATATAAAATTCTTATTTATCTATCTACCTACACACATGCATAGATACACATATATATGTTACAGCAACCTATGTATACTATTATGTCATCTAGATTATACAATCTTTATTATAAAAAGCCAAAATAATGAATCTACTTTTCATCTACTATTATAATTTTAAATAAACAGTAACTTAGAACAATGACAACAATAGAAGCAAATTTAAATAAATCAAGATATAACTACTGTTATAATCAATAAACTTTTTATTTGTGTTTACAAAACAGTTATATGATTCCATTGTAGCATTATGCATATTTTGATTTCATATATATAAACATTTAAAGATTAAGAAGTCTTTAAAATAGCATATTGCAAGGCAATGTTTTATATAGGATCTCTTGGTAATCATTTAGTATGAATTTTGAGTATTTATTTTACATATCTGGAGGGGTCACCAAAAACTAGTAAAAATACCAAATAATAAATTCGATGCATACTATTGAATTAAGATATTATTTTACATATTTTTTTTAAACAAATCAGAAAGAAGGTAATCATTTTTTTTTGTTCCCACTAAATTCTCAAAATAGTTACTATTATTTTTGCATTAAAATTGTCTAAAGCTTTTACCACTTGTTCAATGTAATATTATTTTAAAAACACTCACAGAAAATTATTATTTTGACTTCATTTGATTTAAGAAAAACTACTTCTACAACTTCCATTACCTATTTTATTTTCCTTTATAAAAGCTGTTATTTTTTCAGTCTTTATCTTGTGACTTGGACCAGGAGTACACATATTTAACATTGCTAATTGAATACAGTGCTTTAAAATTATCAATAGTTTTTTGCCACTTCTCTAATGCAATATTGTTTGATAACACACAAAGAATTATTTTTACTTCATTTTTGTCAAACAACAGTCAGAAAAAAATTCATTTCTCCCCTCCCCTCACTAAAATTCAATTTGCAATACTCATCAAGTGCAAAAAAACTTAGCAGCTGCTTGATTTAATTAAAAACAATGTAAATCTTAACAAAGACCAATTCTACAATCTAACAAAATATAACAATTGCTTGACTAGAACAGCAGTGCTAAACCTAAAAAACAAACAAACAAGTTCTACATGTGATGTGATAAAAAAACAAACAAGTTCTACATGTGATGTGATGCACAGTGACTTCTCCTTATATGAAGTCAGGAATCCCTCAGCAACTATGCCCAGAGAAACCTGTTAGCCACTTTGACTTTTCTCTCCATTCCCCACCCTAAGTTTTCTCATATTCTTCTCTATCTTGCTCCATCTCATTTCCACAACATAATCTTTGTTAAGTTCACGAACTTTATATCTAAATCCCCCTTATCTTTTCTCAAACCCAGCATAAAAACCAATAAGCCACTTTCTGTATAATCACTTTGTTTATATTTATTCTCCCGCAATTTCATTATTTGTACCTTTTCTGCTTTCAGGCATTTACATTCAATTAACAGATGCCTAATATTTCTATGCCTTCCTTACACAACTTGCAGACTAAATCACCATATTTTTCCATTTATGTGTATATTCCCTTGTTGCTAAAGATCCCGTTCAAGCCTTGAACAATAAACTACTTTCCTTGCTATTATCATAAATTAACTCGCATTCAATATTCTGTTTATGTCTATAAATATTTAAACTCTTTTTACTCTCCATACTAGTTCTCCATCTCTTCAACTTCCTATTCTTTATTAATGCATCTATTCTACTATCCCATTCCTTAACACTATAACACTCAACAATTCTCCTAACACAATCATCCCATCTTTTGTACAAGTATACTGACATAAAGTCTTTATCCAAATCTTCTGCATATCGCATTACCTTTCTTACCCAACTTGTTGCCTGCCCTTTATTCATAACCCAATTAAATACTATTTTGAGTATTTTTTTATTATCCATAAATTGCAATCTACCGAACATTTTCATATTGCTTTTTGCATCTCTCATTCCTTTTTGCTACCTACCTTCAACGAAAAAAAAAAAAATTATTTATTCATTAAAATTAATTCAACTTTTTTACCACCTGTTCAATGAAACAGTTTGCTTAATATTTTCATTAGTGTTTAGTATTTCCCCTAAGAGTACAAAAAATTCCCAGAACACAAACTAAATTATTATTGGCTTCTTTTGCAGAGAAACGGTGAAGAAGACAATATTCATCCGTTAATCAAATTCTGGTGATGAGGGCTTTACCTTTTCCTTCTTTGTTATGCTCATTAGCTAAGTTTTTGGAAAAATTCATGATTCTTTTGAATTTAAAAAATTATGCTGTGAGGTTATATTTACTTTAGTGGATTAAAAAATATTTATATATAAGATTGGATTTGCTCATTTCTAACACTAAGTTAAAACAATATAGTATTCAAACAATAAATTAAATATTATACTAATTACTTTACAAACAATCAATAGAACTTGGTATAATAATTTTTTCTGTGATATTTGTTTTTAAGAACTGGAACCACAATCAGTACAAGTGTGCTTTATTTTTTATTTATAATTTTAATAAAAATAGTATTGGATATTGCATTTAAAATATTATTCTTTTATTATTATGACAATATTTTAAATATTATATAAGTGTAGGGCAAGGTCATCTATGACAAGTTCAACATATATAAAAATTCAAACTACTGCATACACTTTTAACTCAGAACTATACACATTTATATACTTATAATAAGTAAATCATGTAGTTACAATATATTTTTAATCCCTCAGATATATGTATTACAATTTTAAAAAAAATCAGGATATATATATATTAAATTTTAAAATAAAAAAAGAAATCCCAGTATTAGTTATTTTATGTTTGAACATATGAGAATTATTAAAATTTGCTCTCACACTTTTTTTTTTGATCGTTTTGAAACGTTATATGTTTGAAGAAAATGAAGTGGAGATTTGGAGCATTTAATTTAACCTTTCTGTCTCTCTCTCTCTCTTATTAAGAAAATGATTAAAAATCCGTTTTTTAATGTTATTACAATAAAATATAATCAAAAGATATCAGTCAAATTTTCACATATATATATATAACAATACTAAAAGCAGAATAAAATTGTTCACCAGATAAACATATTTAGATGCTCATCTATCAATACTGTTTAGTTTTTAACTTCAAGATAAAAAAATCATATCTTTTAATATAAATATATAAAATTCCAAAGTAGCAGCATCATTCAAAACTAGAGTAAGATTTCTTCTTTTTTTTTTTTAAATCTAACTTTAAAAGTAATAAAAAATAAATTTAAAATCTGTTAATTTAGATGAAAAACCTATACTTGTAATAAAGAAAAATCAAAACATAGCAAATGTGCATAAAAATACAATTATAAAAAATAATCAACAAGAGTATATGACTACTAGTAAAAACATGTCAAATCTTGCATTTAAATATAATTCACTTGAGCTTTAAAGAAAATACCAAATGCAACAATGAAAACATTAATTGCCAAACTTTAGTTATTCAAATAGTTAAAAACTTTTGACAAATTTAAAGAGGAATTTGACAAAATAGTTAAAAAATTCTTAATCAGCTAATTTATGGACTAAGCATCAAAATTTGATAAAATGACCTTAATTTTCCAGAAGCAGCAATACTTAATAATTTTATGCCTAAAACTTACTAAATTCATATTGGAAGAGAATTTTTACTTTATCAAGATCCCTATCCTATTTATTATGTGTTTGCTGTGAAAAAACTGATGATCAAAATGGCAACAGACAGATCACATACTATGAATAATAACAGAAAAAAATATTTCAAAGAAGACATTAATCACTACTATTTAGTTGACCACATAGATTTAGACCTAGAATAAATACTTTAAATAGAAATGAGAATGAAGCATTTTAAAAACCTGAATGAAATTAAAGAGATGGCATAAAGAGTTAAAGACTAATAATATATGAACATATGTATGAAATGTATACACACACAAAAGATAACTGAGCAATAAGGTTTATTGCTTTTTTTATATTTCTTTAGATTTGATTAACTTCATATTAATTTTCAAGGTTATCATTTCTTATAGATTTAATCTAGATGAGTGCTTGTGAGGATAAAAATGTATGATAGTTCCCTTTACTTTATTGTAGAAAAATAACATTTTATTTATATTCATTCTTCTAATTCTGAACTATTGCCAATCATTGCTACATTTAGCTAATTAAAGGTTTAAAAAATTTTCTTTCTCTTAGATGGTTAATTACAATTTTGTGATGTATCTAGCAGGAAGGTAATTGTGTCTCTACTTTTCAAGATACAGTAACGACTTAAAATTTTTATAACACTGCCGCATTATATATGTTGTGAGCTAATATTTACCATCATAATTAATACAATCAAAAAACTGTAAATTTTTTATTGGCTTTCTTTTCTAGTTAAACAAAGTCAATCCACCACTATTATTGGTCAGATAGCAGGTAATATAATAAAAGTCTTTCATAGTATTACCTAAGAGAATAAAAAATGGTAAAAAATATTTAAGAATGTGTTTGCTCAGATTTTATTGATCAATGCATATCTAAAATATGCGTTTGCGTTATTTTTTTTTGTTGTTGTTGTTTGAAAAGCCAGTTGAATTTTTTTATACACAAATGAAAAAACATACATAAAATTGATATAAAAAAATATACAAAATAAAATGCACTAAATCAAACATAATAAAACAATATTTGAAACAGTTCCACAATAATTATATTATGATAATTAAAATTGAGATTATATTTATCAAAAATAGTTAAATAATTATATTATGGTAATTACAATTGAGATTACATTTAGCTAAAATAGTAAAGCTAACAGTCCATTTAGAAGTAAATATAAAACTATTAACTTTATTTATTTTACTTAGCATTATAATTCAGCTAAAATTTATTTATTAAATGAATTTATTTAAAAAAAATATCTGCGAATTTTAAAAGAGACATTATAAATTATTTAGTTGTTAAATTTATATGATTGTATTTTTTTTTTTTTTAAAAAAAATCTAAATTAAGGTATAATAGTAAAGACATAGTATTATTATTTTTATTTTATTTTAATTAATGTCTCAAATTTACATACTTGGAAAAAACCCAGATTTTTAAGACTGGCTGCACTTCTGCATTACCATAGCAACAGGACAAATTTTATCTGTAAAAACTTAAAAGAGTTGTAAGTAATGGTGACGAATTGCTATAAATATGACATCTTGACAAAATTCAGTCAGTATTTGTTAAACTGTACTGCATCCAGGATCGTGTAGAATTAAACTTTAAAATAGCTATTTTGATCATCTTCTCCATAATGGCAGAATAAACAAATTCACTCTGGGAATTTTGCCTTGCTAGCAAAATGTATCTTCTTCTCAAACTAAATAGATAAACCACCACCCCAACCACAACAACAAGGACTATCACCAAGTACTATTTTTAAAAAAATCCAATTTACTGTTTTCAACTATTTATGGAATTTTGGAAAACTGCTTATGGAGTACTCATTGTAACATCAATCAAATCATTTGTCTCTTCTTAAAAAATGAAATAACTTGTTTGGAAATTATAGTGATTACCTTCCTATAGATTAATTAAAGTTAAAATTTCATACAATATGAATCTAAATCAATGTATAAATTCAAAGCTTTGGACTAACTGCTTAATTCTTAATGAAGATCAACAAGTTAATTTAATCTATGGATTATTATTTATTTAAAAGGTCATATGAATTATTAAAATGGCCTGGACTATAACAAAAGAAATGTTACAAGACAAAGGATTATATTAATCTACTGCCTTTAAACTATGTGATAAATGCCAACCATAATGATATTAGTCTACAAATATTCTCTAAAGGATTAAATAGCTCATTTGACATAAAATTACAATTCAATGTCAGTCTTATAATAATGGATTTATGATTATGAATGCCATATTCTGAAAATATGGTAAACATCATAAATTGATAAGCAGACATTCTTAAATGGATTAAGTGATAATTATGCAATCTGGAGTAGGATTACTAAGTGTACTTTATTAAATCTCTTGTCTTCATTATATTGTGTTACCATGGATTTAAATCTAAGAAATGGATTACTCTGTACTTTTAATTTAATATTTTGTGCTTATATTAAGTTATTGCCAATAAATTATAAATTTTAGAATACTCTGCAAACATGTAAATATTCTCATAGGATATTTTAAACCATTCATGAAAGTATGATTATACATTTGAGGAATTACTCAATAAACTTTGTTTATAATTGTTGAATTATTTAGTTTATAGTTATTATTAATGCAGTAATAAATAAATTATAAAGTTTTTAAGATAATGATGACATATAAAAGTACAGGTAACAACCTTATATTATTAATAATAATATAATTAATAATGACATTGGATATGAGTGTAATACATGTAATTTACATTTTATATTGTAGAAAGGTTGCAGTTAGTTAAACTAACTTATAAACTTCTGTAAATCAGTTCGTTTAACTTACTTTGTTTTATTAGTCCTTGAATTCAGCCTGATTAATAGGTAGCTAAACATCCTGGGTAGACAATTAAATCACCACAAAATATTTATCTGTATAGTGCCTATGATATTTGTATAATTTGATAAAAACTTTACTACACAATAAAGCATTCTTATACTATCAATAATATACTCCTAACTAATTATTTAAACTTTAAATATGAGGCAAAACAAGTCATTCTAAAAACAGTACAAATGTCATAATTAGTGAAGCTACGTATTTTGTATAGCATTTAGAAGTACTAAGTAAATAATTCTGCTTATTGCAAAAGAGTTAAAAAACTAGTCAATTTTTATAGAATGAGATTATTAATATATTAATTACTATTTCAACAATAATTAAGGACATTATAAAATATTATTATCCTTCTGTAAATAAGAATAGGTTTTGACTTAACCCATAAAATGCACTTTAGAATTACACATAATCATAATCCAAGATTAGCTTATTCATGCAGAACAGTCATACTTATTAAAACTGTTATAAAATTTTATTATTAAATTACATTAATTTGCTTAAAATTTTATTTTGTTTATATATTTATTATTTTATAACAAAGCAATTGTTATATTCAAATACATCTATTTGTCATTATTGAAATTATCATCTTTAATGTATTTGAAATAAAAGATCATACTTTCAATACTACTAAATTACATATTCATTTATTAAATTTATCTTCACCATTTATTATTATTATTGCTATCTGAAATATAAATTAGTAGGGTAAGGTGATGTACAATAAAATCCCTTTTATATTCATCATACCTAGAATAATTTAATAAATTTTAAATCTATACATTTTTAATTGAATGATTAAGATTAATTTAGTTAAGATCCTTGAGAATTAATTAATTGAATAATATATTTAATTTATGAATGAGAGAATGTTAATTTGCTAGTCTTATTTAGAAGTACACATTAATTTGTATCAATTAGTTCTTTACACAATAGATATCACAATGAACTATATGTATTTAAAAATACAGTAAAATGATTATCATACATCTATAAGAATACCCCGAGAAATTTATTGTTCTTAAATTTAATATAATATTAAATTCTAGAATATTTATTATTATTTATTTTATGTGAGAAATAAATATGCATTCATTTTAATTTACTTTTTGTAAGGATCCAACCAATATCAAATGCACTCTACATAAAACACATTCGTCTCAAGTGGTCATCTTGGGAATTTTAATTCCATTAATAGTTAATTTTAAATTTATAGTATAAAGAAATTTAAGGTGTAATGAATTAACATTAAATTTTAGTTGTTAATAAATCAATAATGAGTTATCAAATTGTGTTTAATTTGGTTAATTCGCAGTGAAAATTTTTTAGTATGACCCTGACAATGCTATTGATCATGCGATTGATACTAATTGTAAAGTGAAAATTAAAAAAAAAATTTTGATTGTACTTCCATGATATTATAGGTAGTCATATCAATAAATGAAGAGACTATATCCCATGAGAAAATAAATGAAATCTGCTAAAAAATGGTGATAATATTGTATGACTTTGTTCTTGTGATATATAAATTGTTTTCTTTAGGATAAGTGAGAATACCAATGCCAACAGGTGGATGCCTAGATAACTTATTACTAGTAATATAATTTATTATCTTGAGTACTTATTAATATTTCATTAGTGTAAAGTTTATATATTTATTTTACTAATAGTCTTAAGATGAAAAAAAGTAATGCAATTATGTTGGGCAGATCTGAAAATATACCACTCAGTAATTTTAACCAACAACTTTTATGTTGGAAAAAATGAAAAAGGATCTTACTAAAATTGATAATTCTCAAAAAAGAAATGAAATAATCTTACTAAATCTCAAAAAGAAATGAAAGAGGATCTTACTAAGTCTCAAAACAAATGAAAGAGGATTTTACTAATAAAACTAATAATTAAACCACTAAACATCACATGATCACTATCTCTTATAATAGCACATAATTGTTGTTAAATAAGGCAAAACTCTCCATATAGTAGTGCCACCCTGCGCCAATCAGAGTAATCAATAGATGCCAGAAAGCTTGTGCATAAAATCCCTATCTAGTGCCTACTCATCCAATATCCTCAAACTATTTTCTGGCTTGTGGCCTTCATCAGTGAGGGGTCTTGGATTTGACATCTAAGTGCAGTGCTCTCAGATCCAAGGCTCCTCACTGACGAAGGCCACAAGCCAGAAACTAGTCTGGGGATATTGGATGAGTAGGCACTAGATAGAGATTTTATGCACAAGCTTTCTGGCATCCATTGATTACTCTGGTTGGCACAGGGTGACACTACTGTATGGAGAGTTTTGCCTTGTTTAAAACTGATAATTCTGAAAAAGAAATAAAAAAGTATTTTATTAATAAAATTGATAATTCTCAAAAAGAATTGAAAGAAGATTTTAAAAAGGAAGTGAATGAAAAATATAATGCAGCTCAAAGTTGAGAAGCTTAGTGAAAGGATAGATATTTTAAGGAGGCTAAAAGGGATTCAGATCAGAAACTTGAGGAAAATAGGGCTAGCTCGAAAATTTACAAACATGAATGAGATACTAAATCTAATATTTTAGATGAAAAATTTGAGAAAATTAGCTCTAAATTAAATGGTCAGTTGATAGCAACAAGCAATCATATTAAGCAAATAGAAACTCAATCAAATAAAACTGTAAAAAAATTCAAAAATGATCTTGAGATGAAATTTGGTCTGTGAAAAATTCCGACATATTAGAAAAGAAATTGATTTTATGTCAAGATAACCTTAAGGATGAAGTCCAATAAATAAATAACAACCAGATTCAAAATAAAAGTGAATTAGATATTAAAAAGGAATTAAAGCAAAGCCAGAAGTCCTTATTCAAATTTGGAGGAGAAATGAAAGGGCTAAAGAAATGTCAAAGAAATATCTGGGAAGTCTAAAGGGTGGCCAGAACAGATTAGCAAGTACAGCCAAAGTAATACAAACAATTAAATTACAGGGAAAAACTAAAAAGTTTCATGGAAAAATTAATCAAGCAAATAAACATAGATACTCAGAAGCATTAACTGAATAAAAAGATTGATGAGTTACAACAATCAATTACCAAAATATTTGTATCAAATATCAAGATTAAAAAATACAGTGGATAAAGAGGCAGGAGTATATGTACCTAGCACTCTAAAGTGTGAACAGGACCTAATGTATTCACCACCAAGATATGGCTGATAATACACCTTTAAGTCAAAATCCTCAGCCAGTACAAAATTTAGAACCAGGAGGAGGTACACAAGGAACTCAACAGTATTAATATTTATTAAAGTAAAAGTATTTAAGGGAGAATATTATATGAACTCTTTCAAATACCTACATGTTTAGAAGAGCTACTTGAGTTAAGCCATCTTAAGCGAAAGAAAAAAACTAGCTATCACTAGTAACCACTTATATACTGCAGCTAAAGACTGGTGGCAATTCTTATTTGACAAACCCCAAACAGGTGACTTCAAGCACTTGATAATGATGAGCTTTTGGAGTGAAGATTGTCAGAATAATGTATGTTATTATGTATTACAAGAAAAATATAGTCAATAAAGGGAGTTACACTTAATTTTTCAGAAGTCAAGCGGTAAAATTGAAAACTGTAGCAGTCTTCCCATTATCGAAGTATGAAATGGTAACGATTCTGTGACATAATCTACAAAAGCACATAGAACATATTCTCATTGCAGCAGATAGAAATACTATTGAAAAAGTTGTTGAAATTTTATATTCCCTAGAAAAAAGCAAGATGTCTTATGAAAGTAAATATAAACATTACAAGAAGTCATCTCATTATTTCCTTGTAAATATCAATATACCTATAAGACAAAAAGCTCTATTCAAAATAAAAATAACCACAGGGTTAGGAATCACTGTACAAATAGCTAAACCCCATATAAAAATACTAGCTACTTTTATTAAGAGAAAAAGAATCAATTGTGAGGGAATAAATAAACTCCATATAAAAGTACTACCTACAATAAATTTAGAAAAAAAAAGACCAATTCTGGGAACTAGTAATGCAGTTAAAGCTCCTGCTGATAGAATTCAAATCACTAAAAAGTTCATATGAGATAATAAGACTCATGCATTAAACTAGAAAAGACTTCATAGGAAAGTTCCTCTCTGTGGAGACCTGATCTAATTTGATGAGGAACAATCTTCTGTGGCAACTTAATACCATAGGCTTAGATATTAATTACTTGGAACCTGAGATATTAATTGAAAAATCCATTGAAAATAATTCTTTAATGATCAAAATAACTATTGAGCGAATTAGAATTAAAGCACTAATTGATACTGGCAGTCAAATAACAATATCCTTGGAAAATATATTCAATAAAATCACAGATACTAACTAATCAGTACCCTTATTGCCACTAAAACAAATGCAAGTAACTCTAGCCAATGGTAAAAGAGCCAAGTTAATCAGTCAGCAAGTCTGGTTGATTAGTAAAAATCAACAACTTCGAACATATCTTTCTAATTATGTCTGGGCTAATTCATTAGGTCATAATTGCCTCTCATTTTATGAACAAGTATCAGAATACCATTATTTATCAAGATGACATGTAAAAGTGTACTTTTAACCATATTTTTCAAATCAAATTTGCTATGTATCAAAAATACACCAATTGAAGTATATATAAAACTGAAATTGGTAAAACTCTAATACATTAAATTTTGAGCATAGCAAAAAATTTAGTATATTTTCAAATATACCAGGCATCATTAAAGGACATGTTCAATCTATTCAATTCAGAAATGATGAACCATTCCAACATAGGACATGCCTCATTCTTTACCTATATAAGGCTGAGGTACATCAACAAATTAGTAAAATGGTGGAAATGGAATATCATTAGAAAATTTGCAACTACATATGTCAATCCCCTCGTAGTAGTCCACAAGAAAAATGTTTCAATTAGAATTTGTTTGGATGCCCATTTTCTCAACCAAGTGACCATTTCTGAATGTGACATCCCTCCACCAATACATAGGTTGTTAATCAGGTTTAAAATCAAACCAATATTTACCACTTTCAATTTGACAGCCAGCTACTGGAAAATACCACTCCACTATGAAGATCAAAAATACATTGCCTTCTAATATGAGGCACAATCTTGTTTTTGAGAGGATGCCATTTGCATTGGTCAATAGTAGGCCAGTCTAATGAGATGTCTGGATAGGTACTATCTAAGGAATTGAAGAATATATTCAACATGTATGTTGATGACATTATCATCAGTTCCAGAGACATTGAAGAGCAGTTTATACAATTGGATATGTTCTTTAGAGAATGTAATAGACATAACATCAAGATTAACTTTAAAAAAATGCAGAATTGTTGTCAAAGAAATTTGAGATCCTAGGACATCTCTGATTATCAAATCCCATTCTCTGATTATCAAATCCCATTCTGATATAATTGTAGCCATACAAAGATTTCCAAAACCCCAAAACAAAAAGATCATTTTTAGACTATGCAATTACTATCATAAGTTCTATTTTAAATATAAGTATAGTATATATACTTAAGCTAGATGTAATTAGAGGAAAATTGAACCCAGACTTTCAAGTTCCCTTCATCTCCACCCTATACAATCAATACATATGATCACATACATGTGAAAAAGTGAATCATCACTCATCTGTTAGTCCGGATCACCTTTTTCACATGTATGTGGTCATGTGTATCAGTTGTATAAGATGCAGTGAATTACTGAAGAGAGCTTAAAAGTCTGGGTTCAAATTCCCTCTAATTACCATAAATTCTATAAAAATGTTGCTAGTAATATTGTGCATTTATCAAGATTATTATAAAATGATGAGAAATGGATGAAACACATCCAAAAATTTGAATGTATTAAATTCAACATTTTGAAAAGAGTAATGCTATCATACCCCAATTTTAATGAAATATTTTACATACAGACTGATAGCAGTGGATATGGGTTGACAGTAGCAATATATCAACTTGATCTTGTATTTTTTAAGTCACCTTTTCAAAGAACTATACTACTCAAACACAGAAAAGAAGGCCTTAACTGTTGTCTGGGCATTCCAAAAATTATGCCAATTTTTGTTGAATCTGATATTATTATTCTTTTACAGACCACAAGAGTTTGGAGTTATTGAAATCTTAATAATGAATGTCTCATAAGCTGGAGCCTACTTTTGCAACAATTCAATTATAAAATCCAATACTTGGAAGGAAAAAACTATATCATTACAGATATCCTCAGTTGGCACCCCATAGAAGTAACCAATGTAAATCCAGATATGGACAATATATTTATAACCATTATCAGTTTAGTAATTGATGATTCCATGGAAAAATACCTAGAGAACTTACCCATATTGCAGTCATAAGATGATAATCTAGATAAATTACTATGTTATCTAGCCAATTTAATCCCACCACCAACAGAGAATCAGTTAACAAAACAAAGGAAAGATGCAAAATATTACAAAATGTTCTAATGTATAAAACAAAAGAGTCTAACAATAAATCATGGAAAATTATTATCCCTATTAGAATAAGAAATAAGCTGATATTTTACATCCATTGCCTCTATGAACACTAAGAACCAAGAAAAATAGAGTATATCCTTAGGAGATGGTTTTATTGGCCCAGCATATGTTCATCTATCATGAATTGACTCAAATATATTGAAATTAAACTGAGAGAGTGCAAACTTTTCAAGCGCTTATGACTATCATCAGCCAATCAGATCAAGCACTGAGACAGAGAATTTAACAAGAAAAAGGTGGTTCCACCTTCTTCTTTACTTGTCTTTCTATATATCCAAGCCAGTCTAAAGTACTTAGATCTGAAAGCATGAATCTTAAATATCTTCACACTCAGCACACTGAGTTCAAATTACAAACATACAGCGTGAAATCTTTCGATTTACTATGCAGTAGTTTTTCGATGTTATAACTTGCAGCAACATATGTAAATAATATTTATTTTATAAAGCGCAGACGGTATTGAAATTAAACTGAGAGAGTGCAAACTTCTCAAGCGCTTATGACTATCACCAGCCAATCAGATCAAGCACTGAGTCAGAGAATTTAACAAGAAAAAGATGGTTCCACCTTCTTCTTTACTTGTCTTTCTATATATATTGTGAAACATGCCTTAAGTCCAAATATGCCAACAAGTCATATATGGAAAACTACAGCATATCCTATCAAAAAGACCTAATGAACTATTGGCCCCTTCCACTATTCAATAAATAGTAGCTTATGACATGTTCTCTGAGTATGTAACTGCTTACACAGTTACCAAAGCTGACACCAAAATGTCATTAGGTGTCTTGACAAATTTATCAGTTCCCACTTGTAGGAAAGCCCCAGCCAATACTGACAGACCATGCCATCTCATTCATTTCCAATACATGAAAGAAATGGATTAAAAAACATCAAGTGTATAATGAATTCCACAAAAAAAACCCAATCCAACCCATGTGAGAAGGTCAAATGAGAACAGGGCAGACATTTCCAGGTTTATATGAAAGCCAATCACAAACAAATGGGTTAATAAACTTAAAACAATAATAGGTTATATTAATATCACTATAAATGAGTCAACCAAATTTGCACCTATCAGATTATAGTTCAGACAATATAAACCTTTATTAAAAAAAATTTTGTTACCAACTATAGATGTAAAAATCAAGCATGAAGATGACATTAATTAAGCTATAATTAACTTAAAGAAAATAAGTAACAAACTCATTTCCCAACAAAGCAACAGCAACGTAATTTTAAATTGGTGATTTGTTTAAAAATTTCTAAATTTATGAAAAGGGACCTTTCCAAATTAAAAGCCATATTGGAATGTCTTTCTGCTAATGACCCCAGAAGGCATGAGGTACCTATAATGCACAAAGGTAATGGTCCATACTATGCTGAGAAGAAACGTAATAATTGCACACAGCTTGTAGTTTATCCTTAAATGAAAGAAAATCATATCAATAAAAATGCTAAAATAGTTAACTAATTAAATAAAAAGTTTGAGGATAAATTATTATACATCCCAAAAATCTGAATTGGAAAAGGAAAGGAGAGAAAACATTTTCTTTTTCTTTTCCAAACCCTTGAAGCAATTTACTCCAAATATCCAAATCCCAGCCTAAAAAAATAATAATAACAATCATAATCTTAACTTTAGTATTAAGTGTTGATAATTTGTTTTATGTTTCATGCAATTATTAAAGCCAAGAAAATTTTTCCTTAAAAGAAAAAACTGTAATCTAATATTTACCATCATAATTAATTAATATAGTAAAAAAACTGTAAAAATTTTATTGGCTTTCTTTTCTAGTTAAACAAAATAAATCCACCACTATAGCAAATAATATAATCAAAAATGAAGTTTAAAAGTCTGTCATAGCACTAACTAAGAGAACAAAAATTTGTAGAAAGTATTTAAGAATATCTTTTGAGCAGATTTTATTGATCAATGCTTTTCTAAAATGCGTGCATTTTTTTTGTTGTTGTTATTTGAAAAGCATAGTTGAATTTTTTATGTACAAACAGAAACACACTGAAAAAATTGATATTATAGAAAATGTACAAATTAATTAGCTAAAATAGTAAAGCTAATAATCCATTTAGAAGTCTATGTATGCAGCATATAATTTCTGTATGTTTAAAAAACTTAGTCAATTTAAAATTTATAAACATAAAACTAATGTAATGTCTTAATTATGTATCAAGTACATAGGAAGTCTGTAATTAGAAAGAGAAAGGCTTTAATCTTTTTTTTCACCTGTGCTTTAAACATTTATATAATAGTCAGTGATGTAGTTTTTGACTATAGAAAGACCGGACGTCTCAAACCTCAACACAAAATAGGGACTTCATAAAGATAAGAGCGACTGTCTCACCTTTAATCTAAATTCTTATTTATATAGGAAAATTTGAAGTATCTTGATTTGAGAGCATAAATATATTACTCTCTTCACATTTATTTCCTTTCACAAATTAACTTAATCGAAATCTTGTGATTTACCAAGATCTTCTTAATGGAAATATAGAAACTAATGTAACATTCTGATGATCAATGTCAAGTGCACAGGAAGTCTGTAATTAGAAAGAGTAAAGCTTTAATCTTTTTTTTTCACCTGTGTATTAAATATTTCTATAGTAGCCAAATGATGTAGTCTTTGACTATAGAGGGACCTCTCAAACCTCAACACAAGATAGGGACTTTATAAAGATAAGAGCGGCCATTTTATCTTTAACCTAAACTCTTATTCATGTAAACCAATATGAAGCATTCTTGATTTGAGAGCATGAGAATATTACTCACTTGGCATTTAAATCCATTATTTCCTTTCACAAGTTAACTTATGCGAAATCTTGCAATTTGCAATGAGTTAATATTAAGACCTTTTTAATAGAAACATAGAAACTAGTGTAACATTCTGATTATTTATCAAGCACATAGGAAGTTTGTAGTTAGAAAAAGACTTTAACCTTTTTTTCACCTGCACCTTAAACATTTGTATAATACCCAAATGATGCACTTTTTGTCCATAAATGGACCTCTCAAACTTCAACACCAAATAGGGTGTTTATAATGATAAGAGCGGCCATTTTACCTTAACTTAAATTCACATTTATATAGACCAATCTGAAGCATCTTGATTTGAGTGTGTGAAAATAGTACTCTCTTCACATTTAAATCCACTATTTCCTTTCACAAATTAACTTACACAAAATTAACAAATTAATATTAATATCTTTTTAATGATGTTTAAGGCACAGATGAAAAAAAAAGGTTAACGGCTAATTACAGACTTCTGTACACTTGATAAATAATCAGAAAATTACATTAGTTTCTATATTTTCATTAAAAAGATCTTAATATTAGCTCGTAAATCACAAGATTTCGTGTAAGTTAATTTGCATAAAGGAAATAGTGGATTTAAATGTGAAGAGAGTGATATCTTCACTCTCTCAAATCAAGATGCTTCAGATTGGCCCAAATAAACAAGAATTTAGGTTAAAGATAAGATGGCCACTCTTAGCTTTGTAAAGTCCCCACCCATCTTGTGTTGAAGTTTGAGAGGTCCATCTATAGTCAAAAACTACATCATTTGGCTAGTATGCAAACATTTAAGGTGAAGGTGAAAAAAAGGTTAAAGCCTTTCTCTTTCGACATCCTGTGCACTTGATAAATAATCAGAATGTTTCATTAGTTACTATATTTCCATTAAAAAGATCATAATATTAACTTGTAAATTGCAAGATTGCACACAAGCTAATTTGTGAAAGGAAATAATGGATTTAAATGTGACAGAGTAATATCTTCATGGCCTGATGCTTGATTGGCCATTCTTAATTTTATAAAATCCCTATCTTGTGTTGAGGTTTGAGTGATCCCTCTATAGTCAAAAACTATATCATTTGGTATTATACACACATATAAATAATCAGAACATTACATTAATTTATATATTTCCACTAAAAAGATCTTAATATTAACTCATTGTAAATCACAAGATTTCATGCAAGTTAATTTGTGAAAGGAAATAATGGATTTAAATGTGATGAGAGTAATATCTTAATTCTCTCAAATTAAGATGCTTGATTAGCCTATACAAATAAGAATTTAGGTTAGATAAAATAGCCACTCTTATCTTTATAAAGTCCCTATCTTGTGTTGAGGTTTGAGAAGTCCCCCTATAGTCAAAAACTAATCATTTGGCTATTATAGAAATATTTAATACACAGGTGAAAAAAAGTTAAAGCCTTTCTTTTTTTAATTACAGAATTCCTGTGCACTTGATAAATAATCAGAACATTACATAAGTTTCTATTAACTGAAAGGAGACCCTTTGATTCCTCTTGGAGGCCTTAAAGGAACCGAGCAGGGCAAATTCCTAATGTCCACTCCATACGTTCTTGTCGTTGCAGCTGTTATTACTATGTGATTATTCATATAGTATACAAACATGGATGGGCTGCTCACCAACATGCATTAGCCAACGTGGTGAGTTTATTGGCTTTTTACCTCTGAGTTTAAGATCAAGAAACACCATGGTCTTTCTTCTCAGTGCCTGATAAGGCAGAATGAATGTTTGTGTAAATGATAAATATTTTTCCAATACATATATACAATTATGACAGACAAAAATAAAGCATGGCCCTTATTCCCAGGAGGCTGTAAAGTCACCAACCAAGGCAGCGGTTGGTGGCCGAAGGCGGAGGGTGCTAAGAATCCCCTGATTGCGGACCCAGGCTGCCATTTGATGACGACTTTTTATTTAGGTACTTACAACTGCAGATCACTTTCAAGTGAAGGAAGATTGCAAGAATTAGAAGAACTCTCTTATATTAAATGGGATATTATTGGACTTTGTGAAGTTAGAAGAAAAGGTGAAGAGAGAATTGATTTAAAAAGTAAACATATATTCTATTATAAAGGCACAAATATTGGAAATACAAGTGGAGTAGGATTCATTATAAATAAAAAGTGGAAGAACAATATTGTGGAGATTGATGGTGTATCAGACAGAATGGCAAGATTAGTTATACAACTTAATAGCAGATACCAAATGCAGATAATTCAGGTTTATGCCCCAACAAGTTCTCATAGTGATGAAGTAGTAGAAGATTTTTATATGGATGTACAAAAGGCTTTTGATCAGAGTAAACAACATTTTAAAATTGTTATGGGAGACTTTAATGCTAGAATTGGTAAACAAATGAAAGATGAAAGTGCTGTAGGTAATTTTGGTTATGGTAATAGAAATGAGAGAGGACATAGACTTGTGGAGTTTGCAGAAAAAGAAAAACTTTATATTATGAATTCATTTTTTGAGAAAAATGTTAAAAGGAAATGGACATGGAAGCATCCAAATGAAGGTACAGCAGAATTGAATTATATTTTGACTAACAGAAAATACATATTTCAAGATTGTAATTTTCTTAATAAATTTAACACAGGAAGTGATCATCGATTAGTAAGGTGCAAGTTACATGTTAAGGTAAAACTAGAGAGACAAAAATTATTAAGAAAAACAATATTTACAGTTGATATTCCTAATCTTCAGAAACATTCTAATGAATTTAAATTGGAACTTACAAATAGGTTTCAAGTGTTAGGAGATTTTGAACATGATTCAGATTTGAATGAAATTAATATGAAAATAACTGATACACTTTTAAAAACAGCAACAAACATAGCTGGTAGAAAAAAGCAGCAATTGACTAATAAAATTTCTACTGAGACTAGAGAATTTATGAAGAAAAGAAGGAATATGAAGATATACAAAAATGATGTATTAAAAAGAATTGAATATCTCAAATTTTGTAAAATGGTACGGAAAAGAGTTGAAAGTGATATAAGAAAGTATAACTGTGAAATAGCAAGGAAAGCTGTAGAAGAAAATAAAAGTCTCAAAAATGTTAAACAACATTTTGGTATTGGTAGGAAATTTATATCTGCAATAAGAAAAAAAGATGGAATTATTACTAAAAAAAGAGATGACATCATGAAATTGGTAGAAGATTTTTATCAAGAATTATATAGTAATAAAGAACAAGTACCTCCTATATCTATTACATCTTCCGAATTGCCCAGAATTTTAAATGAAGAAGTGAGACATGCAATTAAGTGTATGAAGAAAGGAAAGGCTCCAGGTAATGATGGAATTATAATTGATATATTAAAAGAAGCAGGTGAAGAAATAGAAACAATTTTAGCAAAGTTATATACCAAATGTCTAAATGATAAAGATGTACCGGAAGATTGGAAGAATGCAGTAATAATATTAATATTTAAAAAAGGTGATAAAGAAGATATTAGAAATTACAGACCTATCAGCCTTTTATCAGTTTTATATAAAATTTTTACCAAGATAATTACAACTCGTCTACAGAGAACTTTGGATTTCCACCAACCAAGAGAACAAGCTGGATTTAAAAGTGGTTTTAGTACAGTAGATCATATCCAGGTATTGAGAGAAGTCATAGAAAAGACAAACGAATATGAGTTGTCCTTATGTTTTGGATTTGTAGATTATGAAAAGGCATTTGATTCTATACACATTTCTTCAGTGATTAAAGCATTGGATCATCAAGGTATAGATCCAGGATATTGTCATATTTTAAAGAATATTTATAAAAATGCAACAGCAACAATTAGATTACATAATGATACTGGAAAAATCAACATTGAGAAAGGTGTAAGACAAGGTGACTCCATATCTCCAAAACTCTTTACAGCAGTGCTGCAAGAAGTATTTTGTGGATTAAAATGGGAAACTAAAGGAGTAAAAGTAAATGGAGAGTATTTAAGTCATTTAGATTTCGCAGATGATGTAGTTGTTTTTGCAAATAATGCTTCAGAGCTGCAGGAAATGTTGCAGGAGTTAGCAGATGAAAGTAGAAAAGTAGGACTAAAGATAAATGTTAAAAAGACTAAAGTAATATTTAATCGATTTGCTCAAAATATGAAAATAAAGATTAATTATGAAGAATTAGAAGAAGTTAACAGTTACAAATACCTTGGTCAGATTATTAATACAGATGGAAACATAATGGAGGAAATTAATCATAGAATTAAACTTGGTTGGAGTGCTTTTGGTAGAAATAACTTGATACTAAAAGAAAATATGCCTATGTGTTTGAAAAGGATGGTTTTTAACAAATGTGTTTTACCAGTTCTTACTTATGGATCTGAGACTTGGACACTTAATAGAAGAGCAATACAGAGACTTCAGACCACTCAAAGGAGTATGGAGAGATGTATGTTGAGAGTAACAAGAAGAGATCGAAAACGCAATGTATGGGTAAGACAACAAACAGGTGTTACTGACCTTATTGAAAAAATTAAAAGATTGAAATGGAGTTGGGCTGGACATATTGCTAGAAGAGATGATAATAGATGGACAATTGAAATTTTAAACTGGATTCCAAGAGATTGTAAAAGACCCAGAAAGAAACCACATGTGAGATGGATGGATGAAATAAGAAAATGTGCAGGGGTGTTGTGGAGAAGAGAAGCTAAAGATCGGAGAAGATGGATTAAACTTGGAGAGACCTTCATCCTGCAGTGGATTGATAATGGTTGATGATGATGATGACTTCCATTAAAAAGATCTTAATATTAACTCATTGTAAATCACAAGATTTCATGGTTAATTTGTGAAAGGAAATAGTGGATTTAAATGTAAATAAAGTAATATATTCGATCTTAATATTAACTTGTAAATCACAAGATTTCATGGAAGTTAATTTGTGAAAGGAAATAGTGGATTTAAATGTGAGCAGAATAATATTTTCATGCTCTCAAATCAAGAAGCTTTAGACTGGCCTTTATAAATAAGAATTTTGGTTAAAGATAAGATAGCTGCTCTCATCTTTATAAAGTCCCTATCTTATGTTGAAGTTTGAGAGGTCCCTCTATAGTTAAAAACTACATTAGTTGGCTATTACACAAATGTTTGAGGTGCAGGTGAAAAAAAACCTAAAGTCTTATTCTGTGCACTTGATAAATAATCAGATCATTACTTATATTTCCATTTAAAAGAACTTAATATTAACTTGTTCTAAATTGCAAGATTTCGTGTAAATTAATTTGTGAAAAAATATAGTGAATTTAAATGTGAAAAGAATATTTTCAATGAAGTGCTTCAGATTGGCCTATATAAATAAGAATTTAGGTTAAAAATGGCTGCTCTTATCTTTATAAAATCCCTATCTTGTGTTGAAGTTTGAGAGATCCTCTATAGTCAAAAATTACATCATTTGACTATTATACAAATGTTTAAGGCGCAGGTGAAAAAAAGGTTAAAGTCTTTCTCTTTCTAAATATAAAACTATTACATTTATTTATTTTATTTAGCATTACAATTCAGTTAAAAGATATTTATTAAATGAATTTATTTAAATTAAACATCTGAGAATTTTTAAAGGGACACTATAAATTATTCAGTAGTTAGTAGGTATAATACTAAAGATATGGTATCATTATTATTATTTTCATTTTAATCAGTCTCAAATTTATGTGCTTGGAAAAACTTATTCGTGATTGGTTGCTCTTCTGCATTAACATAGCAACAGGACAAATTTTATCTGTAAAAACTTAAAAGAATTGTGGATAATGGGACAAATTAAAATACCAGAGCTATAAGTAGGACTTTTTGGCAAATTCAATCAGTTTTTGCTAAACTATAGTGCATTCAGGCCCTTATCAAATTAAATTTTAAAATAACCATTTTGATCATCTCCATAATGGCAGAATAGACAAATTCACTCTAGGCTTTTTGCCTTGCTGAAAAAAATGTACCTTCTCCTTGATCTAAATAGATAAACCACAATAAAAACAACTATTATCAGCAAATCCTATTTCAAAGACAATCCAATTTGCTGTCTTAAACTATTAAAGTAAATTGTGAAAAATTGCAGTCTCTCCTTTAAAGAAACTGAAATAACTTGTCTGAAGACTATAGGGATTACCTCCCTATGGATTAATGAAAATTAAAACTTTATACAAAATGAATCTAAATCAATGTATAAATTCACAGCTTTGGAAAACTGCTTAATTCTTAATGAAGATCAACAAAGTTAGCTGATCCATGGATTATTATTTATTTTCTGTCTTATAAATGATTAAAATAACCTGGACTATAACAAAATAAATTAAATATGTTTAAAATAAAGGATGATTGAATTACTGCCTTTAAACTATGTGATAAATGCCAACCATAAGGATATTAGTTTATATATGTTCTCTAAAAAATTAAATTGCTCACTTTGTATAAAACTAAAATTCAATGTCATAATGATTATGAATGCCATAGACTGAAAATATGATAAACATCATTAACTGATAAGCAGAGATTCTTAAATGGATTAATGTAATATCTATGTAATCTGGAGTAGGATTACGTGTTATTAAATCTCTTAAAGTCATTATATTGTGTTACTGTGGATTTAACCTATGGAATAGATTATCTTATGCTTCTGATATAATGTTTTGTGCTTGTAGTAAGTTATTGCCAATAAATTATAAATGTTAAAAATACTCTGCAAACATAAGAATACCAAACTCTCCATACAGTAATGCCCCTAAGTACAAGCCTTCATAATCAATGGATGCAGGACAGTTTGTGCATAAAATCCCTATTTAGTGCACACTTCATCCAACATCCCTCAACTAGTTTCTAGCTTGTGACTTTCATCAATGAGAAGCCTTCAAATTGAGAATACTGCACCCAAATCTTAGGATCTAAAGCAATCCTCCAGCAGCCACCTTTTATCTATTTGGTTAACTGCTTAGGATCCCAAGATAAAAACATCATAATGTTACCAACCTAAGCTCATTTGCTTGTTTAGTCTAGTCATATAGATCTAAACTCAGTTCAGCATCTATACATTTTGGTGTCTTTGATTTTTCAAAAACTACAGTCATCATTATCCTATGGACAGGACAGGTATAAAACAATCAAAACATCACATGGTCACTACTTCATATGCTTACACATGTTGTTAATAAGAGTACCAAGCTCTCCATACAGTAGTGTCACCAAGTGCAAACCTTCATAATCAATAGATGCAGGAAGGTTTGTGCATAAAATCCATTGGTTATGAAGACTTGACTTGGTATAATTACTGTATGGAGAATTTGGTACTCTTATTAACAGCATATGTATGCATATTTGATGGTACTGTGGTTTTTGAAAAACCAAAGACACCAGAATGTATAGATAAATGCTGAACTGACTTCAGATCTATATGATTATACAAATGAATGAGCTTGGATTGGAAACATTATGATGTTTTCATTTTTAGCTCTTAGCTCTGTAGTTAACCAAATAGAGTAAAAGATGGTTGCTGGAGAGTTGCATTACTTTTCAAGATCTAGATGCAACTTTCTCAATTCCAAGGCTCTTCACTGATGAAGACCATAAGCTAGAAATTAGTCTGAGTATGTTGGATGAGTAGGCACTAGATAGGGATTTTATGTACAAAGCTTCCTGCATCCCTTGATTATGAAGGCTTGCACTTGGTGGAACTACTGTATAGAGAGTTTGGTATTCTTATTAACAGTATGTGTAAGCATATGAAATGGTGATCATGTGATACTCAGCAAAAGTGTAAATACTCTCACAGAATATTTTAAACCCTTTATAAAAGTAGGATTATGTGTTTTAGAAATTAATCAATAAACTTTGTTTATAATTGTTGAATTATTTAGTTTACAGTAATCATTAGAGTAGTAATAAATAAATAATAAAGTTCTCAAGATAATGCTGACATATGAAAGTACAGGGAACAACCTTACATTATTATTAATGACATTGGGTATGAAGGTAATACATTATTTACATTTTGTATTGGAGACAGGTTGCAATTAATTAAACTAACTTATAAACTTCTGTAAATCCGTTAATGTTTAACTTACTTTTATGTTTTATTAATCTTTGAATTCAGGTTCAGATTAATAGGTAGATAAATATCCTGGGTAGATGATTAAATCACCAAGGAATATTTATCTGTACAATGCCTATGATGTTTGTATAATTTGACAAAAGCTATATTATGCAATAAAACATTCTTATACTATCAATAAAATAAATCATATTTGTTAGTCAAAGTATATTCCTAAATAATTATTTAAACTTTATATATAAAAGACATAAAAAGTCATTCTAATAAAAGATATGAAGGTTATAATCAATGAAGCTATGTCTTTTGTATAGCATTTAGAACTATTAAGTAATTTCAAATTTCTTTCACCATTAATAAATATGACAGAGTTAATACACTTGATGCATATAGTGAAATTAAATTCTTAGATATTTAGTTGAAGGCTATGAATATAGAGAAGAAATCTCGGAAAGCGCTTAGCCATGAGAAATAATTATTCCAACTAAGAATTTAATTTCACTATATGCATCAAGCATATTAACTACTAAGTAAATAATTTTGCTTGTTCCAAAAGAGTTAAACAACTAGACAGTTCTTATAGAATGAAATTGTTAATTTTTTAATTACTATTACAACAATAATTAAGGGAATTATAAAACATTCTTATCCTACTGTAACACAATTACATTTTTATTTAATATTGTTCAACCCTCTCCAATAGAGTGCCTTGTCTTTGCAACACTTTTGAACCACACACATAATCATAACCCAAGATCAGCTTATTCATGGAGAACAAACAATATTTATTAAAACTGTTTACAATCTTATTATTAATATCATTTTGTTACTTTGTTTATATCCTTGTTATTTATAATAAAGCAATTATTATATTCAAATATATCTATTTGTCATTATTGAAATCACTAACTTAACATATTGTTGAAATAAAAAGTCATACTTGCAAGCTATTAAAATACATATTCATTTATTAAATTTATTTCACCCATTTATTATTATTATTGCTATATGCAATACAAATTAGTAGAGTAGGGTCATGTATAATAAAATTTCTTTTACATTCATCATATCTAGAATAACTTAACAAACTGTAAATCTATATGTCTTTAATTGAATGATTAAGATTGATTTAGTTAAGAACCCTGAGAATTAATTAATTGAACGTTATATTTAATTTAGGAACGAGAGTTAATTTGCTAGTCTTATTTAAAAGTACATATTAATGTGTATGAAAGTAGTTCTTTACACAAATAGATATTGCAATAGAATATATGTATTTAAAAATACAATAAAACCTGAAAAAATTATTGTTTTTAATTTAATGTATTATTAAATTTTAAAATATTTATTATTTATTTTATATGGAAAATAAACATGCATTCAATTTCATTCACTTGCACTCATCCTTTGCTCCTATCAGATTGCAACCTGAACTTTGGCATATATATATGAAACAATGATCATTATGGTAAATTTTTCATTAACATATCAAACTAAGTTCAGTTATTAATTGCAAATTGAGATAACAATAAGGAAAGTGAAAAAAATCAATTAAAGCGTTCTAGAATATCCATTAATTCTAATCAATGTTTATTCTGAGATTAAATATAAAAATAAACAAATACACTCACATATATGAATGTTAAGTTTTTGCCCTAAAACAGACCGAGTTAACTAGGCAAAAAATCAAAACACCTAATTTTATTATGTAGTTTTAAACTAGAGAGCTTATTATATATAAGTGTTGACTGGTTTTTAATAATAATAATATATTGTAATGGTCATTTCTTGCTTTCTTTTGATCGAGGATGTCACTAGGTTATTGTCAACCTAGCCACCTATATTGTTTTTTTTTTTGTATTTGAGTAAAATGGAGAGAGCAATAGAAAGACTAGGAAGCGGGTTAGAGATATCGTTAACAGGTGGCAAGGGAGTATATATATACTTTGTTGGTTTTTTTTTTTGCGGATATCTTTTTGTGTGCAGAAAGAAGAGAAGATATGGAAGTTATTAAATTTAGTGAAGAAAAATCAAATATAATGATGGTTAATACTGGGGAAAGAGAAGATGAAGAATTTTTATTGGGGAATATAAAGTTAAGTGTGGTGAATAGATATAGTTATTTGGGAATCAACTTAAGTAATCAGAAAAATTGCTTTGATGAATAGGAGAAAAAATTGAGATAAATGAAGCAAAGAAAAGAAAGGGATTGATAAAAAAATTAACAGTGTTTTCATATAATATTGTACCGGTCAAACATGTTTATCCATCTAACATGAGCTGGAATTCACAAAATCTACTTCAAACCCAGTCAAGCCCAAGACTTAGGTCAGGGACCAGCCTGAATTCGAACCCATTCTCTAAGCCTCAGATCTAACACCTAATGAATAACATAATAGTGATGGCACATGAAAATTAATTTTAATCCGGCCCACTAACAAAGCGTGAGAAGACAATGAGACATCTATTACTATGATTTAACTAAAATATATACAAGTATAACTGTATGTGTGAAAGTGGAGGAAAAGGAATTTGAATTACTCAAATACGTTAGACAATAAAATTATTAGTTTAATATAATGACAAATTATTATACATTATGACTTAATTATATACATTAATGTGTGCGTGAATGAGCAAGCGGTAGATGATTACATAGTGTCATTCACGCTATTATTTCTCACATGCTCTTTTATTAGTTAAATAAAATATACTATAAATACACACACATCTTTGGTGGGTCCAATATTAAGATGCCAATCGATTAATAAAAGGATTTACATAGAATTGCAATTAACGCTTTTATATACGGTTCTGAAACATGGTGACTAACATTATGACTTCGGGGAGCGTTCTGAGATTGGATTACAGATATAATGCAAACTATTTTCACACCACTGAGGTCATGAAAATAAAAAAAATACATTTGAAAACATATGTGAAAATGACATTTGATTATATGACAAAATATTTAATGAAACTTCTGTTAATTAGCGCTGGTAAGAAGAACGCTTTATTTTTCCCAAGGCAAATACTCTTAAATAGATAAATAAGTTACAGTGGTGGGACTGTATAATAAGATTGAAATAACATTATAAATTAATAAAGTTAATAATATTCGGCATTTATATATATTGAGCAGAGCACAATTTCAATATTATTACAGCACTAAAATTAGGTCATAAGCAAAAGAAATAATAATATGAATAAGGTGCGGTATCGACATAGGCAGAGAACTCAAAGATAAGGTTGTGCTTCTGGACGAAAAACAAAATGGATAGGCATGCCGTAGTCATCGGCGATGTGCAGGCCCTTTTATACGAAGAAAGTGGATAAGCATAGCATGTGCCAGACTTAGGGATCACCGCCAGAGGCCTTTTTATACGAACAATGGTTATGCATAGCGTGTGCCAAACTTACGGGAATCACCGCCAGAGGCATTTTATATGGAATAAGTCCTCATGGGACAGGACATAATGAGAAATCTATGGGTTCAATCTTGTCGTAACCCCCAGATTATATTAGAAGCACGTAATATATATAATTCACGAAGATAAGGCCGAATGTCAGTAACGCAGTAATGATAAATGTCACTAACGACATTGACTAAGATTTACTGATTTAAAATAAATGACCCTTGTTTGAATGCCATAATTTAGATAAATAATACACTATGCAGTTATATACTTAGAGATTTCCCTAAATAAAATATACGTTAAAATTTTACCTAATAAAAGAAACATTAAGATTTACCCCCTTCCCTTTTCTGCTATTTAAAATAAATCAATCCCACCTTTGTTGATTTTACAAAAACTGAAATATTTAAATACAATATTTGAAATTTTAAGAGTATGGAAAATATAAGAAGACTGGCAGTTATAGAAAATAATTAATGGGTCACCCTTTCAGAGTTGAAATAAAAACAAACCATTTTAAAAGATTTCAAAGCGTTAATTAGCTTAAGTTCTGGATTCACCCCGGGTAGAAAATCCAGAGTTAAACAAATATATATATATATTAAAACATAAATAAAATGTTGGCTCATAAAATAATCTGGCGAGTGTATTAATTAATTAATAATGCATTGTTTAAATGGACGTTAAAAACCTTAATTCATGAAGGTTTACTTAAAAGGAAGAAAAGATTTTAGAAATTCAACTCGTCAGATTGTTTGAGATTGGCATAATAATAATAAAAGCATATATATAAAATCACGTAATAAATAACTATAAATAATTGACCACACCAAAGTTAAGAAAAGTTAGACATACAAGAGAAAATTAAATATATAGAGATTATTTGAAAGCAATTTACATATGAGAACAAAACAAAGTTAAGTAATACATTAAAAAAAATCTTGGTAGATGAGTTTGAGATTAGTTAGACTAGCTTTACTTGCGGCTTGAAATTTACCTTGCACTATTTTAAGAATCCATATTTTAAAGTTTGCTCATGCATGACAATTGGTTCTTCAATAACAGTAAACTTTTATTAGCAATAGAGTTCTTAGGTCGGGCTTTTACTTCATTCTTGGGCAGCAGAATGGAACGGCCGTGTAAGATGATGACCCAACAGGACCGAGAAAGGTGGTGGATTTACACTACATCATTTTTAGTTTCACAGCGATGTTAACAATCAGTTCTCACTAGAGTAGTTAATCTATCTTGATTAAAAATTCAGCCATTTTATACTTTTGCCCAGGTGTTTTTGGAATGCTTTTAATCACTTAGTTTTAGCTTTATAATCTAATCTCTGATCTAGAAATTCTTACTTTTTTTTTTATCGATTATTTTTGAAGATACAACAGTAAGATAATGTCCAAAAATAAATTCAAATCTATTTCCAGATTAGAAATAGATTTGACAAAAATGTTTATAATAAAAGAAAATCTTAATCCCATTTTAAGTAAAAACTTTAATTAAAAATACCTTTCCCAGATTAAAACAATAATTTTTCCAACCCTTTAATTATTTTTAGACAATCCACTGTGTTGATTAGATGATAATTGCTTATCCAAATTTCTAAATTAGTTTTTGCCTACTAGTCTTGGTAAATAAAGAGTATTTTGGATGTTACATATACTCAACCTTATAATAGATGGCTCCAAAGTAAACATATTGAATTACTGCTCCAAATGCAGATGTTGAAATTAAGTGTTGCAAAACATGCTATGATTTGTCTGACATATATATATTCACACATATGTCAAAACTTATAAGAAATATCTTTCTGAATTCTGCTTTCAATGATTCACAAAATAACATTATTTTATAATTACAAGAGTATTTAATCTTTATAATTATCATTCTAACCCATTTTTCAGTTAAAACAGGCAAAATTGTCCATGAAGTAGTGCCACTCAATGCACACCAGAATAATCAATGGATGCAAGGTTTGTGCATAAAATCCCTATCTAGTGCTTATTCATCCAATATCCCCAAATTAATTTCCAGCTTGTGGCTTTCATCAGTGAATAGGCACTAGATAGGAATTTTATGCACAACCCTTCTTGCATCCATTGATTACTCTGGCTTGCATTGATTGGTACTACAATATGGAGAGTTTTGCCTGTTTTAACAGCTTGAGCAAGAATAAGAAATGGTGATCATGTGCTATTTCTCACTTTCTCATTAATTATTCAAAATAGTTCTAAGATAATTAGACAATAAAGTGTTATGACCAAATGCTAATAACTTATCATAAGTAATTTTCTATTTCTTGTCATTTTCTTAATACTTATAGCTTTACCACAAACATTAATAACTGCTCTTGAAAATAATCTCAAATATTTTACCATAACTATTTCTTTGCACGTGTATGTTAATTTTTCAGATTGAAGATAGCTAGAGAATCTATAATGAAATGATAACACTTTATCATCACTAACTTCAATAGTTTTATTCATGTTTATATTCATCTTAAATTTAGAAATTTTGCTACTCATATTTCTATATTTGTTACAGATTCCTCATTATCTCCAAATATTCCCACATTAGCATATATACATAAATGAGCTGGTAAAAAGCAAATTTTAGAACTTAAAAATCTTTAGATTTACTGTGCAGCAACTACCATATTAGGTATATATGCATGTGTGTGTAAAATAAGTATTTCAGAATAAATGCCTCTCTAGCATCTATTCACTCACTCATTAGAGAAGTGAAGAACAGAAAAGAAGATATTCATCAAATTAGTTAATTGCTGTTTGGTGACTTTTTTCACTCATTGTTTTGTTCTCTATCTAAAAACAGATCCATAAATATTTTCTGATATAACTGGAAGATAGCTAGGCTACCTAGGACCAATTGTCTGAAAAATAAAATCCCAGTTATTGGAATGTTTTTTTAAAAAATTCTATTCTAATTTGAATGTCAAATTGTGGTGTGATAAGTGAATACCATAAAATTATTCCATAACAAAAAGGCAAAACAGGCATTAAATATCCCATTGTAGGAAAAAGGTTTCCACAGTAGCTCTCCAAAGAACAATCATAAAGAAAAGAAAAAGACAATACTCAATAGTCTTTGCATTAACTGATCAAGATTTAAGATTTTATTTTTATTTTTTATCTTTGCTTTATTTTTTATTATTTAGAAATAGCTAAAAATACATTTAGGGATTGATTAGATGGTTATAAACTAAAAGCAAGTTCACTTTGTCTGGAATCAGATTCAAGATGATAAGCATGGCAGGTCAATATACTACCCAATATGTCACTGAACCCATATTTATGTACAATTATACAAACATTTACGCGTAAAAAACTATAATATTACAATATCATTATATGTAATATAGAGTATATGAGCACAGACTTTCACATGATCCACCACTCTCCACTCTATCTAATAACACTGATACACTCAAGCACATATATGTTGAAAAGATAAATAATCACCAATATATGTATTTCATGCTAAACCAGCAATCATCAGTTGGTCCAGATTATCATCTCCCACACATATATACTATAAGTGCTCAGATATATATTAAGATAGACAATCTTCATACTTTAATGGACAGGCTCCAATCTACTACACAATCCAACTCTTCAAACGTCCATCCAATTAAAAATCTGATGATGGAATGCTCGAAGGCCACCCTGAGGCCGAGATTCTTGTCACACCATGTTGACCTAAAGTCAATCTGAACCCCACATCTACAGGACATAATCCATTAAATACATATGCAAGGATGGGCAGACATCTCTATAATGTAATAACTGAAACACAGGCTTATTATATACCTGTGTCTATATATGTAATATAGGGTATATGAGCACAGACTTTCACATGATCCACCACTCTCCACTCTATCTAATAACACTGATACACTCAAGCACATATATGCTGAAAAGATAAATAATCACCAATATACGTATTTCATGCTAAACCAGCAATCATCAGTTGGTCCAGATTATCATCTCCCACACATATATACTATAAGTGCTCAGATATATATTAAGATAGACAATCTTCATACTTTAATGGGCAGGCTCCAATCTACTACACAATCCAACTCTTCAACCATCCATCCAATTGAAAATCTGATGATGGAATGCTCGAAGGCCACCCTGAGGCCGAGATTCTTGTCACACCCATGTTGACCTAAAGTCAATCTGAACCCACATGTACAGGACATAATCCATTAAATACATATGCAAGGATGGGCAGACATCTCTATAATGTAATAACTGAAACACAGGCTTATTATATACCTGTGTCTATATATGTAATATAGGATATATGAGCACAGACTGTCACATGATCCACCACTCTCCACTCTATCTAATAACACTGATACACTCAAGCACATATATGCTGAAAAGATACATGTGGGGTTCAGATTGACTTTAGGTCAACATGGGTGTGACAAGAATCTCGGCCTCAGGGTGGCCTTTGAGCATTCCATCATCAGATTTTCAATTGGATGGACGGTTGAAGAGTTGAATTGTGTAGTAGATTGGAGCCTGCCCATTAAAGTATGAAGATTGTCTATCTTAATATATATCGGACCAACTGATGATTGCTGGTTTAGCATGAAATACGTATATTGGTGATTATTTATCTTTTCAGCATATATGTGCTTGAGTGTATCAGTGTTATTAGATAGAGTGGAGAGTGGTGGATCATGTGAAAGTCTGTGCTCATATACCCTATATTACATATATAGACACAGGTATATAATAAGCCTGTGTTTCAGTTATTACATTATAGAGATGTCTGCCCATCCTTGCATATGTATTTAATGGATTATGTCCTGTACATGTGGGTTCAGATTGACTTTAGGTCAACATGAGTGTGACAAGAATCTCGGCCTCAGGGTGGCCTTTGAGCATTCCATCATCAGATTTTCAATTGGATGGATGGTTGAAGAGTTGGATTGTGTAGTAGATTGGAGCCTGTCCATTAAAGTATGAAGATTGTCTATCTTAATATATATCTGAGGACTTATAGTATATATGTGTGGGAGATGATAATCTGGACCAACTGATGATTGCTGGTTTAGCATGAAATACGTATATTGGTGATTATTTATCTTTTCAGCATATATGTGCTTGAGTGTATCAGTGTTATTAGATAGAATGGAGAGTGGTGGATCATGTGAAAGTCTGTGCTCATATACCCTATATTACATTTATAGACACAGGTATATAATAAGCCTGTGTTTCAGTTATTACAATGTCATTGTAAAAATAAAATCAATTGTGTAGCTAATTAAATCTATTTCAATAATTAAATAAATACGATATAAAAATTCTTTAAAACCAAACAAAAATCTTTAAAGTATAAAAACAAAATAAGCTTTGATCAAAGTTTTTAGTAGTTTTATAATTAGCCTAAAATTTTAAATTCATATGCACATGCATTTTTTCGTTATATAATTAAGATATCCTTTTTCATATTAATATTTCAATTTTTGGATTTTTAAAAAAAAACAACAAAAAAACAAAAACAAAACATAAATCCTATTGATTATAATTTGCTTAGGCAAACTATAATCAATACCAATTATAAAATTTTTAATTCTCATATATATTTTTCATCCACAAATAAATGTATTAGATAAAGGTATTACAATTTGACCCAAATATTACATATAGTATTAAGAAATTAATATTTACATTTAAAAATATATCACGTTAATATATTAAAAATAAAAATATAATTCAATTTTTGAAATTCCTTTTTTTTTTTTTAAAGAAAAGCTCATTTTATAAATCCAAGAGGTTATTGCTATTGACAAAAATTAGGCAATTAAAAAATTGATCATCATAAATAGTAGATGATAATGTTTTCCATCAACTCTATACATAATACAGTCCAGATATTTTAATAACTTCAAAAACAGATAAAAACTACCTGAGAAGAAAATAGAATAATCTTAATATCAAAACATGGATATCAAACATTTTATTAAAGAAGCAATCAAAGCAAAACTGAAAAGACACAAACATAATCAGCTAAATTATCATTATTCTAACATAATTATAATAAACAATGAAAAAAGATTACTCTCCATGGTTGAAAACTCAACAAATGTTATATATATTTTAGTTTGTTTTATGGTTATGTAGAGGTTGACGTCTTTCTATCTACAAATAACTAAATACACATCATTTAATTCCATCAATTTACTATACCAAAAAGATCAGTTTATCTTTTCTATAAATCCATCTATTGTAAGCACAAATAATGTATAACTGTATTGGTTTAAATTTTGAATTACAATTCTTTATTAATCAGTTTGGAGATGCAGATTAAATTGCTCTACCATTTATTAAAAGACTGATAAATAATTTAATTAGCTTAATGTAGCCTGCAAAAGAGAAGAGAAAGGAAAACTGCTCTTATATCTATATATTTATTTACTAATAGCTGAATGATTAAGTTAGATAGAGACCAGCTGTCTAAAAAAACATTAACAAATTCAGTATTGGATATGATAACTGGGTTGTAGCATGACAGAGCTAGACATCCCAAACATTAAACCATGGCACATTTTATTCAAATATTATGCATCTTTTGTAATTTATGTACTTTGTATAAATTTTTATACAACTTTAAAGTTTAATATTACTAGATAGAAGACTGCTGTAGTAACACATAAATATAATTTATCTACAATTTTAGCTCTACTGGATTATCCACAAAATATTCACATATGGTATGCTATCATTCTAACAATTTTGTCTCAAATTTCAATAAATGTTTTTATATGTTAAAAAAAAAACCTATTCAGAATCCTACTATTGTGTAATTCAATACTAGCACTATAAACACATAAACTCAAAGCTAATATTTAATATCTCATTAAATCATAGGCCGAGTGCTTTTGAGAGTCACGGCTCTCATAATCATAACTCTTTATGAACTGATTGTCTAATGTTATGCAAATCTATGTAAAGTTCAAGTATTCCATTTCCTGGATATAGAATAACACGTTTCCTTTCTGTTAATGGCATTGCTGTCTATTGCGATAAAGCAGGCCTCTCTTATTTTTCTTCTCAAATCATTTCCTCTCTGCAGACTAAGCTGATTATTTATGTTTTGCATGGATGTCCTGCAAGCTTTTGGTGCTGTGCGAAAATGGAATTGTATGCTGGATTGGATTGTGCCTCAGTATACGAGTATTTATGTTGAGATAATCTAGTTTCCAGTGCTGCTTTGGTTTCTCCACAGTACGTGTCTTTACAGTTTGTCAGAGCATAAGATATTGTAGACTGCTTGTGGAGTTTGAGCAACAATTAATCAGTCTTTTGTGTTATTGATTGATCTGTTGGAACTAGGAGAAATGTGAAAGCACAACTGAAAGCTTCTATTGAAAACTGAACAAAATTTTTTGTGCATGTGTGGTATATACAGCAATAATAGCCTCTGTCTATCCATGTTGATTATGTTATTGGTCATTTTGTTTTGAAACCGTAAGATTTTTCTGTTGATGATGCCCTCTATATGCTGCTAAATTTAATTTTTTTTTTATCCACTTCAAACTTGCACAATTGTTGGTTTCTGTGGAGAAAACATTTAAGACCTGCTAATTTATGGTTGATAGGTGTGTTAGAATTGGGTTGAATGTGACCTCTTACTTCAAAAGGTTTGACTATCATCCTATAATTCAGGTATGTGTTTTCACGTAATTGTATATCCAGATATTTCACTTGTTTGTTAGTGTTTTCCCATTCAATGTTTAATGTTAAAAGTGACATGTGTTGTAATTCATTTTTGATTTCATTGATGACTTCTGCCTTAGCAGCCACAAACAAATTGTCCACATATCTGGTATAAATTTTGAATTGTGTGGTATTTTCATAATTTGGCAAAACGTGCTCCTCATAATGGTTTATCACAATGTTGGTAATGATTCCACTAATTTGTAGACCCTTTGGCCTTCCATCCTTCATGTGGTACTACTGATCATTAAATATTGCCCTCATGTTCTTGTCAAGCCAATTCAAAAATTCAACTATGAAAGCAATCTGCACCTGGTCTATGTTCATGTGCGACAATCGTCAAAGAACTGTCACACAAGAACATAGAACAGGCACGGATTGCTTTCATATTTGAGTTTTTGAATTGGCTCGACAAGGACATGATGGCAACATTTAATGAACAGTAGTGCCACATGAATGATCAATGGCCAATGGGCCTACCAATTAGTGGAATCATTGTCAGCATTGCAATAAACCACTGAGGAGCACGTTTTGCCAAATTATCAAAATACCACACAATTCAAAATTTATACCACATATATAGACAATTTACTTGTGGCTGCTAAGGCAGAAGTCATCAATGAAATCAAAAACGAATTACAACACATATCACTTTTAACATTAAACATTGAATGGGAAGCTACTAACAAACAAATGAAATATCTGGATATACAAGTAGAATGTGAAAACACATACCTGAATTATAAGATGATAGTCAAACCTTTTGAAGAGGTCACATTCAACTCAATTCGAACACACCCATTAACCATAAATTAGCAAGTCTTACAACTTTTCTCCACAGAAACCAGCTATTGTGCAAGTTCAAAGTGGCTAAAAAAAAAAAAAATTAGCAGCATACAGACAGGATTTATTAAATATAGATTTTAAACAGGGCATCGTCAATAGGAAAATCATACGGTTTCAAAACAAAATGACCAACAATGCAATCAACGTGGATAGACAGAGGCTATTATTGTCACATACTAAACATGCACAAAAATTTTTGTTCAATTTTCAATAGAAGCTTTCAGTTGCGCTTTCACACCCCTCCTAGTTCCAACAGACTAATCAATAATACAAAACACTGATTAACTCTCGCTCAAACTCCACAAGCGGTCTGCAATATCTTATGCTCTGACAAAAATTGTAAAGCCTCATACTATGGGGAAACCAAAGCAGCACTGGAAACTAGATTATCTCAACATAAATACTCATATACTAAGGCACAATCCAATCCAGCACACAATTCCATTTTCGCACAGCACCAAAAGCTTGCAGGACATACATGCAAACCACAAATAATCAGTTTAAATTGGAGGAAACGATTTGAAAAAAAAAATAAGAGGCCTGCTTTATCACAATAGACAGCAACACCATTAACAGAAAGGAAATGTGTTATTCTATATCCAGGAAATGGAATACTTGAACTTTGCATAGATTTGCATAACATTAGACAATCAATTACTTCACAAAGAGCTATGATTATGACAGCCGTGATTCTCGAAAGCTCTCAGACAATGGTTTAATAAGATATTAAATATTAGCTTTGTGTTTATGCATTTATAGCGCTAGTATTGAATTACAGAATATTAACAAACATGCAAACTTTAAAATTAAGTTCGTATTACAATCTTACTATTGGTGAATTTTGACTAGTACTTAATGTGCAAAATATTGAAGAAGCTAAATTACATCAAACTTCATACACTGATGCTAAAAAGTAAAAAATCATAGGCAGCTTATGTTTCACTATTAACTATTATAAACAGCAATTTTATATGGCAGTTTATACTTGAGTATTAATTTTATATACTAAACAGCAAAAAGTTAAAGAATATATTATGATGTGAATATATTTTCAAGTCATGATTGATTTTGAATTTTGACTACTTCTTTTCATTACTAAAGTAATAATATCATACCAACAGCATCTCCCTTTTAAAATTTTTACTTTCATGCTGAATTTTATTAAAGAATTACATATGCATGATGTTTTCTTCTATTTTTGGCTGAAGAATACTAGCATCATAACTTTACAGCATAAAAAGTCTGGAATAAATTATGAATATCATTTTTCTTGTAGGTGATATATTTATTTTTCTGGGTATTATAAATGTCTCTGAACTTTTAAGCAAACTTAATAATTTTAAATACAACATGGTTTCATTAATCAACATAAGCTTATTTCACAATACTAATTATTTTTTCTAAGGTTAAGCTAAATCGGTATTTTGAAAGAATCATAATAATAGGTTCTAAAATAAGTAATTTTTTCCAAGATTGTCCCAGTCCATAATAAATATCAAGACTACTAACACAATCCTGGAACACTAGTTGGCTTATTATGATTTATGGTTATATATACTGAGTTATCAGGTATCAGATACAATAAAATATCCTTGATGGATCAATAATCTAATTAAAATCATTTTTAATATTATTAATTTTTTTATTTTCATATCATTTTGATTACTTCCAATTTGTTAAAAAAATATGTGAATTTCTTTAATTTTATATGATAAAAAGATATACAATGTCCTTATAAAAAAAAAGAATAATGAATGCTTTAAACTGTATCTAAGCATTATAAAGTATCTTCTGTAGTTCACTAGAAAATTAAAAAAATGTATATATAGAGAGAGAGAGAGATCCTGCATAACATATGTTCTGTTATATAGAGTACACATTAAAATTTGAACAATAAACCCAACTGTGTACAACATCAATAGATAAAATAGAAAATGCATGATTAAGATGTTACAGTCTTTCTAATTTGTCTAGACTATCACACCTTTAAAAGGCATAGTTACCAATATAATTATATTAATCAAATTATTGGTTTTACTTCTAAAAGTTCTCTGATTTCTAGATATCAGTATAATTATTTTATCAAATGTCAAATAATTATCCTTTTTATGAGATACAGTACTACACTGTATTATTTTCTCAGTGATATATAATACAGTATATAAATTATTAGAATGACAACAAACTTAATGCACTTAAATAAAATGTACTTTAAATTAAAAATGTCATTAAATACTCACCATTTTATTTCATAAGACATTGTTAAAATCAATTACCATACAGATTTATTACATTTTAATTTTTCAAAATATTAAATTTTTATTTCTAAATTATTCTACTACACACAAATAATAAGCCAGAAAAACAGATTTAGAAAACTGTGTATAGTAATTAAAAGTTGAAATTTCTCAAGAGAACATAAAAACTGTTCATGGAATGGCTAAATCAATTAATACAAATGTTATGAACGCTATTTACTGATAAAGCATACATGTGTACAAAATATTATAGGGATTTACAGAACATGACATATCTTAGTCACATTGCTATTTTCTGTAGCCTTATTCACTTGCTTGTTCATTTTTCAAATTTAGTAGTAAAAGCATCACAAACTAAGAATTTTTTTAAAAATTATTTTTCTGAACACTATTTTCATTATGGTAAACTTTGTCTTTTTATTATTTAGTTTGTACTAAAATAGATTGAATGGATAACTCACTTTTGCATTTTATTTGTCACATTTTAGCAGATGATAGACATTTTTTTTTTTTTAAAAAATACTAAACATTTTTTTTAAAAGTAAAATTGAAGCCTTTTAAAAAACATATAGCATAGTAATCACAAATTTAAAAAAAAATGCTGAACAGTAATTTTTATTACAATAAAGTTTTTTTTTTTTTTTGGTTTAATTTTTACTGAAACCAAATTTTCAAATTTACATGTACAGGACAGCAATAAGTTACACACACGTATATATTTATAACTATATTTTTGATTTTGCATTATAATTTTTCTGTTTTAATGATTGTATTAGATGGGAATTTTTTCTAGCCTGTAGATTTGAACAGTTTATCTTTAAAAACATGCATTTCAATGTATTAAATAAATAGAATGGTTAATAAAAGTCCTTCTGGAATCAATTACGTTCAGTGAATGGGAGTCCACTGACATTTCCTTTTTAAAAAACTATTTCACTAGATTACTGAAATGGACATAGATGAAAAGATCTATCAGCAGTTTTAATAAATATAGAAGAGAAATAGACTAAATCAACATTTCTTTCAAAAATAAGTCAAAATAACTTTTAGTCATATGTATAGTCTCTTCATTAAAAAATCATATGCAATCATATTTTATATTTGAAAATATTCATGTATATCTATATTAAAATGTGAAATTGATTTTAAAACTAAATGGCATGATTAACAGAAAGAGTATAAGTGTGAAAAAGATAATATTTAGGAAATAATCAAAGTAAATAGAGTAATATCAAATAAACTATTTTTAACAAAACTCCAGATAGGTTATGAGGATTAATAAAATAATGAAGTGAGAAGTTGATGAGAGAGAAGATCTCCAGAATCAGTTGAAAATTAAACAATATAAAACAATATTAGTATCAACAGAAACTGAAAAGATTTTAAAATTTAATAAGAATATTTTTAATGAGGATAAAAATAGTTTGATGTTAGAAATAAAATTTAACACAGTAAAAGAAAATATAAAACATTTGAGATCATGAAATAGAGAATGTAAAATGAATGATGTCAGATCAAAGCATAGATAGAATTGGGTGAAAAAGAAAAAAAAAACATTTGAGAAACTTGAAAAGTAGTACAATGATTATAAAAAATTTATGTATGATTTTAAAATGCCTATTATATTTAGGTAAATGAAGAAAGTATATAAAACATCTACACAAACTAATAACATACTTTTAATTTGGTATGGAATTAAAATCTAAAGAGAAAGAGAATTGTTACTTTCAATTTTTTGATGATAGATTCTGATTAGTAAATCCTATACTAGAAGAATTTTTAAGACTAGCAACACTCATAAGAGATCTATGCTTTCATGGTTTAATTTCTTAATAAACATAAGTGAAAAAGAAAAACTTTGGTAAAATATTTTATTGTCTTTAAAGAAATTCTATACTCTTATTAAAGTGTATATGAGAGAAGTTATTATAAGCAATTTATAGAAATTCCTTGGCTAAGATTCTTAGATAACAAAATTTGTTCTCTAATATTTTAGCATACAGAATAGAAATTTCTATTAACTAATAGCACTCTTTTTTGTGAAGAGATTATAATTCTATCAAAAGTTGGAAACTGATTTCAGATATCAGTTCAACTTTATCATTGGAAATTGAAATGTTTTTCTGTATATATCATAAGTACTATGATCAAATGATAACATTTAACCACTATAGACAATAGTTCATTCAATATAATTTATTCCTTCACATAAATAATAAGAACTGAATTATAATCTTTTTGCCTATACGTATTTAGCTAATGATTATAAATTTAGAAAATGTGAAATGACACAGCTGATAAAAATCTTTTATTTACATTTCTCATTTTATAATGCAATCTATACTGAGTTTTATATATTCTTCTTTAATAATCATTTATAAGATGAGAGAAGTTTTTTTTTTTTTACTTTACTTATCTTTTGTCTATTTTCACTCACTTTCTTCTATTTATTTTTTAATGAATTATTACTCTACATCAGCAAATAGTAGCAGTATGATGGTGAAAATAATTGCCCATATTCATAACAAAAAATCATTTAAAATTTGTAGAATAAAGAAATGATAAATTATTCCAATATACTGGATTGAAAATTTTATCAATAAGCAGAATACCATTTACATTAATACCAAAAGTCAATGATGACAACATCTAAGAATAATGATAACTTTATTAAACTCTTTAGGATGCACATACCATTAACATGCATATTGCATATTTTCTATCTGAAGGCAAATAGAAAGAACTAGATAATAGATATTATGAACAATAATGCTAGATTACACTGTAGCATCTCATTGCTAGAATTCATCATAAATTTTAAATATATTTCATGTTATTAAATTGAGATAAAAAAATATATATAATGCATAGTTTACATGGATGATATATTAGTTTTTCTTAGGTCAAGAATCAAATTCCCATTTTAATAAAAATCTTAACTACTGCACAAGCAAATACAAATTACAATTCAACATGACAAAATCAGATGCTTGATTTATCCATACAGGAAAAAGATATAATGAATTCTTTGAAGGAATACCAAATAATTTTTTTTTCCTTTTCATGTAAGTAACCCAAGAATGAGATCAGCAATACAAGAAAAGCTTAAAAGAAAGATTAAATACCTGATCAATTCTCTTAGAAAATCATATCTATCTCTATATGCAAAATCATTACTATTTAATCTACTAATAATGACAAGATTATCTTACTATTCACCCATAAGTATTTAAACAAAAGTTTTTTCATCTTACATGTATACCATGTGCAAGAAACTACTTGGGGAAGGGGGGGGGTACTTCTATCTTGATTAAACAATTACAAAAACCCCTATTACACAATGGTTTAGGTCTTTACTCAATATATTTTTCAAATTTCCAAAACTATAAATCTAATATTTTCATGTGCAAAAACTTTTACAAATTTAGAAATATTTAAAATTATTTCAACAGACAAGCCACTATTTATAACTGGTTATTTAAAATCCCTCCTTTGCTCACTGCTAGCCATTGATAACTTAAATTTTCATCCACTTGATGACAAATATCACTATTAGAATGTTTACACTTTATTATAACCATCTTCAAATAATATTGAGGAGTCTATGTTAAAAATAAATAATAAGCAATTGACTCAAAAATTCAAACACTGATCTCTTGAACCAAAATATTTTGATTTTTTTATTAAAATTAAATTTATAATCATTACCAACATTATATTTTATAAGTAGAAAAGATTCTGTATAAATGTTAATTCTCAATGTAAGCTCTGTCACAGAGACACAGAAACTCAATTTCATTTATTTTTTGAATATCAATTTTTAGAAAATATACATTTAGCAATTCCAGGATTATTTCAAACATATGATTACAAAATTAAAACTCTATTTAAATCTTTTTCAAAAGGAGTATTCTCTGAAATTAGAGCTTTGACATTTATTCTGTACACATTTTGCTGCACAAAATGCATTTTAAACAACAAAACACTTGGAGTTAAATTAGAATCACTCAGAGCAAGAAATGAAAAAAATTCCATACACAATATTTACTCTAATATCTGGTCCTTAATGCTGCAGCATCCACGACACTAGAATGCTATCTCTAATAATATAAAGCACTACTAAAGAAAACTTTTAAATTTTTTTTTTTGTAAATATATATTATAGATGATTAAGTAATTCTATATACTGTTAATTATAAGATTATTGCAGGTTTTAGTGCCTTCCTAAGTATAACTTTATAATAAAAATTGATGTAACATTGAAACATTTAAAACAATAAAATCATTTAAAACATAAATTGCAATTATTGATTTTTTAAAAATGTATCAAATATCTAATTTTAAATACAATAGCACTGATTCTTGTGAACATTAAAAAGATGGCATGTCAAAAAACTTCCATTTTAACTTGATGACTGTTAAATAATATTTCTCAAGTAGATAAAATTTTCTTTTGTAAATGAATTTTTTTTTTTTAAGATTTTTTTTTTTTTTTAAAGTTATATATCTAATGCAAAGTTTAAAAAAGAACTCATGTAAGGAATAATTAAATCTTCTCTATGTGAAATGAGAGAATACCACTGTACTGCATTTATTATTTTATGGTCTAAGAATAAATTTTGTTGGCGAATTTGATCAATGATAATATTCAATTTTATTCCAACAGCATTATATTCTAATCTTTAATTATGACTTTTGCTTTACTGAATATTATATTAGTAATATTCATCTCATATATATACACATTATTTATCAGATAGGGTTTAATAATAATATCAATTAACAAAACTTTTTTTTAATATGTCTCACATTGGTGATTTATTATATTTCTTTATAGCATAAATTTAACTTTTATACTAAAGATGTAAGCTATTGACTTTAACCTAGAAACTTTTATTTTGCTGGTTAAAAATAGATAAAATGACTAACTGTATCATACTTCAACCATCACAATAATAACATTTCAACACAAGTTTTTATTTCCTGTAACTTTCATTTATAATTTTTGTTCTTCATTATATAAAAATATATACACATAGATACAGGTACAAAGATACAAAAATACAGATTCAGTTTAAACATAAAAACTCAACTAATTATGACACAATTTAATTCGTAGATAAATTATATTATTACTTTAGACATTATAAACCAGGAATAAAACATAATGTGAACCTATAATACATATTTAATATTTAAGATGATTAATACTAAAAAGAACTGTTATATATAATCTGTTATACCTCAAACATGCATTCTAATATGGATTAAACTAAAATAGTGGTGAAATCTGAAGGTTTTCAACTAGTGGATAACTTCTATTCTTACATAGGAGTTTTTTTTTTTTAAAGTATCCAGTTTACAGCCAACCCAGGTTGAGATTCAATAACTATTATTAGCTGGTTAGTAAATTTTTTGAATAATCACAAGTAATCAGATGAATGCCACTCCAATGATATTAAGCAAATCATATAGCTTATGATTATAATAAATAAAAGATAGTTCATTTTGTCTTCCATTTTAGTTTACATATACATATTGCACCAAGGCCAATTTGGCACATGTATATAAAATAATTTTGTCTAAAAAAATTATTAAAATAAAAAAAAAAAAAAGTTTGAAATAAAAGATTAAAAGTGGGAAGGATTTTTTCTTAAAGTCAAACTAAAAGTGTTATAAAAGAAAGTAAAGTTTTTCTAAATTAGTATTCATAAAAATAAGTAATTTAAAATTTAAAAAAAATATAAATCTCTTTTCATTCAAGCTTATTATAATAAATTATATATGTGCGTGCGAGTGTAAATAAATGTACGCGTGTTAGAATAATATTAAAAAAAAATATGTAAATGAAAGTTAAAAAAGAAATTATATTTGGAAAACACAGCGATGGTTATTAAGTTAAATAATAAAGATTTTAAAAAAAACCACACCAGCGGTGGGCTACTAATTAAAGATATAAAAAAACAATACATTTATGAAAGCTACTACTAATTAAACAATCATCAAAAACACGTTGTCATAGGATTAATTACCAATGGAATTCGACAACAAATATTTGCTGGAGGATATTACATGGACAACACATCGCAGGTATAAATAGACTTTTTTTTATCGGACAATTAATTGAGAGTTTTTCCAGTCTAGTTTGCAGTGACAGTCTTATTTCAGTTCAGACAACAGTGCAGTTTCTATTATGTATCCAGAAACAAAAATGCATTGTTGAGCAGCTTTTGGAAATATACGCTTGTGCTTCAGCCTTTTTAGTCCAACAAGATCATCAAAGCCTGCCTGTAAAATAATGTCTACATAACAACTCAGAAATCCTCCGTCAAACGTTCAACTGTCTTCAAGAATAAAACCAATGGATTCGCATAAAATCTCTTCAACAAACGTCCAAATCTAACCGGTTAGATATAATCCATCAGAAGCAGCCAACAACAAGCAATATTCATGTTCCAAAAATCCTAGTAAACATTTATTTATTATCATTTATATGTAGTAGCCACCACTGTAATTCATCAATCCTACCGAGTAAAGTAATTTGAACTCTTAAGCATGCATAAAATGAACTATTGATGTGCGTGTGTGTGAATGTGAGATAGTTTAACGATGTCACATATTATTTATGCTTTTTACCAGATATATGTTATAATGTGTTACTTTAAAAATGTGCGTGTGTTAAATTAGATTTATAAAGATGTTTAAATTTAGTCAATTAATGTTGGGTAATAAATTATCTTTGAACTTAATCAATGTTAATTAAAATAAAATGTCTTTAAACTTAAACTTTATTTGTCGGTCAATTCTTTTTACCAACCTTTTTATTAATTCTTTCCACCACTAATTTTGTATAATTTTATATTGAATTAAAATTAGACTGAGCTAGTTTTAGGGAATGTTTCGAGCGCTGGATTATGAGCCTACTGCCCAAATACGTTAGTCATTAGACTAGCTGGTGCCCCGGGGTTTACCCCGAAACAAATAAAGTATTTGGATAGTAGGGGTTTGAATCTAGCAGCCGAGATGGGCCATTGTTGATAGTTAAAGCTATCAATAAGATCTCCCATTTTGCTCGAACATGCCGGTTCGTTCACGTAACATTTATAAGATTATAAATGTATTATGAAGGAGTTTGAAACCGGCCAAAACTTATATATACGTATAAGTAAGTGGTTTCAGCGGTTTGACCCGGTACATAAATGGCTTTCCCAATGTTTGGAGCTGGACCTAAGAAACAATAGTAAATAAATATTTTGTTTCTTGTTTAAAAAAATTTTTCTATACAAAAGCTAAATTACGTATGTTAAAGCGTTTTAATTTTGTAAAAAAAAAAAAAAAAAGAATTGGCCAAAAACTTTGTTTTCTTTAAATGAAAAGAGATTTACGCTATTTACGTTATCTAAAATAAATTATTATGTTAAATCAGAGACAGTTGGATGTTTGGGCGAGTTAAAGCATTAAGATCGGGTGGAGAAAAATGGACAAAGGAGGGGCGGAGTCAGCGTGTATTTCCAGTTTAGTAAGAAATAAATAAAATAATAATTAGTAAACTTATTAAAGTGAATAAAATACGGTATTAAAAATAATGATAAAAAGTGTTTAAAATTATAAATTATAAAAAAAATAAAAAAATAAAGCCAAAATGGAGACTCAAGGTAAAAATATAGAAAATAGCCCCAACAAGGAAAAAAGAGAAATCATAGCTTTACTAACCAGCATGTTTGAAAAACAAAAAGAAACAGCCGAAGAGCTTAAAAAACAAAATAATGAAATCAAGAGTAAATTGGAAGGGCAAGCTGAAATGCTTGAAAAGTTAAAGGACCAGATCGAAATGGGCCAGAATAAAATAAAAGAAGAAATTAGGGAAGAAATAGAAGAGATTAAAACACAAGTAGAAAATCAAATAGAGACTGCTTACCAAGTAAAAAAAAAAAGATAGAAGATAGAAAAATAATTGAAGAGATAAAAGTTGAAGTTACAAATTTAACTGTAAAAGTAAATCAGATAAATCGTAGTCAAAATAGCCCACAAACTGAAATAAAAAAGCCAGACCAGCTGAGTGCAAACATGCACATTACAAATAACTCCATGAGTCATCCCCAGAAACACATTTATAAAAAAATTCAGATGATTTACAAAAGCCCATATAGTATAGTCCCTCAAACTGACTTCAAAGCCTTTGTGATAGCCAAAGGAAATATAGAAAAAGGAACATGTAACGGTAGGTCACTAAAGTTATTTGGAGGGCTGAATAATAAAGAACCACCAGACAAAAATTAAAAATATGTAATCTGACGGATTCGCCGGTTTGACCTAGTTATTAACGACCATGGACTTGAAATAATGGAAAATGTTTAACAAAGTTTCATGAAATAAAAATAACCTATAGTTTTTTTTTTAAACAAATGTAAAAATGAGAATCAAAGTTAGTTTGAATAATGAAAAATGATTAAAGTTAGTCTTAGTAAAATAAAATAACAATATTAGAGTTTAAAATGTCAAAGCATCTATAAAACAATTTATGTCAAAACCCTCGATTATGTCTTATCGATTATGTTAAATCCCAGCTCATAAGTCTAGAACATGGCGGAGCGTGACGCAAACAAAATAAATGTGTAAATCAAAATAGACAAGCAAAATGAAAATGTTTCTTTTTCTTAAAAAAAAAAGGGGAGAGTAAAAATAACGCTTTAAAAATAAAAATGAAATAAATAAGTGTATAATGAAAGTATTAATGAAAATAAAACATTATCAAATAAAATTAAAAAAAAAAAGTGTATTAAATTAGGATTGAGGTGTGTGCGAGTATTTGGGCAAAGAAATTAAAAGTTGGTTTAAATCAGCACAAAATCTATCTGTGTGTTGAATTGCCTTATACTTTGCTGCCTACTTCTCTTAACATTACATTTATTACCTAATGATGAAAATAAAAACGAAAAATGCACTCTAGAAAAATAAGAATTTGAAGTGGTCAATACTTGGGGAAAAGTGATCAACGCACATATTAATTAAGAAAAATGTTCGTAAATAAATAAGTAGGTCAAATAGTTAAAATAAAATCGATAAAATCAAGTTAAATAAATAAGCGTAAATATATCTGTAGTAAATAAAAATAAAAAGTGACTCGAGATAAACTAATAGATTTTTTTTGGGGAATACACGCACGGTAATAAAAGGAAGTAAATAAATGATTTAAAGTCAAGTCAAAAATATATATATATCAGTGTAATAATGAATCGTAGTAAAGTAAGTTGTTTTTGAATATACGCAAGTTAATAAAAGTTGAGTAAATAATGAATCGTAATAAAGTAAAATAGTTTTTCTGAATACATGCACATAGATAAAAAAGTTGAGTAAGGGTTGAAAATAATATTCGAGATTAGATTAATATAAATAAATATGAAAACTGATGTCCGTGGTAGTTTAGAATAATATTGTGAGATTAGATTAATACAAATGTTAGAATAATGTTCATATGAATTTAAAAATAATGTAAGATTAGTAATAAAAATATAAAGTCAATCTAAGGTGTATTAAGAGTGTGTAAGTATTGTAACAGTCAGAAAACGTGTGACTCATAAACATAGTGCAGAATTCGACCACCACACAGAACAGCAGCACCACCGAGGTAGCGAAGCTACCCGTGGTACTGAGTTCGAACATAGTTTATCGGTTCCACAATACAATCCACGAAACAATGCATCTGATGCGACATTAGCAAATATTTCTTTAGGCACGGTGGTCAGGGATATGCAAGAGATTCATGATTTTATTTTCGAGTCAGCCAATAATCAAACTAATATTAGTTAAACATTCGTATTTATATAATCGAGGAAATATTATATAGAATGGGTATCGAATAAACGAAACATAACTGCAGACTTATAGTTTAAAATTATTTATTAACACATTTTAATAAGATCATTTACTAATAATATTTATGGATTATAAGTTCAGTAGCTGGATTTGTGACATGATTATATTTTAAAGAATACATTTATTTATTTGTTTACAAAAGGGATTCATTTATTTGAAGGCGTAATCTAGCTACCTAAAATTCTCGAGTAAGCATTTCTAATGCATGCCTGGAGGGGTTTATACCTTTGCAATGCAAGAGTCTAAAGTAAGGTTTATAAGAGTAGCGGCAGACATATATTTATTTAATTAAAATATTTATTTATAACTAAGGGCAAACATTTATTTGAGAGTGAATTATGAAGATAATGCAGAGGCGGAGTGATATATAGAATAATAAAATTAAGTAAAGGAACATGTGGTACGCTTTAGAAAGGCGATATGGAATGGCAGTATATCGAAACTGCAATGCCGCGAATGAGTTTATAAGAATGTCGGGCTGGTCTCTGCCATCGGCCCGACGAAGTAAGGTGTCACATAAGCATAACCAGGGACAAGCGGTCCGTGTCGCAGTTTTCCGGCTGGCTGCATGATGTCGTCAAGTCCTACGGGAGCATTTATTATGTCCGCTTGTGTAGGACTGGGGTTAATTTCAACCCTGAAGAATCTGGAAATTTCACGGCGGAATGGGCCATCGCGTCTCTAAAACGTAACACATGTATAATGTATAAACGATTATGATGAGATTTAAATAGATTTCTAACTCGGCCCTACATTATCAACATTTACTAAAGAACGTTGGCGACTCTCAAAGAAATGTAATTTTCTAGAATTATTCATTAAGATTTAATAAATACAAAACATATATAAACTGGGAGTTATTACAACTAATATGCCAGCCATTTGCGAAGTAGTAGACCCTGCATTACAATAAATGATGCATTGAATGCGTGTTGATTTATATGAAAGTTAAGTTATTTAGGAAAGTAAATATTAATGAAAATTTGACACACATTCATTGTTTCAAGCGATCATAGATTTAAACTTTGAAAATTGAGACAATTATGAGCATGCAATAATTAAATAATAACTATAGATAAAAATGTAGATTTTAGAAATACACACCCAAGAAAGATAGAGTGAGGTAAGCTAGATTATTAGAGAAATTTACACATTAAATTAATTATTCAATTTTAGTTATACAAATGATAGTTTTTACATTTTATAATTTAGATAAGTAATATGAAGAAGAGCTATAGCATGTTATTAGAGTACTCTAGAGTTTGAACACAGACAGGTACCTGTTTTATAAGAAGTTTTCCGAGTCCATTGGTTTAGTAGCAAATAGTTCATGAGTGGCAATTCTTTCTTGTATTTAGATGTCTCATTTACTTTAACAGCAGCAGCAGCTTTCTCATTTATTTCAGGCAGCAGATCTTCATGGTGAATTTATGATGGGCAATGGAAAGTTCGGCATCCGATAGGCCATCTCCCGATGGAGAATAATCTAGGTGCTTTTACTCGGTCATACCTTGGCAGGAACAAATTATTTTTATATTTTGGAGACTCTCAGCGATTGAGAGCAAAGCTAAAGTTTAAGTGAATGTCTCCAGCCAGTCTAAGATGGCCTCTTTTCTTATCTTGATCTTTCACATTTTTGTTAAGGTATTTTTAGGTTCTACTTAATCTGCCCTGAGGATAATCAATGCATTTTGTTGGTTTTAATTATAAAGAAAGCTGCCGTTCTATTGTTTACATTTTACATTTACTAATTACATTTTGGGGAATTTTTCTTTAATTAATCTATTATCTATCACTGACCGATGCTTTTAAATTTCAAAGACAAAAAGGGAACATAAGATTATTTTAACTTTTAATTAAATATTACATCAGATTTTTTTAGAATTATTATTAAACGAAATTTAAACAAAGCAAGAAATACGAACTTTATAATCCAAAATAAATGATTAAAATTATACAAAATTATATAACTAAAAGAAATCTAAATATTATTATTTTATCCCTATTTAGTGCCTTTAATTTGAGATCGAAATGTGAGCATGTTTATGTTGAATTCTACATATATTTATACATTTTTAATATTGCTACACACACAATTTGATACCAAAAGTTTAAATTTGGGCGGCATAGACCAGTCAGTGAGAGACGACAAAAAGAGGTGAAACTTAAGATTCGAATACGAATCTTACTGTTTCAGTATACATGTGTAAATATGCACACATACACTGGTAATATTCGATAAATATGATACCTCATGATGCGTATCTTAAATGTATTTATCCAGATATCCTTTTAGGTTATTTTCTTGGCACTGCTGTACCTCATGATGCGTGCAAAAAAGATTTATTTATTATAGATTCCCTGTAAGCAACTCCAGTAATAACTCAATATCTAGAATATTAGTAGGTGTAGAATTATGCTGCACATATACACATGTGTAGCAATTTATCTAGAGCAAAAGGGAATGAGGGTAGTATGGAAATAAATTTAGTTAAAGATACGTTTAAAGCTGCTGACTGGATAAGTTTTAGTACCCATAATGGACTTGTCAGGGATCATTCTTCTTTCCAAAGTGTAAGTCGAAAATGGACAGTTGAAAATTCCTGCCATTTCGCAGCAACCCTTTCTTTTTCCAAGTCCGATCAAGAGAATCGGCAAATGAAGTTTCGATTTTATACACGTGTAAGTCGGTGTAAGTCAGCAAATCTGCTTCCGCATCATTTCGAAAAGATCCCTGTGCCACAAATTAGTTTGTCCCGGTGGTCGTTATCCATGATTTAGATCATTGTGAGCAATGTATTCGGCATGGATTGAAGAAAAGGATAGTCAAAACAGATTGCCCTTTGTATGTTAAGTAAAAGATATTAAAAAGCTAACTTAGAAAAATAATAAATTAATAAATCTTTAGAGTCAAGAATTAAAATTGCAAGAGATAAAATGGTCAAAAATGACACATTTTACTCTAAAACGAAGAGGGGTGTAATGTGCCAAGGCCAATTTGGCACATGTATATAAAATAATTTTGTCTAAAAAAATTATTAAAATAAAAAAAAAATATTTCGAAAAAGAGTTTGAAATAAAAGATTAAAAGTGGGAAGGGATTTTTCTTAAAGTCAAACTAAAAGTATTATAAAAGAAAGTTTTTCTAAATTAGTATTCGTAAAAATAAGTAATTTAAAATTTAAAAAAAATATAAATCTCTTTTCATTCAAGCTTATTATAATAAATTATATATGTGCGTGCGAGTGTAAATAAATGTATGCGTGTTAGAATAATATTAAAAAAAATATGTAAATGAAAGTTAAAAAAGAAAGTATATTTGGAAAACATAGCGATGGCTATTAAGTTAAATAAAGATTTAAAAAAAAACCACACCAGCGGTGGGCGACTAATTAAAGATATAAAAAAAACAATACATTTATGAAAGCTACTACTAATTAAACAATCGTCAAAAACACGTCATAGGATTAATTACCAATGGAATTCGACAACAGATATTTGCTGGAGGATATTACATGGACAACACGTCGCAGGTATAAATACTTTTTTTTTATCGGACAATTAATTGAGAGAGTTTTTTCAGTCTAGTTTGCAGTGACAGTCTTATTTCAGTTCAGACAACAGTGCAGTTTCTATTATGTATCCAGAAACAAAAATGCATTGTTGAGCAGCTTTTGGAAATATACGCTCGTGCTTCAGCCTTTTTAGTCCAACAAGATCATCAAAACCTGCCTGTGAAATAATGTCTGCATAACAACTCAGAAATCCTCCATCAAACGTTCAACTGTCTTCAAGAATAAAACCAATGGATTCGCATAAAATCTCTTCAAGAAATGTCCAAATCTAACCAGTTAGATATAATCCATCAGAAGCAGCCAACAACACGCCATATCCACGTTCCAAAAATCCTAGGTAAACATTTATTTATTATCATTTATACGTAGTAGCCACCGCTGTAATTCGTCAATCCTACCGAGTAAAGTAATTTGAACTCTTAAGCATGCATAAAATGAACTATTGATGTGCGTGTGTGTGAATGTGAGATAGTTTAACGATGTCACATATTATTTATGCTTTTCACCAGATATATGTTATAATGTGTTACTTTAAAAATGTGCGTGTGTTAAATTAGATTTATAAAGATGTTTAAATTTAGTCAATTAATGTTGGGTAATAAATTATCTTTGAACTTAATCAATGTTAATTAAAATAAAATGTCTTTAAACTTAAACTTTATTTGTCAGTCAATTCTTTTTACCAACCTTTTTATTAATTCTTTCCACCACTAATTTTGTATAATTTTATATTGAATTAAAATTAGACTGAGCTAGTTTTAGGGAATGTTTCGAGCGCTGGATTATGAGCCTACTGCCAGAATACGTTAGTCATTAGACTAGCTGGCACCCCGGGGTTTACCTCGAAACAAATAAAGTATTTGGATAGTAGGGGTTTGAATCTAGCAGCCGAGATAGGCCATTGTTGATAGTTAAAGCTATCAATAAGATCTCCCATTTTGCTCGAACGTGCCGGTTCGTTCACGTAACATTTATAAGATTATAAATGTATTATGAAGGAGTTTGAAACCGGCCAAAACTTATATATACGTATAAGTAAGTGGTTTCAGCGGTTCGACCCGGTACAATATGGAATATCTCAAACATTTACTATTTGTAATCTTGCCTTCTTTACAAATTTTATGCAAATTATGAAATATAAAAAAAAAAAAGTATGAAAATCAATCTTTGCTGTAATTTTTTAAATGAAAATTGATTATATTCCTGACTTATCTGAACAAAGGAAAGCATCAAATAATTTGAACATAAGATTTTACTTTAACATTGTGTTAATATATATATATTTTTAAACAATAAAAATATACATAAAAACTAAAATAAAATTACTTATTTTCATAATTATTTTTAAAATTTCAACCAGTATTGATTTTCATCAGAAAATACAGATTGAATACATATATATATATATATTCATACAAATGCTGAGATTATTTTAAGTAACATTGTTTAGCAGAGAACTAGACAATTTTCATCTAAGCTAAGTAAAAAAATCTTGATTTAATCACAATAAAATCATTGTACGTGACTTTCCATGCAAAAATTCACAATCATCTAATTGTTTAAATTTTTTTGTTTCCTAACCCAATTACTGCATATTTTTTACAGTTCTCTTTTCAATATCTACATTATGAGCATTAATCTAATCTAATCTGAAGATATTTGAATGTAGAATTGCCATCTAAAATTCAGTGATTATTTGAATAAATAGATCTGAAATAGAATAAAGTGAATTACTGCCCCTATTTCACTATTAAAAATATGTTTAATGTTATGCTCATAATCAATAACTATAAAATTTCTAAAATTAAAAGAAAATCTTTATTATGAAAGATAAAATTAAATCTTGAACTTCGCCATTGCCATAAAAATAAAGATATAGTGTTTAATAATATATACATATTGTACGAATATACATTATTCACACATACATATAATCAATATATGTATACATTATATTTTTATTTCTATTATATTTATGAAAATAAATATGTAACATAGTAAATTAGTATTTTTCATTCTTTAAAATGAAAAACCATTGTTGAAATACTAATTCATTAATAAAGGCAATTGACAAGGTGATAAGCTTTAAGTTCAAATGCAATTTATCAATGTATTAAAGGAAATGAAACTAACTCAATGATTTAATATAAAATTGTAATATCACAATATATAATATGATATGCTTTAGCAAGCTCATGCAATTATAAGTAGGAAAAATCAAATAATTTTAAAAAAAGATTAAAGATTCTATCTTTTCAGTAATATCCTCACAAGGACTTTTACTGTGTTCGATTTAAAAAACAGTGTATAAGATAAATCCATATTTTTGAACGATTTAATAAGAAAGCTTATTAGAAGAAATTTCTAATATTTCTTAAAGAAAAGTAATTTCTAAATTAATTAATTTGAATATATTTTTGTATTCTATAAAGAACGTTCTAGTTGGAGTTCTAAATATAAAGATCATTTTTTAAAAAAAAATATTTTGCAAAAACTTCAAGTAAATTAAATTAATGAACTTTACATTATAAAAAAATGCAAAGTGAATACAACACCAATTTTATTGTAGGATATATAAAATGCGCTTATCTAATCAAATATATATATATGAGTAACAACTTTTGCCAAATGCCTTTAAAATTATATTTAAGTTATATCTTTGAAATGAAATTATAATTGCTAATAAAAAAAACTGTGTATAAAAGAAGATGCTGTCTATATACAAGGAGGAAACTAAACATCAACTTGAGATCTCATATTATCTTCCTCAATGCATAATAACCAAGGAATTATAAATTTTATCTTTGAATGATTTTAATTCGTGAATTCCAGGAACACTTAGGACTATTGCATTAACTTTTATAAATACCATTCTTAAAAATTACAATTGGTGAACATTAATCTCATTTCCTTTATCATTAAATTCATTTCATTGAAAAAATGAATAAGAAGAGAAGATCAATAATTTAAAATATTTTTATTTTTTTATATTTAATAAAAATTTAGATATGGGATAAAAAATATTAACATGGGAAAGGCATATAAATATATTAAAGGGATATGGGAAAGGCATATAAATATATTAAAGGGATAGAGTAAATTTAGAGGTAAGAAATTAAATTATTCTTCAATTTACATTTTTTTTTATGACATGACACTATTTTGTTTGTACTAATTTAAATAGTTCAATAACCATTGTTTATTATAGTTGGATTAGATGATTAACATTAGTATGAAATATATTTATATATTTTTTGTATTAAGTCATAAATTACATATAATCATTTTAATGGATAAAAATATTACATATAAATAATTAAATTATTATTTGTATAATATAATTACTATATGATAGTTTCAATATAGTAATCTTAATATTTAGATATATATATATTATATAAGTTACAAAATCTTAATTCATGATCTTTTCAACTATTAAATCATGTAGTGTTATAAATTAAAAAAATATATCTACAATGGGTAAATAGAATATATTTACATTTTAAATATAAGATAGTAGATATATAAATAATTTTACTTGTTAAATAAATAATTGTTATGTTTTATATTAAACACAATGAAGTCTTTAATTTATTTTATTTATTTATTTGACCACTAAACATTATATGATCACCATCTCTTAGCACATAACTGTTATTAAAAGAGTGGCACTACTGTGTGGAGAGTTTTGCCTGTTTAATTTATTTATTTGATTTTATAAGATAAGATCAAACATTTAATAAATAATCTTTATTGATTATTATATTAACTTCACGAAACCCATTTTAAAGAGTAAGATTTAGTATTATTACTCTAGTATATTGATAAGAATCCCTGAAGAGAGTCAATTGTTAAACTTCCCTGAGTTTGAGAAATCTGAGCATAATGGTTAAATCAATTAAGGTGAAAATTGATTTGATGTGGTTTAGATATAATTTATATTAATAATTAAATAATAAATTATTTATTTGGAACAGATATAGTTTTATATTAAAATTAAATCACATCATTCCTAGCATCCTATATGACGACCTTAAATCTGATTATAGTGAGATGTGACTGCCTTAACTTATCTGGGTGCATACCGTTACAATATATTATATTTAGATGCTTTATTTCATTTTATAGTTTTCTTTTTCGATTTTATTTACTGATATTATACATTAATGCAGACTCAACTAGCAGATTTATAAAAATGATTTACTCTAAATTATCTCCATGAAGAAAAACTAAGAATATAGGATGTACAAATTTATTCTGTACATATATCCATACATCCTTATCATATATAATGCACACACACAAAGTGTCAGAATATGTATAGATGTATGTTACAAAAAAATATGTATATTTATGCACATATGCATTCTATTTACATACTAAAAATAGGGTTATTTCTTTTTTTTTTAAAAAAAAAAACTTGTTTCATCATAAAATTTATATTAAATATGTATATTATGAAGTCATTCAGCACAAGGAAATAATCTCAAAAATTCAAAAAAATATGAATATGAATAATAGTTTCTGAATAGAAAATGGTCTATTTTTAAAACAACTTAGATTTAGGTCAAATTACTATAAGAATATATATTGCTTAAGCAAAAAAGACCTTCTTAAATAATTTAATGCATAACATAAAAATTTATATTGTATAAATTTAATTGTAATCTAAACCAGCCTAATTTTATTTTACTAACATAATAAAAGACATCAGAAAAATTCAAACACTCTCAATTATATATTTAATATTTAAAATTAAACAGTACATAAATGAATAAATTTATTTCAAGTTTAAAGAGTAATTAATGGTTTGGTGTTTAGATATAATAATATAATTACTTTATATATAATAAAAACGTGGAAATTTTAAAAGTAAAGCCTGTAATTTAAAATTAGTATTTAAATTTATATAACTAGTATTACTTACATAAGGATATTTAAAATGAAAATATTGAATCTATTAGAAATATCTTCCTCATTCTTGCAATTTCTTATATATATAAAATTGCATGTGGTATCATTTTTAATGAGTTTTATTATTCTGAGGAATTTCTTAAGTGACAGCTATTGTGGAAAACCATCATCACAAGTGGAAACTGGTATACCTTTCCATCTTTACTATACCATTTAATAACATCTAATTCTCTAGTATTTTAAAATGAAACAGTCATAATTTAAAGCTATAATTATATTTGTGTAGACATAAATGGATATCTTAAAAACACAAAGTTTAAGAAAATACTATTCAATGCTGTTAATGTAATCCAGAACTTTTTTCAATCTTTTTTTTCTACAATCAAGATCCCTTTTTATAAGTTTATTTTAATGATCCCTATTATTATATCTAATCTAGACAAATTTAAATCAGATAAATTTAACTTAAAATTTATATGGTCAGTCTCAAACTCTCAACTACAAATGCTTAAACAAAATTGCAATAGTTTCTAATTTTTGCCTTTTTTTTTTTAAAAAAAAAAAAAAAGGGGTGTGTGTGTGTGTAAAACCTTTATACTTATTAGTTTTTTTTCTTTCTAAATTTTTCAAGGTTTTAAAATTTTTTTTAAGTGATTCTCTTTCTCCAGTGGCCATAAATTCTAATTTAAAAACCTGAAGGCAAACTACTACTACAAAAAAAATCTATATCTTTTTTTGCTTGTACATGCAATGCATTTAAAATAAACAATGTTTATTTTAGTTTGGATACATTTCTTGCATAATATTAATTTTTTTTAAAAATTTATTAAAAAGTAGAAACTTCTATTGTCACATTATCCAACTTCATAAGTATTCAATAAGTCTATAGACATAAATTTAGTATTAACAGACTTCATCTGAAGAATGAAACCTAATTAAACCAATCATGAGAGACTACTATTAGAATTAGAATTTTTAATTTTTAATGACTTATTCAATGTTAATACATTTGGTTAGAATGATGCTAGAAATCTTTAATATTAGACTGAGGCAAGCTAAGGAAGTTATGAGATATCCAGATTATAGAACTTTTTCATTTCACTTAAAAAAAAAAATAATAATAATTTTCACTGGAGGAATTAGAAATATTTAATTCTAATTTATAATTCTTAACTGAGTTAATATAAACGAGTGCCCTTCATAAATACCTAACACACATAAATATTATGTATATATAAAAGTTGTGATAAAATATAAAAAAAGATGTTGATAGCTTATATTATTTTAGGGCTAAGTATTCACTTTTAAAGAATGCACAACACCTAACAATATCCAATAATTTTTGCTGATTCTTCATTTATATTGCAGCTTTTTGCTGTTGCTGCTTCTTCATTTTTAAAGCATCAGATAACTAAATTTTTTCTTCACATAAAAAAATGATTATCTTGTTTCGAGCTTTACTATTTCATTATTGTTTTTTACCATTAGTTTTAATTTAATTTGTAATTATAAGTAGTAATCAATTTATTAATTCAATATAATATGTGTAATGAAAGATATGCTGGTAAAATTATCAACTGAAGTTGATGATCCATTATTAATCAAACACTGTAGTCACTGCTTCAAGTTTATAACTACATTTAATTTCGATAAGGTATATGGTAGCACAAGCAATAAAACTAAATCACTTTAAAATATTTTTGTAATCAATCATTTAGTATTCAATAACTATTTCAAACTAATAATAAATTTCTAATAAAATAAAGTTTTAGATAAATATCAGAATGGCTTGGAGTTTTAAAAAAAAAAGACTGCAAAAAACATTTTTTATACCATTATTAAAATTTTTTAGAAGTAAATAAATAAATCTGAATTTTACATTATATACTTTTATTACAAATATTTATTTTAGAATTTGTGTTCTCAAAAACATATAAACAAAAAATAATGAATCTAAATTTAGATACAATGTTGCTTTAAGTCAGAAATTACATTTCAATATATAAAAACACATACAAACTGCTCAAGTAAAATCATATCACTTTTGCTATGATAATTGAAAGATATCTGCAGTTTTATAATTTTGTCTTTTCTTGTATTGTTTTTCATAATTTTTGAGTTAGACTGGTAAAAATACTTATGTAAATTTTTAAATAAATTTATGCTTGATATTATAAAAAACATACTGGGAAATTAAATCTATCATTTCACCATTAATTAATATATTTTAAATTTAAAAAGGTTGTAATATCACAAAACATCACATGATCACTATCTCATACTAGCACAATAATTGTTATTAAACAATCCAAAACAAAGCAAAACTCTCCATATAGTAGTGCCATCTTGTGCTAACAAGAGCAATCAATGGATGCCAGAAGGCTTGTGCATAAAATCCCTATCTAGTGCCTACTCATCCAATATCCTCAGACTCCAAAATGTATGGGTACTGAATTGAGTTCAGACCCATATGACTATATAAGCTGTTGAGCTTGCATTGAAAATATTAATAGTGTTTTCAATTTCATTCTCATAGTTTTGTAGTTAAATAGAGTTAAAAGGTGGGTGCTGGAGGGTTGCATTAGATCCTAAGATCTAGGTGCAGTGCTCTCAGACCCAAGGCTCCTCACTGATGAAGGCCACAAGCCAGAAACTAGTCTGAGGATATTGGATGAGTAGGCACTAGATAGGGATTTTATGCACAAGCCTTCTGGCATCCATTGATTGCTCGTTAGCACAAGATGGCACTACTATATGGAGAGTTTTGCTTTGTTTTGGATTGTTTAATAAGGTTGTAATATTTGACATGGCTAGAGTTGGCCACTTTCTATAATATTACATGTTGTTTGTATGTAGTTTAATTTCACTTGAGATCTATTTGTTAATAGACGATACATAGTTGTTTGAGAATTTTGATAAAAAATTGTTTTTTAATTAGTATTTCAATATTATTTCCTATTTTATGTATGTATATATTAAAACACTAAACATCACATGATCATCATTTCTTATGCTTGCATATAACTGTTATTAAAACAGGCAAAACTCTCCATACAGTAGTGCCACTCAGAGTAATCAATGGATGCCAGAAGGCTTGTGCATAAAATCCCCATCTAGTGCCCATTCATTCAATATTCTCAGACTAGTTTCTGGCATCCATTGATTACTCTGGCTGGCACTGAGTGGCATTACTGTATGGAGAGTTTTGCCTGTTTTAATTTAAATATATATTAATATTTCATTAATCTCTTAAAGTGAATCCTACTTTATAATTAATAATATGTGATTAAAATCTGTTTTTCTTTGGTTATTTCTATGTTAATTTTGGAAGTCAATTTAAAACAATGCATTTATTAAAATAAATCAGAACAAGGGGATTGCTTTAAAAATATGAAATAATTTAATGGTATTGACATATCTCTATACTTTTCCCTGAATAAATTTCGAGACTTTTATTTTTAAGCATATCTCTAAAAATCCAGCTATCTTTTAAATTACTTCCAATTTACTATTAATAATTTATTCTTTCACTTATATACGTATAACTGAAAGATTGTTATTTCTTATAAACAACACATAATAAAAAAAAAATCTTATACCAAATTAGATAAACTTTCTCCAATCACAAAAATGAATGCTCATATTACCTGGATGCAATGTATTCACTATGTCAACTACTTGTGTCATTCGACTTTTGCCAACTGTTGGTCCTAAATGAATGTCCGTCAACTGAACAATAGTTAGACGGTCAAGAGATGAAGGCAGTTTATGGATTGGAATTGTAATATATTCTATTCTAGGTGGTTGAGACGCGGAATAAATCCCATGGAGTGATAATGATAATCCACACATACAAGCCAATATAGCTTTAATTTTGGGGTTTTTTATGATATAAAAACGTCTGGGTTTTGATAAAATGCTTATAAAAAATTCTAAAGCACCTAAACAAACAAGGAACATCATAACATGGATGAATGTTCCAAGAGCTGAGAAACACAATAATGTAAACCAATGAGGTTCTGTACCCACCAAAAGATAACTAGTTAAGTAACTCGTATGAACACACGCTAAAAAACAAATTAATAATATTCTCCATATTCGAAAAAGAGTCGTCTGCTTTTGTCCACAGGCGGCTGCATAAACAGCGGGCTTAGTTACTAGTTGTTTCCAAGCATATATGCTGAGTAACATCATTAATGTTAATACCATTAAAATAAATTGTGCTCTTAATACTTTCATGCGTATTTGTTTTTCTAATGAATAAACATAAGTTTCTGCAGTTAATATCGATAAAATTATAACTATCACAGCAACGAGCCATCTCGGAGCAGACATTTTGAAGTATTAGCGCTATGAATGAAGGGAGTTGTGACACTTGTTCAAATTTTTAATAAAGACATTTAAAATTTAGACATTTTGAAAAGAGCTCAAACTTTTATTAAAATATTTCATACTTTATAGGTAAACGTAAAATTACTCTCGCATAAACGAGATGTTAGCGTCATCTAATACGATTTATTTGGTTTAAACACGAGGTTTTTTCCTGATGCTGCTCACACATGTTTTCTTCATCACACAATACAGATGCCGGAAAAAGAAATAGATCCAAAAAAGGAATTCCAAAGAATTTGTGATAAAGTCAAAGCTTTGGGAATCACTCCTGAACAATTAGCTAAATTAGACTCTGTTAAACGTTTGCAAAAATGCCTTCAAAAGAAAGCTGCCGAAAAAGATCAAAACAAGAAAAATAATATACTATTGTGGGTTTTAATACCAACACTTTTTGCATTATTTTCTAGCGTGTATCGGTACGAGTTGCACACTGCCAAGGGATTCACCAAATTTCTGTTTGATTGGTATAAATTAGATTTAGAATATGAGCAATGTACAATTCCTATGCCCGAAATGGCAGTGGACATTTTTCGACCGCCTGTTAACTGTGATATGTGTCGGAATGTAACTGAAGTAGAGCGGGTAACGGCTATTTCTCCGACGGAATTTCAAGAAAAATTTGCTTATTCTGGAAGACCCGTTGTTATAACTGATGCTGCGAATAGTTGGAGTGCTTTGAAAGAGTTCAGTTTTAATTTCTTCAAAAGTCTTTATGATAAGAGCAGTCCGGTTTTAGAAAATTTTGACACGAACTGTCAGTTTTTTCCATATCGGACCGAGTTTACGAATTTAAGAGAAGTTTTTAATATGTCTGAAGAACGAGCTCAAATGAAAGAAGGAACCATACCTTGGTATATTGGCTGGTAAGATTTTATTTATATGTGCATATTATTTATGAAAAATAGTAATATTAAAAAAAAAAGTTTATATTTTGAATTATACAAATGAATTAATTTCCCATCATTGTTGTATAGTTGTAGATATCTAAATATGAAATAAGCTGATAAGCTAGTTCGTTGAACTACCAAATAATTTTTCTGGCCGCACGAACACTAAGATTGCTCTTTATTAGTAATTTAACGGCATGTGCTGTGATGAAACTCGACTTCAACCCTAAGCTTAATCCAGTACGGCTGTGATATTTCGCGGTAAATCTGTAATTTCAAAATATGAAATAAATAAATATATGACATTAATTTCAGCATATATAGTATATGTGTCCGTTTGTAAAAATATTTTTTGCTGTAAAGAATTCTGATAATTGGCGAAGTGCTTTGCAAGTTATAATTGTTTCGTCCATGCTCTCGTTCTGGGTCTTGAATTCGAATGAAAGGTTAAAAATTTATCTCATAGTTAGGATTTTCAAGCAAGTATATATATATGTTCAGATAATTGGATAACCCAGTCATCTATCCATTTGCTGATTGGTAAATGGAATTTGGCAATTTCTTATTATCGGCCGTTTGATTAGTCTCATGAACATGATGTATATATATCGCAAAAATTGGAAAAGACTACGTGTTCTGGGCTCTAGAAAATAAATGCTGAGAATTAAAGTAAACATGTATGCCATTAGTTTTTATATTTTTGAAATTTTTAAAATTATAAAGGAATTGAAAGAAACTATTAAAATGCTTTAATATTTTTTTGTTTATATTTTACCCAATTCAAATTTTTTTTTTTTAATCTCTGTCTCTACAAGTAAGTTTTGTTTTCTCTATTTTTATCTGTGAGTAGATTGAAGATATCTTTATTTTGCTTTGTATAATTAATTGTAATACTTAGATCTTTTTTTAAATAAAAAATTCAAGCTAATCTATTGTGGTGTAAGTCACTAGTGCAGATTCCATTATACTTCTAATGTTAACTTGTTATGATGAAATTATAATAATAAAAATGATTTAGTATTTCTTTACAAAAAGTTAGCCATATCTACTTGGGTGTGAGTTTTTTTTTAGTAGTTATAACACGTTTTTGACAGTGGAAAGTAAATAGTTAACCTATCATGATATACTGGATAATTTAGCGGTATGGTGTGGGATATTCATATGGCTAGTCCAAGGTACCATCAGCAAAGTAGTTTCTCATCTACCAGGGTTTATGATGTTATCTTTTTCCTAATCTCGCCTAACTGTTAAATATTTTTTATTCTATAAAATATTTATTAGTAAGTAAAATTTTACTTAAAATACTGCCAAAAATCAGCTTATCCTTTTTTTAAAAATATGGCTTATTGATATTAGTAGGGCAATACATTCTTCACAAAGCAAGTGCTAGTTTATGGCTAAGAAAAAATAATTGTCATTTTTGATTAATTTTCAATAAGAATTGATTTGAATCTGATATATCTGGAATGAAGCAGAACTTGAAAATTCATATTATCTTTTATATATATAATCCTTTTATTTTTTGTGTAAAAAAAAAAAAGATTTAATTAAATGAAACAAATTTTGATAAAGTGAAGTGTGTACAAAATCTCAAAAAAATAAAATAAAATAGGAATAATCCTGCTCAGATTGAAAAACAGGTTAAATTAACTTATAAGCATTAAAATAACAGATTGTGAGAAGAACCAGTGATGCATATATAACAGATTGTGAGAAGAACCAGTGATGCATATATAAAAGAGATGAAAATGTATTTTTAATCAGTTTTTTTTTCTTCAATTATCACATTTTCACTTACAAAATTTATTTGAAACTGTCTGTTTATGAAAAGCTTTAGAAAATACATTTACTTAACCAAGAATATTGTCATTAGCATTTTTCCGCATTGATTGCAGCGCTAACACATTGAGGGATTTATACAGGATTGATCAGAACCTAAGAGTTCCAGGATTGGGAAGAAATAGTTCACTTACATTAAACTTAGTTTCTATGGAATTAATCTGCATATTTAATAATTTAATACAGATTGCTAACTGCAAACAATATTTGGATTGAAGGTTAGCTTACCCAATAAGTAATCTTCAAAAATAGATTAGATAACACACTGAACGACCTTTGTGAGAAAGTTTATAATGAATACTTGTTATTCTGTGTGTCTATGAAAGTAAGTTAAATTCTGAACCATAAGCCTAAATCCAGCTATATAAACATTTTCTTCAGAAAGAAAACATTTAAAGCCAGTATATGTATTTATCTCTGCAAAAATTTCAATACTTTTTTGGCATGATACTATAAACATCACTAGTAAGTGTGCGTGAAAACTATCATTAATATTGGTAAGAATTACATTTATTCATAACATAAAGGTTCTAAGTAATTAATAATGAGAATTATAATATCTTGTGGAGAAAGAATTTTAGGGAATTCCAGTAAATTTGAATATTAATATTTTTATTGTTATTAATAATATATTTTTAATTTTTTGAAATTTGGAGATATTTAATTTACATTATATATACTTATGAATATTTTTATATTTGATATTATTTTATTTAATTTTGGAGAATAATTTAATGTATTTTCATTAGAATCATTATTCAGTAGAATGTGGTAAACACATTTTGCAGTTGTATAATTTCAATCAAGTTTTGTTTGTTCTAGTATAATATTCTAATTGTTTCTTGATGAGATGGGCAGTGAATATAACTTCGATATTTCTAAATTATCAATATATAATTTCAACATAATAATTTGCAATGTTATTGGGATTTTATCTTTTATTATCATTTATTAATATTTTTTTTTGTTATTTAAAATTCTAGTCTTAAAAGTATTCTTTTATTTTTTACAATCCCTAATGTATATAAATTATTTTTTATATAGGGATGTTAAGTATGATTATCACTTATAAGTCCAGTGCAAGTTAACTTGGCTATAATGATAGTGCACAGTGGGAATGCTAATTTTAAAGTGGTATTTTGTACAAACAGCCTTTTTTGGAAATTGGGAAATAGCATCCATTGGAATAGGCTTTATCTGATCTTAAAACGCAAAGCTGACTTTACAAAATAACTCGTCTTTGACATTTACGTTACAATTATCCAAAGTGATTAGTAATGTAATCATCATCAAAGCCAATATGATCAAGTCCCAAATTAATTAAATAATATATTAATATAATTTCCAGACTTAAGTATAGGATTATATAAATTCTTTCTATATTTATGTATGATATGAGTTTTCCAAATATTTTATTATAATACTTATGCTTACACTACTCGTGTTAGTTTGAGACTTCAGAAAAAGACAAACTTTTATTCTTTGTTGAATAATGTTATTGGATCAAAGGCAATAAAAAACTTTTTTTAATGCATGAATTTTAGAACAGTAAACTGTGGCACAAAATTCATAGAATTTAATCATATTAACTCAGGTAAATTTCTGGACAGTATATAGATTGACTACCACAATACTTTGTTTATATAAAAAAAATCCAAAGAATGACATTTTATTGATTATGTTGGTTAATCAGTTAGGAATCAGAATATAAAAGAAGTCAATATTCCATTAGTATTTATAGGGAAAAATTATTGGATAGATTATAAATTATTATGATCCAAAGTTAAAATGATAATCATATTAAAATAATGAAATCTTATCTCAAACATAATAGTAATGAAATTTGAATATTTGTTTTTTAGAAGTAATTGCATTCAGGCTAAATTTTAATACCTATTAACACTAAAATTATCAATTTGTGTTTTTCACATTTGTCTTGTAAGAAGTGTGTTATGAAAAATTCTGACTGGTTCTTTGAAAATAATTATATTTAAAAGGAAAAGTAGTATACTATTCTTGGCTTAATAATAAAGTGAAAGTTCAATTTAATATAAGGATTGAAAACAATAATTCAATCACTTGACAAGAGTATTTAAGAATGATTGATATCATTTGCTCATTGTAATCATTGATGCATTTATAATAACTGAATAGGTAGTTACTTGGGAGAACATGTAATTATCGAGCATCAGAAATAACAATTGAGCTTTGAATATAGAAACTTTTAGCTCTTACATTAATAATTCTATTACTGCATTAAACTGCACAGAATTTTTTATATATTGAAAGTAGCATATGGTTCTCAGAAGTAATGGCACAATTCTGTTAAATAAACTGATAAATAATTGTATAGTCTGTTTAATTGGAATGTAAAATGTTATGCATGCACTGAAATGATTGTGGAGCAAATTAATTCTATGTATTTGAGCAGAATATTTTTATTCTCTTCATCATGGAATCAATTTAAGTCTATTTGGTTCTTGAAACCATCTCTTACCAATGTCTTAAATACATAAGACATCATATAATATCAATGAGTAGTACTTTTTAATACAATAATAAATGGAAAAAGTATTTTGATTATTTTTTAAAATAATTGTGCAAGAATTCAGATAACTATATCCAATATTATATCCATCTTATTAACTTATTTAGATTCAGATAGAAATATTCTATTTGACAAAAATAAAACAATTTTTTATATTTTTAAAAATAGAAAGTTAAAGGTTCTGATGATTAAGGGTAAATTTTTTTAAAATAAAAATAAGCAAAGTAGAATATACAATAATAAATATCACAGATATTATTGTTATTCAGCAATAATATTTCTAGGCTTTTATTGGTAGATGGTTTCCAATCAAATATAAAAAATTATTAGACTTAGTGTGGGTTTTGAGGATCAGAAGCACTATATTTATGGTTTTTAATTATCAAGTAAATTGCTTTTATTATTTTGTTCAAGGCATTTGACTTAATTAATCAAAAATGATTATGGTAGTATTTGAAATTAATTGATTGCTCAAAAAATTTATTCCTATTACACACTTATTACATGATATTATGAGATGAATTATTTTTACTGGTGACAGAAAATCAAAATTGTTTGAAATGAAAATTGTATTGAACTATTCTGTATACTAACTCCAATTTTGATTTCCATTTTTTTAAATAATGGTCTTTAAAACAGCTTCATGAAATCAGCAACAAAATGAGATATCCATTTGATAGAATTTTATTTGAAATGATTAAAAACAAATAATTCATCTTTTTGATTTTTTGATTTATAATATGCTGGTGATTATGCTATTCTTTTAGCTTCAAATGATGATTTACAAAACATTCTTAATGTTTTGAATTCAACTTATAAAGATTTTGATTTAATGATTAATGTTTTTAAAAAAACAATCTGATCATTTATCAATTAGTAATAACAAAAAAATTTTGTTTTGTTTTGGAAATTTAGTAGTGATAATGGTGGTAGTATAATAAACATCTCTCTGTGTAAAATCAAGATAAAAGAATCAAATAACTTTTAAAGCTTTAATTTTCAAAATAAATATTAAGTCCTTACCTCAAAATTTCTTATAGAAAACACCTGGAATCTCTTCAACTTCCCAAACATACATATCCAAGTGTGAATAACTAATTGTTCCAGCAGGCTTACAGTAACTTTCATAACAGACCAAATTTGACAAGGCTTCCTGGTTTTCTCATTGTGTAACAAAATGTAATAAATTTAACAATAAATAATTTTTATAAATAAAATGAAACTAAACAGCATAATTATATTATTATTTTTCTTTGTAATTGTTCTTACTTTATTCCAAATAAAGCATCATATAACATTTTTGTTTATTTTCAATAACAGCATTTCACTTTAGTTACTCTGTTCTAGAATTATTTATTATTAATTTAAGTAATTAAGTTAAAAATATTACTGTATTCATATCTCCGACCTAGATTCTGGCTTTTGGGTTTCATTAGTGAAAAGAAATTGATTCTAAGCATCCAAAAGCTACCATTCCACCTGTTGTAGTACCCAAAGTAGGAATTTGAGTTTGGATAATATAAAAAGAGCAAAGATGACTACTGGATATATATACATAAATCCAACACTTTTCATTGAGAAAGAATAATATAAGCAATTAATGTCCTCTTGGTTCTAGGAATAGATTAAGAGAGCAGATTCCTGCTCCTAATGTAGATATTTTTATTATGGGAAAATTTATTTTATTTTCTATTATATAAGACATCCTCCACCTTCTGAGATGATTGTGAATAAAATCTCCCTCTTATTTTTTATACTTCATATCTTCATATTTTTAAAGGAAGTATTAAAACATTATTTTTCTATACTAGTTTGTATGAATGAAGTCTATATCATTTCATAATAGTAGTTTTGATCTACTATGTGCTACTTGCTGTTAATCAAAGTGTTGCTTTTCATTGAGTAACTTTTTGACTATTTAGAGATTTTTTTATTTATTTATAAAATATGTAGTTCTTATTAGAAAACTTTTGCACCAGGGAGAAAAAGCATTCCAGAACACTTTCCAAAACTGGAAAAAAGTTAAAAATTTAAATGGAATTAAAAAACAAACAACCACTGAATATTATTAGTATACTCAAGGAAACATATGAATGATTAAAAAAGATAAATATGTAGTGATGATGAATGTAATAAACTTTTATTTATTTTTTTTAAAATAATATTAATACTTTAGATGCTGCATAGTTTTATTTTTTTTGTAAATTATGAGTTAAAATATTTTGTTGCATCATATACAATGTATAATACAGTCTAAATATAAATCAGCAAAAAGGTAAAATGGCTTGAGTTCATACTTGATGCTTCCACAGAAAAATAATGAATAAATAGCTAGCTGTTTGTCTACTGTGTTTTATCTTCTAGTTAATAAGAAATTCTAAACTTTTTTGGAAATTGTCAGCTATCTAAAAAAAATTTGAATTTTATTTGGATTTGACTACAGAAAATATACTTTTGTTTATTGGTTGACTAAACTATATATAAATGAAGACTTTTTAACTTCCAATAATTCTTTTTCTTTAATTATTAAGCATCAAAATCACTTTGTGATATTATCTTGGAATGGATTAAAATACAAAATATTTTATTTTTAAATTTATTATATATTTTTTAATGGAAAGTTGTTCTCCCTCATAAGGTATTACTAATACAAAACAGTTATAAAAGTGTTAATGTTGGTGAAAGAAAGATTAATTGGACAACATTTGCTGTAGTGAGATAAGAGAAAATCTGAGGCAACAGTAATTGCTGTTGAACTCTTTGGAAAAATTTTATTTATGGATAAAAAATTTAGTCACACTGTAATCAGATTAGTTTATTTTATAAGTAAGTAAATTTATAGTTTATTTACAGTTCATATATATATACAGTGTATAAATATATATTTTATTTCTATTATGGCTGTGTATAAATATATGCTTTGTATAACTATGAAAAATCTAAAGCTAAATTACTGAATAAAATAATTCAATTTTACTCCAAATTCAAAATTAAATAAGACTAGCTAAAATTAAAAAATTCTTTAAACACAGGCAAAACTCTCCATACAGTAGTGCCACTCAGTGCAAGCCAGAGTAATCAATGGATGCAAGAAGGATTGTGCATAAAATCCCTGTCTACTGCCTACTTATCCAATATCCCCAGATTAGTTTCTAATTTGTGGCTTTCATCAGTGAGGAGTCTTGGATCTGAGAGCACTGCACCTAAATCTTAGAATCTAAGGTCAACCCTCTAAGAGCCACCTTTTATTTTATCTCTACTTAACTACAAAACTATGAGTCTAAAATTGTAAACATAATATTTTCTATCCAAGCTCATTAGCTTATATAGTCGTATAGGTCTGTAGTCAGTTCACTACCCATACATTTTGGTGTCTTTGCTTCTTTAATAACCATAGCACCACTATCCTATTATACAAGATTGGTATTAAACCACTAAACATCACATGGCCACCATTTCTTATGCTTGCTCAAGCTGTTAAAAACAGGAAAAACTCTCCATACAGTAGCACCACTCAGTGCAAGTCAGAGTAAGCAATGGAAGCAAGAAGGTTTGTACTCTGGCTTGCACTGAGTGAAACTATTGTATGGAGGTTTTGCCTGTTCAAACAGCTTGAGCAAGCATAAGAAATAGTAATCATGTAATGTTTAGTGGTTTAATGCTAATACTTCCTAATAGGATAATGGTGGTTATGGTTATTAAAGAACTAAAGACACCAAAATGTATGGGTACTAAACTGAGTTCAGACCTATATTACTATATCAGCTAATGAGCTTGGATTGAAAATATTATGTTTTCAATTTTAGACTCATAGTTTTGTAGTTAAGAGATAAAAGATGGCTGTTGGAGGCTTGCATTAGATCCTAAGATCTAGGTGCAGTGCTGTCAGATCCAAGACTCCTCACTGATGAAAGCTACAAGTTAGAAACTAATCTGGGGATATTGGTTGAGTAGGTACTAGATAGGGATTTTATGCACAAACCTTGCATCCATTTATTACTCTGAGTTGCACCGAGTGGCACTACTGTATGAAGAGTTTTGCCTATTTTAACAGCTTGAGCAGGCATAAGAAATGTGATCATGTGGTTCTTTAAATACAATCAATAGTGTTCCTGCCAAAGCAGACCTCTCATAGTCAAAGGAATGTAATACAACAACAAATATATACTAATTACATTTCCACAATTCACAATTATATCTCACACACCTTTAATATTTAAGGAACTCTTAAATAAGTTAATTGTTTCAATAACTTTTTTCATTATTAAAAGAACTCTTAAATAAATTGTTTCGGTATCATAAATTTTTAATAATAAAGATTTTTATACTTCTACCTTTTATTTCATTTTTTTCAAAGAAGAGACTATCTTAGCAATTGACTTATAACTTAAGATTTCTTTTAATAATAAAGGTGTGTAAGATATATTTTGAATTCCTTTGCATTTGAGAAATCTGCTTTGACAGAGAAACCATTGGTTGTGTCAAATAATTTTTTAAAATTTTGACTAGTCATGCTTAATTTTGAATTTGGGGTAATTGAGTTATTGTGTAACTGCATTATGTTTTCATCTAGATGAATGTACAATTTATAAAAACTGCATAGAGTGAGTGTTAGAGATTGTGACAAAATATTTTTAAAGGAATTTTAATAGAAAACAAACACTTCATTTGGGATCAATAAAAAGTTCAACTTTTTATACAATTTAAATGAAATTATTGATTAAAAACGATCCAAGAAGTAGTGTCTTCCTTTCCCATTTCTTATTTTTCAAATTTTAATTTAGGACTCTAATTTCTGTACAATGGGAGAAATTATAATATTTAAACATAAATATATCATTCAGTAAAACATTCGTAAATATTTTCTTAAATAATAATTTTATGATATTTATTCCATGTGTTTTTTTAATTAAATTATTTATATATTGATATATTTAAATAGTAACTACTCATTCTTGCATTTCTTTTAAATATATATATAACTTTAGAAATTATTTCTTTATTCTGTTTTCTTTCTTCAAGTCAAAAGCAATGGCATGAAAATAAATACTAACACAAAAACTTACAACTCTTGACTATCAAGAAAACAGGCATGCCATTAGCTTTTCTTATTCTCTTTAGGGTTGTTAAATCATAGCCTGGACTATTTAATCTCATTAATTCTGACTTTAATATTTTATTGTTTATTTTTAGAAGTCATAAAGAAAATGCCATCATAGCTTTTCATTTTATTCAAGTGAACTTTATTCCTGAATCTTCTCTATAGTTAATTCAAATAGAACAAGGACAGATATCTGTATATATTCACTCATATATTGATATTCTAAAAAAGATAGTTACACTGACTACACCATTTAAGTTTAGTTCTAATGCAGGCAGTATACTGAATCATTATTCTAACTGTTAAGTTAAAATTAACTATGATCTCCATTTTTATATAAAATTTAATTTATGAGAAATTCAACCTCTTTACTATATTATTTTTCTGTGGCAAAATCCAACTATTATAGAATATCCTTTGTTAAAACATATGTATCATTCTTAGCATTATACACATTTTTGTCATATAAACTCCTATGCATTTTACATCTACAATATAAATCACACATAAAAATGCAAACAATGTTATTCTCTTAAAATCATATATCCAATCACAACTGTTGTTGGATCATTATATTTTTGTATTCTAAGTACAGTATAATTGTAACCCAATCAAGCAAAAGAAGCATCATGCAATTTAAGATTTAAAAATTGAGTTTCTCTGTTTTGTATCAAATAATTTTCCTGTGTATTTGCAGTCATATACTTTTGACAATCTAAAATACAAGGAACTAGTTGCTTTTTCAAATTAAAAATAAATCCTAGATATAATATAGAATAAAATATCTTAATATAACAACAAAATAATATATGACAATGGCAGTAATATAATCATATAATCATAACATAAAAAAGCTTTTTTCAGCAATTTTTAATTTTTGTCCTTTTCAATATGTCTTGTTTAACTACAAAAAATAATAACATGTGATGTGATGTAATGCATTGTGACTTCTTAAATGAAGTTAAGAATCTCTCAGCAACTATGCCCAGGGAAACCTGTTAGCCACTTTATCTTCCATTCCCCACTCTAAGGTTTCCCATATTCTGCTCCATCCCATTTCCACAACATAAACAACCTATATTGTATACATAGACACATCTACTGGCTCTATATAAAATTAACACAACCTTATAATTATGCTTTAGTATCTTTATAATAACACACATTATAAAACCCTCCATTCGTTTTTCATTATCCAATTATGGATATAGATGAAGGGCAAGCTTGATTTAAAGAAGATGGGAAATACGTCAATTAATTTGGATAATGAAAAATGAATGGAGGGTTATATAATGTGTGTTGTTATAAAGGATACTAAAGCATAATTATAGGCTTGTGTTAATTTTATATGGAGCCAGTAGATATCACTATGTATGCAATATAGGTTGTTGTTTTTTTGTAGTTAACCATGACATATTGAAAAGGGCAAAAATTAAAAATTGTCAAAAAGAGCTTTTTTTATGTTATGATTATATTACAGTTATTGTCATATATTATTTTGCTGTTATACAAAGATATTTTATTCTATATTATATCTAGGATTTGTTTTTACTTTTGACAATTTATGAACTAAAAATATTAGGCACGAAAGGTTTCTTTACCATATTTGTAAATGAGTGTTGTAATTATAATTAATTAACTAAATGATGCATATATAAATATCAATATATTTGTTTGGGTAATGTTTTGCAAATGATTATAATTTATATTTTCATTTTTTATGTGATTCATAATATTTCTATTTTTTTTTAATTCAATAAGTTAGTTCTAATAATTAAGTAAACAGTGCTGTCATTTTAATGGGTACAAGTGGAAGTTTATGTTATCACTTGAGAGTGTAATTATATTGGAGAAGTCCTTTACTAGCATTTTTGTAATGTTTGTTTCAATTTGATTATCCAGAATATTTATTTAAGGAAGTTACATCAATGATATTATATTTGCTCTGTTCCTATTAAACAATCTAACTCATCTATTATATAGTTGTTCTCATTATAAACTGGCAGTCATAAATAATACCATTCTAACTCCAGAAGAGAAAGAAAAAAGATACACAAAGAATGAAAAAAAACTTGGGATCAGAATTGCTGTGTTTTAAATCAAAAATTGGAATATGGATGCACATACACCTAATTCATTATCACAATTACTATAAAAAATTATTGCTGGCATGAGAGCTTTTGTACTAACTTAATGACCGAAAACAATAAGATAAAAAGAATTGGAGAATGAGAGAAAGAGAACAGAGAGAAGACTAAATATATTAAAACATTAAATAAAGCAAGAAATGAGAAATATAACAGACTAATAAATCGATAAAAAAATCCTTAACCAAATAACTATTTGATTATTTGATTTATACTTTTTATTTTTTTGCATCAAACATTTTTATACAATTTCACTTAAGATTTATCATATATATATATATAATGTAATGAAAATATTGTAGATCGAATATAATAGGTAAATTGTTTCTGCTAGGAAGCCATTTCTCTCTATTGGCAATATAATTCATTGTATTTTTAAATAGTGTCAGACCTTTTGCAAATGTCTCCAGATTTATTTTATTTTTTATAATACAGAAATAATTAATCGATTTTATAGAATACTACAGCAATATAAAACTGATTGATGAATAGTGGAGGCAACCAACCATGTGTATGAAAACATTCACACATACCTTAATAACATTCTAATGTAATTCAGAGTAATTAACTAATAGAATAATAATAATTGGTACATAATTTAACTACTTATAATTTAACTTATAAATAAATGATTATATCTACTTTTTAATTAAGAATTAGAATTATTGATGCTGGACAGTGATGTCATCCAAATACTAATCATGATATAATTACTTAATAATTTATATTATTATTTAGACTTTTAATAATGGAAAAAAAAAACAGTTAAATAAAAATAAAATAAAGATTATATATCTTACATTTAGACATTTAAATAAGGAAAATTAATTATGTAGAAGAGAATATGATTTATAAGTATTTATGCTGTCAACCAAACATTGCTGTTTGAATTCAGTTTTACTTTTCATTTATATTTCTTTTTGTCTTATATTTTCTTTTATTGTAGTTTAGAAATTGGCAGCTAGTTCTAAGTATTATCACATTAGTAGATATTTGAGAGTTTAATAATGAATTGTTGATGGAATACTTTCTTGTTTAATGACCTCATGTAAATTTTGTTGAAGCTTTCAATTTAAACTATTTAGAAGCATGACAATTTCTGCTGGGATAGCATGTATCAAAAATGAAGAAAATGATTTTTTATAATGATATAAGAAATTGTGGAACAAGGATAAATTTAAAAAAAAAATATTAACATTTTTTTTTTTAAATAATGCTTTTATGAAACAGCACACTAAAAATAAATCAATCCAATTAACAAAGTAATCCAACTAAAAAAATGTGTTGTTTCATAAAAGCATTTGAGACTTTTTTGATTTTTATTGTCTCAAATGCTTTTATGAAATGACCCATGTTTTTTAAGTTGGATTAATTTATTTTCTAGTTATTAATTGGCGGTTTACGTAAAAATGTTATTAAAAAAATCTTTTTATATTTCATTTTATTTTTTTTAGCTACAAATAAAACATAATAATTTAAATTTAAATAAAATAATTTTCTTCATCAGTCTCTTTTTTTTATTGTTTCTTGTTTTGTCCACAAGAGTGTGCCCGCTGTCAACAATTTTGAAATGTTTGAAAACAGAAAGGGTACAAATAATGAAGTTATGGAAGAATAAATATGAAAAAAGTGATTATACAGAAAGTGGATTATTGGTTTTTATGCTGGATTTGGGAAATGCTAAGGGAGATTTAGTTATAAAGGCCATAGAGTTGACAAAAATTATGTTGTGGAAATGGTACGGAGCAGAATATGGGAAAACTTAGAATGGGGAATGGAAAATAAAGTGGCTAACAGGTTTCTCTGGGTATAATTGCTGGAGATTCCTGACTCCATTTAATGAAAAGCCACAGTACATCACATCACAGCTCTATTTCTTTGTTTTGATATTGGAAATGAAAACTTATAATTCTTGAATCTTTTTTTACATATTTATTATTTTTTTCACAAAATATTTATGAAATATTAATTATTTTAGAAGAATAATTTAGATACTAATAGAAAATATTTACTTTTGATTAATTAAGTATGAGTTGAATCAATATTAACAAAATTTTATTCTACAAATGTAATATTTCCATTAGCTCATTTGCTAAGGATTTTTCCTGGGAAGTGTAAGAATGTGAGTTTGAGTTTTAAATGAGAACACATTCTTTTTCATTGTTAAAAATTCAAAAATGTGGGCATCCCAACAAAAACACAGACAAAAATATGAACAGATTGACAGAAACACAGATAAGAAATTAATAAAAAAGCATTTAATTAACATCGATAGCTATTGCATCATGTTTAGGAAATATTGGACTATAGGCTATGTTGCCAAGAGCTTTTTATTTTTATGTGCTCATCTTGGACAGATTTCTCTTCTCTTCTAATAATTGGAGGCAGATAGAATTCTTCTCTGAACTCAGCTAATACTCAAAGATCTGCATTTTATATATATATATACACCTGCTTTTTGTTTTCATATATACTCTCTCAAAATTTATAAACAACAGCATTAATTAAATAAATAAAGGGTAATTTTTTTTAAAGCTTAATATCAAACTCTCTTTATAGAAACAAGTTTATAAATACAAGAAAGCAAATGATAAGAAATACAAGTTAAAGTAGTAATTATTGTCTATGTTTAATTTTATTTAATAAAATGTAATTATAAATGAATTGTTGTATATTTATAAAATGCACTTACAATGCTTACTTTTAAAAACTTGTTTATTTATTATTGACTTATTAATATCTATAAATAGATAAATGTTTTAAAAAGAAAAAAAAAGCCATATTTGTAGTATATATTTAACATCATTTCATTATCATTTTTAACTATTATCCACTGCAGGATAAAAGTCTTTCAAAAGTTTAATCCAGCTTCTTTGATCCATAGCCTCTCTTCTCAATATCACTCTAAAAAGTTTCCTATTTTATCCATCCATCTCATATGTGGCCTTTTCCTAGGTCTTTTGCATTCTCTTAGGATTTTATTTGAGGCTTCAACCACCCATATACTTTCATCTCTTTTATCAATATTTACAGCCCACATTTTAAACGCTTTATTTTTTTCAGTGATACCAGTTTGTTCTGTTAATTAAAGTATTTCATTTACATATATATATATATGATGTTTCCAGATCATTTTGAAAAAAAAAAAAGTGATGAGCATGTCAAAGTATTGTGTTTTCTTCTTTTTTTTTGTTGTTAAATACAAAAGCATGTAAATTTGTAAAATTAAAAGAATTTCAGCACTGCTATATATATATTTATAAATTTTTATGTTTCAAAGGATAAACTTTATTGAGACTCCAAAAGGGTTACATTTGAAAATATGAGGTTCTAGATACAAATTGATTCATGATGTTACATATGTAATAAAGATTTACAATCTTGATTGTCATAGGAAAGTAAACATGATTTACTTTAATTAATAGAAAAATAATTATTACATAACAAGATACATGTGTCAAATTAAGTTTACATAGAATTTTTAAATATGATATTGAGAAAATTATGTGGAAACACATGATAGTATGATTGGAAACATATGGAAGAGGGGTTTAAGTTGGTGTTAGATTGACATATAGTTCCAATAAAAGCTGGGCTTATTTTGTGAGAATACTTTTGTTTCATAGCTAAGTCTTATTGTTCATCTGTTACATAAATTCAGTGTGAAAAAAAGGGAAAATTACTAGTCAGCATGAACACCAATTCAACATGGATTGCATCCTGGGAGAATGAAAAAACACTGGTATGCATGAATTGCATCTTAGCAAAAAAAATACTAGTCAGCATGAATTGCATTCTGGGAAAATGGAAAAATGCTAGTTCAGCATGGAATGTATCTTGGGGAAATGGAAAAATAGTAGTTAGCATGAATTGTATCTTGGGGAAAATGGAAAAACACTAGTTAACATGAACTGCATTCTGGGAAATGGTGAATACCATTTCTATGTGAATTTCTTTCATTGAATTAAAGTTCATTTTCCTTGAGCTTGACTGGTCCAAATAGATAGTCTTTTTGTGATATTGAACTGTCATAATGGATATTTGGAACAGTTTTTCATGTATCTAGTATTATGAAGCAGATGAAATGCCATGAAGGTTGTTAGTAGTGCCAACTTGGCCACTTATAGATTAGACTGCTCTCTGATGAATGACCAGGTCACCACAAAAATGTCTGGGGGGGATTGTTATGTTGTTATTCCATGATTTCAGCTGGTGTAATTTATTGATAAATGTGGATGAATGCCTCCTGGTATTGGTGCCTAACAAGGTCCAATGGATATACCAGAGGGCAAACAGGATAAATGTGGCTGCATGCACAGCAGAAAGGCTGCCTGTATACATTTAAAATAATTTTCCATATGGAGGTTAGTGCCTAGCAGTCCTTGAGAAGATGTTATTGTGTCTCCTTGGCTTCATGGCATAGCCACGGAATGGGTTGATATTTTTGTAGAGATGCTACTGTAGAAAAAAGTACATTGAAAGCACCTGCAGGTTGAGTCTAATTAGGAAGCCAAAGGCTTTGGTTCTAGTGCCCATTTTTAAATTGATGAAGGCAACAGTTATTTATTCCAAGCATGGGGAGGAGATAATCATTGCCAGGATCTGGGTTATGCAGGTTATATGTTTACCAGTAAATATATTTGGAATTGTAGGAGAGGCTGATCTGGTTGGTGGGACCTAGGATTGAGCAAATAAGATCTGTGAGATAGGGTATTGAAGGAGCCTCTGTTTATCTGTAGGTTACTTTCAGAGGGCACTGGAAGTTTTGGAACCAGTTGATAATAACTGCTATTAAGTTAATGACTTTTTGTGTACAGAACACCTGAATGCTGTGCAGGTCTAGACCATTTTACAACGGTTGGTAGTTGAGTCATTTTATGGATAAGAAAGTGGGATCATGTGATATATGACTATTTTTTTATTTTTTTATTGACTATTTACAGTCTTTGCTGTAAGTCTTAAGTGATGTTATATTGCTAAGACTACTAATATATTGCTTGGCTGAAGATCTCTTAACCCCATATAACTATTTGAGTTAGATAGCTGAGTTTGAAGACATTTAAGTAATTAAAATTTTCAGATTTTCTACTCAGTAACCCTTAGATAACTGTTAGCTTTGGTGTTTTTAGATCTAGTGTCTGAAACTATCCTAGTGCCTCTCTGAGGAATGCCAAAGTATGAAACCATTGGTCAGGGTTTTAGGTGTGGTTTCTGATAGAGATATTTTAAATGCTTTCTCTGGCTAAGCATTTATCTCAAAGCTTGTTGAGCAATTAGCAAAGCTCTGTTTATATTTTGCAAGCTTAAAAAAAAAGGGATCATGTGATATATGACTATTTTTTATTTTTTTATTTAGTTTACAACATGTCTTGATCATATGTTCATGATCACATTTACTATAATATTTTTTGGGTTATGTTGAAAGCACATTTTACATTTATTTTATTATTTCTGAACTTGATAGGCAGTATTTTGAGTAATAAAATATTTTCTAGCTAAAATTTTTATAAAATTTTAAACCATACTAAAAATTGATAGTGATTCAGACACAATCCAATCCTGATATCTTGATGATAAAACCCCTATCTATAAGAAAAAATGTTGAAAAAAAAGAATATTGCCCAGAACATATTTAATAGCAACAAAAGTCAGACAATTAGCTATTTAATTTATTTAAAAAATAAAAATACTATAGTTAGTTTTTTCCCCTTATTCTTATTGTTTCAGAGAATGAATGACTGAACACACATTCAGTAAAATATACAAAAATGTATCCCTTCAATTTATTATTAAAAATAATTTTTATACTACAATTTTAATTTATATATGCATATTGCACATATAAAAAGCATCACGTTCTATATATGTTCCTGTAGAAAAGTACTGTACTCTTGTAGTTCAATAAATAATATATACTATTCTAATCAAAGTTTATCAATAAAGTGTGAATTATTATAAACTATATACAAAGGGAACTTGGAAAATATATATGTAGTTTATGTCTCCTCTGTATTTGTTATATGTAATGTATTGGTTTAGGTAATATTGCATTTTGAATTTAGGCAGAAATAATGGAAGAATATTTCTAAGTTAACTATTTCCAAAATATCCATTAAAACTAATATTGTTATGCCATGGAGTATTTCTCGATATTCCTTTTTCAGCTTAATATTTAAAGTAAATACAAATATGTTCATTTATAATTGATTTTGGGTAGTATGTGCTAAAATTATTGTATGTATAAAATATATATTTTAAACTTATAAAATAGATTAAGTAATACTTTGTCCTTTAATATAATATTTAATATTGCATTATATATGCATTCTTTAATAATTACATCATAAAATAATGATATACATTTATCCCCTTAAAAAAATTGTGTACTTTAATCAAGAATATTTCATTACTTTATTTTGATACATGTTTGTTTATTGATATATATTAAAATACATTTTTAATAAAGTTACCTATTGATACATTATCCTTAAGAATATTCATGTTCATTTCATGAATATAAACAGTATATATAAATGTAATAATACAATCAAATTAGAATATCTTTGCTTCATTGTTTTTGCTAAGCTCATTTATTGATACGTGTGTATTTTACTTGAAAACTTTATTCTTTAGTTGTTTTTGTTTTTTGTTTTTTTTACTATTAAATCAAGATGAAATGTAATTTTAAAAAAATTTTCTTTAGTATTCTACAATTATATTTTGTTATAATAAAAAATAATAAAATAATATTATCATTTGCATTGTATTGTTTTATTTTATTACTAATTGTGTGACCTATTTTTTTGCTTTTATTTGATCTGACATCTTTCTTCAAGTTCCTTTTTGATCTGTGAATGATGCTTCATCTAATCTTATGTCCATTGCATTTATTAAGATATACTATTTTGCTTAGTCTCAGTAATGGAATAAATGACATATTTAATATGAGATGATATAGATTTGAATTTTTCATTGAGTTTCCAGTTCTCTAAATGTCTAGCTAATAAGAAGGAAGACAAATTTTTCCTTGTTCCTTTTTATTTTTTTTAGAACTTCATTCTGTTAAAATAATATTCAAAATAAATAAAAATATTTTTATTTTTTTATGATATTAAAAAAACTAATAAACCCTTGTTGAACTTTTTACTATCAAGTCTTATTTTGTTCTAGAATAAAAATATAATCTATTGCAGGGGTCCCCAACCTTTTTGTACTTAAGAGCACATTCTATAATATGCCAGGTGGCGGACACCATTTATTTATTTTCAACTAGGTGGCGGGCACTATTTATTTTTTCACTGTAAATTTATTGTTGGATATTGTTAATAATGCACATAATGTATAAAAAAATATTTATTTCAAAAATAAAATTTTAATATATAATTAACGTTTATATTTTTATGCTGTAAAAGTATAGTATGCCCTACAATTTGATTGCAATATAATACAATAATTTATAAGAAATTTTAAAAATTAAATTTATTTGTATCAGATAAATAATTTTTTATCGTGTTCTGATAGCCGCGGGCACATGTAAAATGGTCTGCGGGTGCCATGGTGCCCACGGGCATAGGGTTGGGGACCCCTGATCTATTGGTTTTATAACATTTTTATATTAATATTTTGTATAAATTTTTTTTTTAATGAAATAATTTTCATTTATTATTGCTATATATATATGTAATTAAATGAATAAATATATTAAGTCTTTTTATCCTTGTTATATTAGCTCTTGTAACATATTCGAAACATGAATCATGAGACAGAATATCAATTATTATGTTAACAATAATGTATTATGCGCATGATGGATTTATGTTATAATATATCAAAAAGGCTGGTATTTATAAATACTTATTAAAACAAATAAAATAAATATTTAAGATGAATGGAGCTGATTTAATGAATATAAATTGGAAAGGGATAATAGGAAGAAAGAATGCATTACAGTGGTTTATAATGGTTTCTCATAGACAGATTATTTGCATTGGTTAAGAGTTTTTGAGCATATTATCTCTGCATGCAAAGAGATGTTACATGATATTGAAAGTAATGAAACAGCTTTTACTAAAATGAACTAGATGGGGCAAAAAAAAAGAAATATAAAACTGGGTAGAATGATTGTTAGATTGTAGGTTGGAAGGGAATAATAGGTGTTAAAGAGATGATTTTATATTTCAAAAGTAGGTGTATTTAACATGGTGAACAGAATTTTTGAGCATAAGGCTCTTGTATTAAAACTACTGACTTGTCTAAGAAGAAACCATTTGTCAGTACATTATTTATTTATCTCTGTGTAGATAAAAATAGCTACAAGTTCTTTTGTAGGAGTATGATATTTTTTTGTCAATGGTGAGAGTCATACTACATTGTGATATTTTTTTAAAAAAAATTACTGATAGTGCATCAATACTTCTATGATCACAAATTAGGATCTTTATCCTCTAAGGAAGAATATCTACATAACTATTTACCAACTACTATTGAAGGTTGGTTGTGAATCATCTTATCTAAAAGAAAATTCCTAGGTCGATTTTTTATTTGAAAAAATCTCACCCCAGATCAGATTGTTTGCTATTATAAAATTTCTGCCATACTTTCTTACATTAAGTAGTAGTAGTAATTGTAGTAGTAGTAGTAGCAGCAGTTATTTTTATAAATTTACTTTATATATATGTGGGATTAAACTACACACAAAACTTTAATTTGATAAACTGTCATTATAGTTTTATTATTATTATTAACAATCATTTTTGTCTTCAACATTGATTTAAATTTCAAATTGATTCAATCTTTGTCAAAAATTGACTGTCAGAGCCGTTAGTTTAGTTTAAGCATCCAAACCAGCATTTAGTTCACTCATGTGTATGAAGATTATAATGCGCCTGTCTCCTCCGTTATCTTGTCTTCATAACTCAGTGCTTTAAATTATAATGATGTCTTTTATTACATTCAAAGTAGAAATTTGATAGAAAGAAAAGGGGAATAAAAATACTGACCTGTGACAGTCGTTGGTAAATGTGATCTTGAAGATATCCATTCAGGCATCTTCAAATATTTATGCAAATTTTTATTATCTTAAACTATTAGTTTGCTAAGATTTTTGCTAAAAGATCACCAAGAATTTAAAATTCTATTCAATAAGTATTATGTGAGATATTGCACATAATCAGAAATTAATAAGGATTTTAATATTTGTTATAATCATTTATTTATATATATTATATGTTCGTACAGAAACTGTGTAGGTCTTTGATACGTTTTATATATATGTGTATGTATGTAGCGATGTGGGTTGATAAAATTTATGGCTGCCAGTAATACTAGCTGATGTGTGTTGATAAGGTAATAAAAAGAAATTATGGGCTCTGATATATGATGCTTCTACTATTAGCAAAGTTGCATAATATTACATCATTTTCTTTTTTTATAGTAGCAGTCAACGGTTTTACTCTCATTTTAAATTAACATGAAATCGTTATCTTCTAGATAAGAATAGCTAAATGCCCATGATCATTGCTAGATGGCTAATTGATTGGCTAAACCTATTGTGATCTGGCATGGCAGGCAAATGAGAAATTTTTGGTGATGTAATGAATCAATTGTATGTATGTGCAGAAAGTTAACTTTAATTCAAACAATAAATTGCTTATTATTTTTTCTATTTACATAGTGGTTAGTCCATTAGCCTGAAATTTTTTTTTTTTTTGATGTTTAAATCGGGCTTAATGGAACTGGGCAACTTTTAATATCACAGAAGAGACATTCACATGAAAACTAGGGATTTACCTCAGTTAGTTGATCATTATTAATCTAATAGCCATCCGGCTTTGCTTATTTTATTAGCAGATGATTGTGTTAGATTTGTACTGACAGTAAAGAAAAAAAAGACCTATTGAAATATTATGAAATCCTCAGTGTAAGTGTCATAGTAAAGTGATGCTGAGCTCAGTTTATTTCACTTTATTCACTGAATTTAGTTGTTACAGAAGAATAGTTTTATTTTATGTTGAATTAATAGCTTAATTCTATGTAGGAAGTATTTTAATGTTTTCAAATGCTATTTAGTATCTTGTAAGAAAGAAGGATTTTTTTATGTGATATTCTAGGATAAAAATGGATTTGGACGAAAGATTAGAAATAGATTAGCAATAGGAAAAGCAAAATTCAAAGTAAAAATTGAAATATAAACAGCACAATTATTCCATATTTTTTCAGGTTGTCTTGTGCCATAATAGCAGTAATTTGAATTTTATATAAAAAAAAGAAAAGGAAATGAAGGAGCACATTAATGTTATCACATGATGCTATGCCTTTTATATAGCTGCTGCACTCACTATGATAACATGTATACGGAGTAATAGCCAAATATATAAAACATGTATGTATTGAAATTGTGAAAACCTATTTAGCAGGATGATTAATTTTTATTCTGCTTGTATAACTTTACTTGAGAGAAATATAAAAATGTGATTATGGCTCTTTGAATAAATTTAATTTGTAAATGAATGCGATTAACTATTTAATTTTATCAATTTTATTTTAAATCTAAGAATAAATTGTTTCGTATAATTTTATTATGTAGGCATTTTATATTTATTATTTTGTTGGATATTAGTAAAAGAATAATAATAAAAAAATAATAATGTAGGGAAACTATCTTTGTCTTTCCCTCTTTTTTATTTTATTTCCTGGAAGCTGTTATCCACTCTGTTGTTCCTCTTATAATTTTGATTATAAATTATATAATATAGAAATTTATTTTATAAATTTTAATAGACAGGGTATGAGCACAGACTTTCACATGACTCACCACTCTCCACACTATCTCATAACACTGACACACTTGAACACACATATGTTGAAAAGATAAATAATCACCAATATCCGTATTTCATGCTAAACCAGCAATCATCAGTTGGTCCAGATTACCATCTCTACACATATATGCTACAAGTGCTCAGATATATATTAAGATAGCAAATCCACCTACTTTAATGGACAGGCTTCAATCTACTCCACACTCCAACTCTTCAAACGTCCATCCAATTGAAAATCTGTTGATGGAATGCTCAAAGGCCACCCTGAGGCTGAGATTATTGTCACACCCATGTTGACCTAAAGTCAATCTGACCCCTCATGTACAGGACATATCCATTAAATACATATACAAGGGATAGGCAGACATCTCCAATATGTAATAGCTGAAATACACAGGCTTATATATACCTGCGTCTATATATGTAATAGACAGGGTATGAGCACAGACTTTCACATGACTCACCACTCTCCACACTATCTCATAACACTGATACACTTGAACACACATATGTTGAAAAGATAAATAATCACCAATATACTTATTTCATGCTAAACCAGCAATCATCAGTTGGTCCAGATTACCATCTCTACACATATATGCTACAAGTGCTCATATATATATTAAGATAGCAAATCCACCTACTTTAATGGACAGGCTTCAATCTACTCCACACTCCAACTCTTCAACCGTCCATCCAATTGAATCAGTTTTGATCAAGATATATAGGATATATTTTCAACATAACATTAGCTTCTCATATACTTACTTATATGCTTCTAAGAGTAATTATCTTTATCCTATTCTGCAGCTATCTACTGTAAGCTTGAATAATCAATAGATACCAGATGGTATAGTGCTATAAAATCTCTATCTCCAGATTGGTTTATAGCTTTCTCTTTCATTAATGAAAATTGGGGTTCAAAGCTAATTCTAATCCAAGCATGCACCTAACAACCACTTATTAGTCCTTTTTTCTATTCAAGCTATTACCATGAAATTTAATAAAATCTTAAGATATTTAAATTAAGGCTACTTCACTCATATTGTTATATAGATTTGAAATTTAGTTTCTTTAGAATCATCAATTCAATAACACTGTAGATTTTTTTCTATCCTTTAACTAGGAGTATTAATACCAATAACAAAATATTTTCTCACATGCTTTTGAGAGTAGTTATCATAACCCTACTCTTAAAGTTTGATTAAGTAATAGACACCATATGGTATAATGCTATAAAATCATAAAAGAGCAATCAGATATATTTGAATGTTCAAAAAAGAAAAAAAGATGGCTGTTAGATGTCTAAGTACATTGGATCCAGTTTTAAATCCTAGTCTAAAAATAAAAGTCAGAAACCAATTTGAAGATAGATATTTTATAGCATTATGTCATCTGGTATCCATTGATTACTCAGCTTAAAGTGTTATGATTTTAGATTAGAATTAAGATAATTGATCTAGGATTTATTCTTCTGTTGTTACAGCTTTGCAAATTAGAATTTTTGTTTGTCAATAAATATATTTGTATTTTATAAAGTAAACAATATGGATGTGTGCTACTTACTTTCCAAACTAAATAGATTTTTAACAGCAAAATTCAATATTTTAAATCCAAAAACTTGAATATATGTATTGTATATGACAGACATAAATTAATCCTTTAACTTGCTCTACCTCATCCTTAGAAATATATTTATGCATATTAAATATAAACATTTGAAAACCAGGCACTCTTCACAAACCTGGAGCTTAATTGTAAATATAGGGATTTGAACTCAGATTTTCAATCACCCTTCAACTATCCATACTATCTCATACAACTGATACACATGACTACACACATGTAGAAAAGATATATAATCACATGCGTATTTTGTGCTAAACCAGCACTCATCAGTTGGTCCAGGTGCTCAGTTTATATTAAGATAGAAAATCTTCACACTTTAATGGACAGGCTTCAATCTACTCTGACCTCCAACTTTTCAGCCATCCATATCATTGAAAATCTGATGACGGAAATCATATTTAATGTATAATAATGATTATTATTAGTTTTATTGCTTGTTCCATTTTTTTTTTAAAAGTTTATGAAGTCTTTTATACTTTATTTTTTAAATTATCTTTTTTCTCTGTTATTAAATTGCATTTTTTTTTGTATATTAAAGCATAATCTCTCCCCCCCCTAGATCAGAGATCCCCAAATATTTTTGTCCTGTGGACCATTTTCCTAATTATTTTTTTGCCATAGACCCCTGCCTGCCTGCCTAATATTAAATTTTTCTAAACTTTATATCTTCAAACAGGTTTTTCACAGCTGACATAGTGCTGTCCACTTTGATAGGGCTTTGTAAAAAAAGAAAATGAACCTACATTTTTTATTCAGACCTTTATTGAAACAATTAAATTAAAAATCTTATTTTTATGTGAAATAAAAAAAATTAAACGTTAATAGCTCAAAATAAAAAAAAAGGTTAAATTAAAATTCTGTTTAAAATTTATCACAAATGTCTGTAAATATTTGGGTTTTGGACAAAAATCAGAATTTAGTAACAAAACCATAAAATAAAGCTAAGGTTCAAAACTAAAAATGCAATAATTAATGGTGCTAATGGGAGGGATGAATTTGATGCTCTGATAGCAATTGCTTAATATTTGGAGTCAAATGACTGAGGTATAGCTTTAAATCTCCTAGTTCACTTATTTGCATACAATTTTTTTTTTTTTTTGTCAGCAGATTAGTTACTGAGCTAAAACCCCTTTCCACAAGGTATAAAGATGGAAAAGCTATCAAAAATTTTTTTGCAATACTTCGTAAAGTAGGATAAGTAACAGCTACATTTTTTTGAAGCCAGAACTGCTGATACTTTTTGAACTGCAATTTAAGCTCTTTGTTAGAGCTTATTTCGATGAGTTCTTCTTGTAGTGTGATATCCAATTCTTCAATTGCACCATACAGATTGATAAACCAGTGTGGTATTGCCATAGTTAAAACATCAAATCTGATTTTAAAATCTGTGTGGAGGGATATGCTAAAATGTCATCATTCTGAATGTTTATCAATAATTAGTTATGGAACTGCAAAAATTCTTGCCTTCCAATGTTTTATTCGAATAGGTTAATTCTAGTAAGAAAAGGTGAAATTATGGACTTTGTTTTTATTAAATTTAGTCTGTCTACTTGTAACTGCAAGTTAACCTCATTAAATTTAGTGAATTAATCTGTTAAATATGCAATATCTGGTCTCCATTTTATTAAATTTTCTTTAAAAATGGGATCTTTACAATCCAAAAACTAAAATGAGTTCAAAAAGTGGAAAAAATATTTTCAAACATAAACTTTTGAGAGCCAGCATACTTCAGTGTGAAGAAGTAATCGATGAAAGTCCTCATCATTTTCTTCACACAACTCCTCAAACAACCTAGAATTTAATGTGTTGCTATGAATCTTGTTTACTGCTGTTATGACAAATTAGAGAGATTGATGCAATCTGGCACTTAGATTTTTAGCTACTAAATATTGTCAGTAAATGATGCAGAGAATTGCAAATATACCAGGTACTTTGTGTTTTAAATAGCTTATAAAACCACAATCGTAACCAATCATAGCTTAGCTGGTGCTCCATCTGCTGCTACTGATATATTTGTTAAGAGAATTGCTTTTTCCATGAAAGTCTTTTAAAACATTAAATATTGATTCGCCTTTAGTATTTGTTGTCAAAGTTTTTACAAAAAGCAATTCTTGATGGATTTCTGGTCCATAACAAAATGAACATATGCTATTAATAGTGCTTTATTGCCAGTTAAAGTTGACTTGAAGGTAAAATGGTTTATTTTTAGCTAATTACACAAGAAGCTTTCCACATCATGATTCATTTCATCAATATGTCTTTGAACTGTGTTGTCACTTAACATAATTTTTTTGAGTATATCATATGCAGGTTTATGCACAACAGTTTTTAAAACCTTCTCAATGGCTAGCAAAATCAGCTGTTCTCTGATAGTTATGAGGATATCCTGATTTGGTTATGATTAATGAAATACTGTGAGTCACCAGAAAACCATCATTGTCTCTTTTTGACATTGAAGCAAACATACTGTCTAGCATGATTTTCTTCTTAAGTTTTTCTTTCAATGTTTTAAATATATCAAATATATCTGTTTTATCAGGATGCAACCTTCTCAGATGATCCTCCAGCTTAGATGGCTTTATAGTGTCATTGCTTAAAACTTTGTTCCACAAAAGACACAGGGTCATATGCTTGTCTGACAGTGATGGAATAAAACTGAGCTTCAAATAATCAATGCTATACTGGCTGCATTTTTTTAAGCCTCTGCCATGTTGAGTAGAAGATATCTGTCAACAAAAAACAATCTATTTAAATCTCATAAGTTAAAAAATTTAAAATTAATTGACTGGAGTAAAACACTATTGAGACACTTACAGTAAAACTAAGTATAATGAAAATTGAAAAAGTATCAAATAATTCCTACCCCTTTAACATAAAATCTGTAAAAAAAAAAACACCTACACAAATACAAACCTTAAAAAGTTGGAAATAATTATTTTTTACTATATCTGAAGCATTGACCATTTCTTTGTTTGTACATTTAATTTTTTGTTTGAGCATGCAATTAGAGTTTTTGGTCATATGTTTTAGCAGGTATAATCTTTATTTGAAATATTTAACTAAAAAATGTGGCCGAGATTTGCAATCTGGATGACTAACTAACTGAAAGTTTGAACTTACTTTCCTTAGATACTCCTAAACAAGATGTTTTTGATTCACTTTGACTTGCATCTGTATTTTGCACTAAATAAAGTTAATATTTTTAAAAACTTTTCTTCTCAAAATTCAGAATAGAAATAATCAATATTTGATTCTAATACTCCTATTTATAATTGCCTAAATTAACATGACTGTGCAAAAGTTTTGGTCTGAACAAGTCTGAACAAACTATTCACTGCACGCTGTTGCTCGATGCAATTCTGGTATGAAAACTTGTAGAAACTTGTATGCAATCATACACTGTAATAAGAGGTATGAATTTTAAACAAATTTTTCATTAATCATTATTTATCTCCGAGCTAATAAAAATATATAAATGAATAATTATCACTTTAAATCTGTTTATGAGCATGTATGGGGAGAGGTTACTGTGTTGTTTTCTTTAGCAAATCATAATTTAAGTGGCAATAATGTTAAAGTAATAACTTTATAATACTCAGTTCAAGCATATTTATATAATCTCTGGCCATGCTATTAAAAATTGTATATTAATTAAATCAGTTATTTCCACTTTATTTAATAATCATATGTTAAAGCAGTAAATTTATAAATTATGAATGGGGGGGGGGAGAGGGGTGTAAACTGCACTGCATAGACAGGCTAGATAAAGATTATATCAAATAGATTTCAGTTTGAGCAAACTATTCTTGTGTTTTGAAGTTATATAATTGATAGAAATGAGTAACTATTAACTGTCAATTCAGGTTATGCTTGTTACATCTGAAACTCATTCTTATGTAATGCATTACTCTTAAATGATTATAAAACTATTTGTGAATTGCTGGTCTCTTACCTTCATTATACATTTAGTGCAGTAATGTGCAGTAAGTGAAAAGTTCCTACTGTAGTTCATTTACCAGTTTTCATACATGTCTTGTAGTGATACATCTGCGATTTCCGGTCACTCATACACAATACTCTAAGAAATAGTACATGGTAGAAGTTTAATTCCCATCGAATGTGTTTAATTCATACATTTGTTCTTGTTCAGAAACTATTATAGTACAGATGTTTTTCCTATATTTTACAGTTATTTTATTGCTTGATAATATCGTAACTTGATCACAGCAGTCAATTTAGTTAAACCATTCTTCATTGATAATATTGTATTATTCTCATTTGTCAGAGTCATTTGGTCTTAGAACAGTGATAATGAGAGTTGCTAGCAATTACATGTCTATGAAATAGATAGGGATTCCATTCAAAAACATCTAATGATAATAATACTCTTAATTAGAAATTATCAAATCTCAATTGCTTAAAGACATTTAAACTAGCATATACTATATCTATGCATAAATTAAAATAATGGTAATAAGATTTAGAAAGGTTGAGTTACCATTAATTAATTTATAAAGCAATAAATTGCCGCCAGTGTATGTTATTTTGTATATACATAATAAACTGCATTTGTCTCATTATTTTTGTAATCAGTCATCATTATTTGCACTCAATAGTTTAGTAAATTAGTTAAATGTCTCTTGTTTCTCCCTGACTTTAGTAGACTGTAAAAGAAAAAATTATCAGTTTGTGATATCAGAATGTAGAATGCACACGTGGATTGCCATCAGGTGATTTCGTGTGAGATGTGCAATTCTGTCAGTTACAATATATAGAAACTTTACAAATAATTTAATGTATGAATTTTTTTTTAAGGGAAAAATATCTTCTATTAATTGGAAGTCACAATGATGTCTATTATAATGAATGATTCTATTGCAAACATATAATATGATGAACACTTTTCATTAAATTAAGATTTGTTTAATGATGGCAAATGTTGCAACAAAGACATCTTTACTATGTTTTGCAAGACTTAAATTACTAATTCAATTTTTTTAACTTTACCTGTTTATTCGTATCTTTAACAGAAAATTATAATTATTATTTTTTAAATTGTTCTGCTGCATTTGTATAATTATTTTAATATCATAAGCCTGAAAATCAGAGTTAGAAAGCTATTTAACACTATCATGAAAAAAATTTTCAAATGAAAACCTGTAAAACTGTCAAAAAGCACAAATAGACAATGAAATTGCCCTTGGCTGACAAAGGGCTTGCATGCACAAGACATTTCAGTTTCTGAAAAGCAAATGTGACAGGATGTTTAATGTCAAAAAATTCAAAATGAAAAGATTGAGAATGTAACATCAAGAAAATAAAAACAATATCATGTAAGAAAGTGGAAATAAAATTAATTTTATTACTGTATTTATGATTTTTAAAAGTTCAACTTTAATTGTCACTATGAGTTATAAAACAGGAGTTAGGATGTAATAGCAAGAAAACAATTTCCAATTAAAAAAGCACCAAGTGATTTAGCTATGTCAAAAATCTGTGCATTTTTTTAAAAGAATAAGTGTGTTTATATTTTTATTTTATGCTTAAAAAAAATTTGGATTTCAGTTTTCAGCCTTTTATTAAAATTGATCTGTATAATATGTTCTGCAGTTAATTTTGTATATGTTTTTACATTTATATTAATGATTTTTTTTCTATTTAAATGATTGTTCTGGATGGCAATTTTGTTGTAAACTATGAGCTGTAATGCATTATTCCTAAATATATGTACTTCAATGTAAACTACAATGAATGTATAAGACAACCTGAAACCAGTTATAGTCATTATAGGAGACTAAAGGTACTTAGTTTTAGATGCAAATTAATTAATTAATTAATTTTGTATTTAAAAGAAAGAGGGATGGGAAATAACATTTTTTTCATTTATTAACAGAAAGTAGTATCTTTTTTTTTTTTTGTAAATTGAATACTAAATACACTGGAGCTGCAAATTATGCTGTATTTAACTATATGACTTCAATCATATGCTATTCAAAGAAACATGTAAACAAAAAATGTAAATAAATAAACAAAAAAAAAACTATTGAAATCTGCAAATTTTATGATATTTGATAGCCATTTTTTCTTCTCTGATGGCCATCATTTAAAAAAAAAAATTAAATTTGTAAGTAAATTTTACAATACATCAGTAACTATATTTTCATCCACCATATGCAATTATATATATTAATAAAATTTCTTCGATTTATGTTGAAAGCACAATTACTTTTCCTTTATTATCTTTTCTCACTTTGACATATAATATTGTAAGAAAATATTTTCTGAGCATAATGCTAAAAGTTTTATAAAATTTTAATCATTAATCTGTTATATTTCTATAAGAGAAAAAGATTATTGAAAGAAAAATAATATCACCCATAGCATATTTAATAGGATGAAAGTCAGGCCTTTCTCTATTTACTTTATTTTAAAAATAAAAATACGGTAGTTAGGTGTTTTTTTTACTATTTCTTAAGTGAATGCATGACTGAATACATGTTCCATAAAATATATATAAATATATTCCCTTAATTTATTATTAATAACTATATTATTATTTTTTTTAAAAATTTGTTTATACTATATCTTGATTTATATTACTACTATATGTAATTCTAGAAAAAAAATTTCACCCTATTTTTCTACAATAATTGTAATGGTTCAAAAAATGTTAAAACATTTTAAACAACAAAACAGATTTGAATTTGTAATAAAGAAAATTTATTTAAAGCTGAATACTTTCAATACTGAATAGTATCATAATCATAGGATTATGTGACTAAAGGAAGTTGAGATCTAGATTTCAAGTTACTTTTGAATATTAAGTAATAGATTATCATAAAATTGAAACTGACACTTGTAGTGACCACTTTGATCATTAGTATGTAAATCTACTCGTAAAATTTTAATTTTATGATAATCTATTATTTAATATTCAAAAGATACTACTCAGTATTAAAAACATTCATCTTTAAATAATTTTTTTTATTACAAATTCAAATCTTATTCTTGTTAAAAATGTTTTAACATTTTTGAACCATTAAACAAACATCTATGTTATATATGTGTGCATGTTTAAAATACCATATACTTGCAGTTCAATGAACAATATGTATTCTATTTTAATTAGTTTATCAAAACATGAGCTATTATACACTGTTTATGTTGAACACAGGGGAAAATTGAAGCAGCTTCACTTTATAATACAAATTAAAAGTTCTTCCCCCCTTTTTTTTTTTTTAAATAACAAGTAATTATAAAATTGTTTATCGCAGGATTTTCATTATTTTAAATACTATTATAAAATATATTTTAAATAATATAGCCTTTATAAAAATGTTTTTATCATGACACAGGACATATGATTGTTCAAAAAAAAAAAACACAACCACATGTTCTAATATATTACAATAATAAAGGTTTATATAGTTTTCATTTTTAAATCATTGTACAAAAAGTTGTAGAATGGCCTACTGCCTGTAGTTATTTTACTATTCTAGTATTATTATTATTTTTGAATTTCTTTTAATTTTGTTTATTAGTTGCTAATGAAATAAATGAATCATGAATAATTAATATAAAGTATAATGGTGTTAAAAATAATTTATGGTAAGGTAACTTTTGGCCCAATTGGATTAATGGTTTGTTGTTATATGTATTCTCATGTTTGTAAAAGGCTTAATTTATTAATTGAAAATGTTATATAACTGCAGGAACTCAGTTATCATTTTTTTATTGTAAAAAGTTTTATTTCAAAAAGCTTGCTTGTAAAATTTATCATTTGCTACAGCTTTTTAATAATATATTGTAAAGTTTATGACTAAAAGAAGTATTAAATGGAGAATCAAAAAAATGTGGTTTACACATTAAATTTGGTCAAATAATGACAGTAGTGCTTAGGAAAGAGAAAAAAATTGATAGAACTGAACTAAACAGTACATATGTAGGAAGTAATATCCACTGGTGATCTTAATTGACAAAATGAATAAAATTAAGAAGAGTTAGAGCAAGAAAATATTTCCAAGCCATGGACAAAATTTGAAAAAGTAAAAATAGAAGTTAACAATTCAAACTAAATACATTTATAAATGTAATATAAGAATATGAAGCATGTGGTAACAAACATATTGTAAGATGTATCTTACATTTGAGTGAACATTCTATAGAGAATTACTAAAAATTGGATAGATGCCAGAAAGATTCTGATAAGGAATTTTACAAAAAAATGAATTAAAGAGAAATTTTATTAAATTAAAAAGGAAATGAAGATCATTAAAAACCTAATTTTTTGATATTGTACCAAGGCACAAATAAAAGGAAAAAAGACTTTATAGAATATGAATAGATGACCTTAAAGAGTGATATAGAGCCAATTAACATTTGCTCTGCATTCTTGTAAGGAATAGCAAATCTGGAAAGAGTTAGTGAAGAAAGCATTATAACATTAGGTCCTTGATTTTTAATGATGATAATTATGAAGGAAAGCAAATAGTCATATTCTACCATTTTTATTATATGGTCCATTAAGATGCTGATGCATGAACATTAAATGACATTGAAATAAAATAAAATATTTTTAATGCACAAAATAATATAATACTTCGTACATAAATTTCATATTCATAAATCTGATTGATAGTTTAATTAAGGATTTATAAATGAATCTTTTCTTATAAATTTTATTTTTCCTAGATAAGATTTAAATGTATGTTTACCCAGTTGTTGTTGTTATTGTTGTTGTTGTTGTTATTATTATTATTATGATGATGATGTATATATTTATTGTGTAAACACATTGAAACTGTGATAAAATTCAGATGAAAAACACTACAATTATGGAATAAAAGTATTATATATATAAATATACATGCTTAATTAGTGAGACTTTCCTGTATTTAACTTAGTGTGATGCTTGGAGGTAAAAAGATATTTTTATAATGCTTTATTTATTTATATATGTATGTAATCATGTGGAAGGAAATTAATCTTCAGATATGCCCTATTAGACTGGTATTTAAATTTACATGCACTTACCCAAACCATGCTTAAATTAGGACTTGATCTTATTATGAGCCTATTATTTCAATTGAGAATTTTTTTGTACAATAAAAAAAAAAGAATATTAGTTTTTATTTAAATAATAATTGATAAATATATGCTTTTCAAAGAGGAAAAGTATTAAAGTGGATATAATTTTAAAAATCTTGTAGAAGTGAAGTAAACATTTATTTGCAGTTTATATCTGCTGTATATATTTATAAAATAGAAAATATCACACATCTCTTGTAGCTTGTATTTAATATCTACTTAACAGCAGTAATCTATTCTAAATCATTCTATTCTAGAGCTATTATATGAATAATCAAAGAGTACTAGGTGATGGTGCCAATAAATCACTAATTTTTGGCTACTTAGGATTCATCAGTTAGGAGTACTAGGCTGCATCGATCCATCCAATAGAACCTCTCTACTTCTGTTATGCTACTCAAGTTATTAACTTTTCATCCTAATATTTTGAATCCAAGACTATCTACCTGTTCTCTAGGTAAGTTGGTCTGATACTGTAGCAGTGGTTGTGATTTCATTGATCTTGGTTATATACTAGCTGAAGGCACTTTTGACCCTTTTATTGGTTTAAATCTTTTGATATAAACCATACTATAACTTTGGCTAAAAGTTCAAAGTCCTACAGTTAGCATTTAAATGGAGTCATTTAAATATATGATTACTGTCATAGTATCAGATCTGTATAACTTTTGGAATAGGTTAAAAAACCTTGGGATTTTGAAATTGTCCTTAATTTAGCTAAGATATATGATTGGCACTACCATCAGCTGCTATCCATTGATCATTCATACTTATATAAATGGTTGTTGAGTGGAGTGATATAGATTATTGTTGTTAATACATATGGAGTAATAAAATTTATTATTGGTATTAATATTTTTTGAATAGGTTTTATTTTTTATACCTTTAATTACACAAAAATGTCAAAATGTTAGAGTAAATTTTTTAAGGTATGTCTGGAATGAAGAACATCAATATTATTATAATGAGATACTTTGCTGTAGATGGGACTATATTTTAATATTTAATTATGTTTATTCAGTTATGATATGAGTTTCCTCCAGTTTTGTTACCATCTTTGCTCTGATAAAACATTTTTAAATTAAAAAAAAAAAGAGTTGAAACAATGGAAAAAATATAAAAAAATTTCATATATGTTATGTAAAAATCACTTATGTATATATATATTTTAATTAGAAAGTACATTTTATTATATAAAATAAAATATAGCAATATAGAATTACAATAATTTAAGTTAAATATTTCATTTTTTGTAGGAGCAACTGTGATTCGTCAGCTACTAATATTTTGCGACAACATTATGAGCGTCCCTATTTTCTCCCTTTAGATGCAGAATCTAGTAGAGTTGATTGGATTTTTATGGGTAGTCCTGGTTATGGAGCATTTTTACATGTAAGTTGTTAAGATTTCAGTGATAGAAGGCTGAAAAATATTTATCTTTCAATAAAGTGGCTTTGTGAATTGTTTAAACTTTCAATAAGAAAATTGAAGTATGTTTTTAATTTTTTTTTAATTGAAAGTGCTCGTTTATTTTTATATACTTTTTGGTACCAATCTAATTGGCTATCTACATTTCCATTTTCTCTTTAATTTACTCTTTAAATGCTACTTTGACATCATGAAAGAATACTGAAAGGACTACTTGATCAGTTAAAAATTTCTTTGAAAAAATGGCAATTTATTATAATTTATAAATTCAAAGTGAAATCTAAAATCTTTTCGTACTTTTCATTGACAAGTCTTTTTTTTTTGTAAACTCTTATTTATCTCTTCAATTTTTTCTTTGGGTTTGAGCAAATAGAAGGAGGGAATGTAAGAGAGGGTGAACAAAAAATTTGTTTTTTCAAGTTTTCTTTGGATTTCAAGTCATTGCAATACTATCTAATATTGACTTATAAAATTAATTGATGTAGAATTTCAAACAACTTCTTTTGGTTAGTAATTGGAAGATTTGTTTTGAAATTTTATTATTTGTCTTTAAAAAATTGTAATTTTTTTTTTTATTGGCAGTAAGGAGAGGGAGGGAGGGAGAGAAGTTTATGAATTGATATTGTTGACTTTGATGAAAACAATAATTGTCTATATTCAATACAAATCAAATCAAAATGACTATCTGGCTTTGAAACAACATCAACAAAAAGTTAGCAGGAAAAAAAGCTTAAAATCAAAACTTCTTCCTTATTTCTTTGAATTGCCAAGCATCAATTTGATACTTCACAAAAAATCAAAGGCATCATTTTGAAGCAAGTAGTTTATTGGCAGGGTGTGCATGGGCAATGCAAACTTGCTCTAAACTCACCTTACCTTATTTTTGTCCATCATATATGATCTGAGTTTGTCTCTAAATGAATATAAAGAGTTTTTTTTTTTTTTTAAATTGAAACTAAAAAAATAATAATACAACAATTTAAATGAACAGCACCGCCAAGTCTGATGTTTCCAGTTCTTTTCAAATAAAAACATTTTTAAACAATATGATTAATACAGAACATAAAGTTAATTTTTAAATTAATTTCTAGAAAATTAAATTTAAAAAAAGTATTTCTTGTAATGGACAGTGGGGAGGGAAAATATTGTTTTTTTATTTAGTTTTTTGTTTATATGAATCTAGATTTTAGGTGCACATTCTAAAGTCAAATTAAAATTTCAAATCTAATTTTTTTCAATTACAAATAAGAAAAGGTTGTTTGACAAAATTTATCAACATTTTGTAAGTCAATATTAGATAGATAGTATTATGAGAAATCAATTATGAAATCTTATTGGTATTCCACACCCTGATCTTTCTCCCACTTTTCTATCCCCCTCTCCCCTTTTGTCAAAACACAATAAGAAATTAAAAAGAGAAATAAAAGTTCACACAAAAAAAAAGACCTGTGAAAACTAATACTAAGACATTTTAGATTATATATTGAATTTATAAACTAAGTCGTAATAGTATTTCTATAATAAATCACTATTTTTCCAAAAAATCTAGAATTGATCGATTAGTCATCCTAGTATTTTTTCATGACATCAAAGCAGTGTTTAAAGAAGTAATTAAGGGGAAAATCAAAATGTAGATAGCCAACTATATTGATATCTTTTTTTTTTCTGTTTTTATATATGTTAATCAGTATATTATTTGTATCATCTTTACTTTTAAATTGTTTTATTTATATTTTTTGTTGTCTTTTTTGTCTTTGCACTTTTTTTAATTTTAATTTTTTTCTGCTCTTTTTTTATCCTTTTTTTATTTTATCTCTCTTTAGCTCTTTTTTTACACCTTTATATCATCCTTGACATTATTATCTTTATCTTATTTTTTTGACCTTTTTTCATTTTCTATTTCATTACTTGTGTTATCTTTTTGATTTTATTTTTTTGCTTCCATATCTTGTTAATTTATTATTTTATTATTCACCTTTTTTCTTTGCTTTATCTTATCGTTTTTTTGTCTTTTTTCCCTCATGTTCTATTTTGATTTGTTTTTCCTTCTCTTTTATCTCCTTTTGCTTTATTCTTTCTCATTTTTTACTACACTTCCAATTCTTTTTTTTTCATCTCTGTTTTATTCGTTTTTTTTTTATTACTTCCTCTTTTCAATCTTGACTTTTTCCCCCCATGTTTGTCTTAATTATTCTTTTGGTTGCTTTCCACATCTCTACTTTTTGTATTTTTCAAAATATAGGACAAGAGTATGTTTTAATATTTTAAATAATTGGAAAAAAAAACACCTAGTTGCCAAAGCAACATTCTTGTTATGTTTTCCAGGTTTGTTTTAGTCTTATTTATATATATCATAAATTAATTAAATTCTCAGTCATTTGGGGTAGTAATTTGTCAATCAATTTTTTATGTATCTTACTTATATAGGGTTAATTTTATTGCTTTATTTTCTTACTTAAATCCTCATGGTTATTATAATTATTTGTCATCTTACTATATTTAAATGCTATGCTCAAGTTGACAACAGAGTATACAGGTAGAAGATAATGAAATAATTTTTACATTTAAGGATTAACTGTGAGTAATTTATAAACTGTGCCTCACTAAGAGTATCTTCTGTTACCTTGTATGATAAAATATTGGTTCATCAAAAGCTAGTTACAGATTTCAATATAAACAGTCTTTTCAAGCTCCTTTTTACAATATTCTGTCACAAATTAATATAGATCCCTAATTATCATGACTTTCTCATGCCATCAGTCATCTCTCTGTGGAAATTTTGACAGTGAGATTATGTGTTTGTGTAACCACATTTTATCCTTGAACTATAAGTATAACAATCCAGATTTCAATATCATTTAAAATCTTTTTTAATGTCAAGCTCTTGAGAATTAAAGCAATGATGAGGATAGATTTAATAGACTGGCAGTATGTAGCTGTGATTTTTGCTTGAGGCAATACAATCATTAATGAGTCAGTTTGGTACTGGATTTGGGACAATAGTTTTATCTTAGCAAAGATTATTTAGGTATATCTCTGCATACCATGGAAGTGGAAGGATTTAGAAAATTTGGTTTCAAATTGACATGACTCACATATTCTGGTTAAGATGCTATGCTGGCATATTACTCAATAAAATGATAGAAATAATGGTTGTAGTAAAGCAGGAGGTAATGGTAGAGAGAAGATTAGTTTTATAAATATAATTCTTTTCATGTAAGTGCAAATAATGTATGAACTTTAATGACATCAACACTTCAAAATCTGAATAGAGAATAAGAAGTTGTCAAAATTTATGATTATTTATCCAGAGGAAGAAAGTTTACTTGTAGATGGCTATGAGTTTTTATGGAAGGGCAGCTGAACCAGTGAAAGAAATCTGCATGATATTGAATTTGTAAAGTGCAATTTAATATTTTTTATTCTAAGAATTCTTCCATATATCACTGAAAGACTAATAGTATTGAATATTGGCTTGCACAATGCATATGCTCCAATATTAATTCAGAGAATTATGAAAAGTGGAACTTTTATTCTTTGCTGAATATCATTATCTTTAAAAGATCACTTTATTTTGAAAACTTTAATGCACATGTTTATATGTAGATGTTAGCCCAAAGATATTAAAAATAATAGTATTAGTGCTTTAAATTCAAATGGTCTACTGTTATAGAATTTTTGCACATACATGGATTGAATGTCACAAATACTTTGTTTAGACAGAAAAATCATTATAAAAAAATATAGAACATAGATATATTCAAAACATTTACGGTTAATAGATTACATTATAGTTAGAAGGGTAGAATACTAGAAAAGTTCATATTATTCAACTATTTACAAGGTCATAGATTAATAGCTCCAGGGGTAAAATGATAATTGCATTAAAAAAATAAGTTCTTATTTCATTCATATTTTAAGTTTCAATAATTATTAGATATTAAATTGCTAATTTGGAATTTTAAGTTTGTCATGTTATTAAGAAGTATGTTATGAATTCAAGTAAATCTATCTATACATGAGTTAGTGAAGAATCATGTCTGGTTTTCTGATAATGATCTTAGTATTTATATCTTAACTAAAAGGAAATGTGGCATTTTATGCATTGGTACAGTGATAGATTGAACATGGAGATTTATAATAAATATAAAGATTTAATTAAAGGCAAAAATTCAATGATTGATAAAAAGCTCAAACTGCAAAAAGGATATAGATATTGCTAATTGTGATCACTTTAGATCTTTTTTTATATGTATTAAAAGTAACTTATGAACTGAAAATGGTATCATAATCCTATTAAATCTATCAGTGGCATTCTCTTCTGCAAAGGCAACAATATTTCAAACAAATAAAAATAATGTAAATTTCTCTTTAGGAGTGTAAAAGTAAATATGGGACATTTTATATTAACAAAACAATAAATTGAATAAGGAGTGTTATAATCAATATAGAAAATTAAAGGTAAAACTTCATTGATTGATGAGAAGGTTCAAAAATTAATTGATGGATTAAAACTGCAACATTCATTGATAGTAGCTGTTTTAAATCTTTTTTTATTTATTTATTAAAACTAACTTATTGTCTAAAATGATATAACCCTACTAAAACAAACAACATTCTCTTATATGATGACAATGATATTTTGAACAGATGAAAAGATCTGTGTGCATATATATATATGTTGTAATGGTCAGAAAGTATAGTTGCTTTAACCTGACCCAGAGACATAGGTAAAGTTGGTTCGAATCTCATCTGCCCCTCTAGATCCTAAGTAAGCAACTCACTCCCTTAACCTCCACACGAGTTAATTTTCTAATACAGCCCGACAAAAACTCTTAAGAATCCTACCATGTGATAATCAGATTTACACATGTTTAATAATGACCATCTACAACTCGGTTACTATTATAAATTATAGTTTATTGTTAGCATAAGGTTATTTGTTTCATTTAATGGAATTATTTACAAATAACAAGAAAGTACCAGTACGTGTATATAAGATTTGTACTTAGATTTTGGAAATAAAAGACAAGTAACACATTTGATATGCATTATTAAAACATGGGGATAAATTTGACTAGGTTGAGAAGAAGTGCGGAAATTGATCTATGGTGTGAGAACATGGTAAAATTAACATGTTTAAATTAGCTAAATGAACCGGAAACTGAATTGAACATAGCCTCATTTATACTAATATATATAATCCCAACGAATCTTTGACAATAGATTTGCATAGCAACATATATCAACAAGCATAATTCTAAAACAAAAGAGTAAGATTAAGTGTGATACTCAATGACTATGATATATATTTAAATGCATGGCTCTAAAATATAATAAAGTCTTCATCATGATATTGATTTGATCAGTGGATATCTACTTCGCCTCTAATTGATTATTAGAGAAATAGAACCCGTTCGCCTAAGCATGACCCGAGTTTAGGAAAGAAGTGTTTTGTGATAGCTTAATGTCCATTTTCTTCTTGCTGCCCCTTTAACAGGATTTGCTATTCCAGGCAGCTGACATGTCCAATATTTATGAGCTGACTGGATGAAGTAATTCGAAAAATGCAATAAAAAATGTAGACACTATATAATCACTAAGTAATACAGTACAGGGAATGCGGTCAAACGACCTTAAATATTAAAACCTTATTAACATTAATATATATATTGTGACAACCACGTAAAGTCGTCGACACACATATATATTTATTAATAAAATTAGAAAGTAATAAAGGTGAAATAAATTAGCTAATAAATTTTTTTAAAAAAAAAGGAAGGAAAAGAAAAAATTGAAATTCTAATGTCAAAATTACTGTGGATTTTGTAATAGTAAGAGAAGGGGAGGTGGGTGCATAAATAAAGAAATGCGTCTCTTTCTCTCTTGTAAGTCAAATGCTAGAAAGTTATTTTATTTATTGTGGGAGAGGGGAAAAGGAAGCATAAAGAAATGCGTGTCTTCTCTCTCATTAAAAAAAAACTATATAATAACAAATTAAAATAAAATGTAAAAAACAAATGTGAAAAAAAAAATGAATGAATTGTAAATTTAAATAAAATGTAATATGTGATATATAAAAGGAAAAACAATATGGCCATAGGTGTGAAAGTCTGTTGGACAAATTAAATTCCACGGACAAAGAAATGTTATCAACGGAATATCTTTGCCTGATCTGTTAAATTAATTGGGACTTACATTCCGGCCACTAATTAAATAAAGAAACATAATGATAAGAATTGGTTGGAAATCTAAGTCTTAATTAAAATTTTTTAAAAACAATGAACAAAAGAATGAGATTAAGAAAATCACAATTTTTGTCTGGCATTGCTAGTAGAGACTTTAGAGAAGCAACAGCTAAAAGAAAATGGAAGAAGTGCGTGGCTAGTGGCGTTAAAGGGACGTGGGTTCGGATTCAAGCCATCTCATCACTGACTCGCACTGTAAGATCTTTGCCTGACCTGCTAGAGGGACCGCCGCTTCTGTAGCTGTCAATTGAAACTCAACCTAAAGAATCAACCAGCAAACTGGATGAAAATAACCCCACAAACTGAGGAAGTTAATGGAGAACCTAAGGAATCAACAAGCAAAAATTGGAACGAAAATAACCCCACAAACTGAGGAAGTTAATCAAGAGCGCTCGGAAGAAATACCCATGGGACAATTACAACAAAGCCTAGGTAAAAGCATGCATGCATTTTCATTTGTCTACTATTCATAACTAAATATAAAATTAATGATTTGATAAAATAGAACTTTATCAACAGGACTTTAAGAACTTTAATATCTGATCTATTTTCATATGTTTATTATAGCCATGTATTTATAAGTGTGTGTTTATTATTATTATTATAATGTAATTTTTTTATATAAAGTGTGAATATTATTATTAAACATATTTGTCATTAAATTTCGTATCCTTGCTTTATTCTCCTATCACCAAGCTATGACAGGGGGGAAACTGTAATTAGTGATTAAAGGGGCATGCTGATTTGTTTAAGATATTCATGTGCTGCTTGTTCGTGCGAAATCCCAATTCTAAAAAATAAATAGCAAGCGCTGGACATTCGTTAAGTTTCTTTGAAATAGTTTGCTTTGTTCAGCAGCCGAGGGTATCTTGGTCGGGAAAAATAACGCCAAGATAATATGTACGTATTGCCTTGGGGTTCAATCAAGGGTATAGATATGAAATTAAGTTTGTATCTGTATTAGCTCTCTGCTTGTATTGTAACGGCGATGGTTAAATAAATAAACAATCCATTACAGTTGGAAGCTAAGCCGGGATATTTCGGTTAGCAAAACTGTTAGTAAACAAATAAGAATAAGTAAAGTTGTAAAAAATAAATGTATAATAAATAAATAAATGAAAGGAAGAATCAAAGTTGTGAAAAAAATAAAGTATAATAAATAAGTCTAAAATATAATTGAAAGTATTAAAGATTTAAATCAAATCAAGCAACCATCCAAATAACCATTTCCGTTATAATATGATTCCATATATTAACTATGCTAGAAAATCTGTTATAGAATAATATCCCCCCCCCTTCAGTTCAAAGTCATAAAATAAACTTATATGCAGGCATTATATCAGCATTTATTCTTAGCCTGATTAATCAAGGAATTATCGTTATTTAACTAATTTATGCATATAGATTTGATAAATATTGAATAGATCATTATATAAAGAAAGTCGCACTGCACCCCTCTATTATAAATACTAAATGACAAACGCTTATATATACTGTGTCTCCCAATATGTGTTTATTTAATAAGCTTTAGTTTGATTAAATATATATACATATATGTACAATAATAATTGCGAGTACAGTATTTATTTAAAAAAAAACAAAAACATTTAGCTTGATTAAGAAACAAGTTCCGCCTTTTTATTATAGCGCGTTGGAAAATAAAATAAAAGTTTTAACTTATTTAAAATACCTTAAACTCCTCCCTTATATATATATTCCACATTACCAATGAAATAAATAATTAAAAAAAAAATCTTGTCGATTTCTTATATATGCTAACGACCCATCAGTATATATATAACAAGAAAAAAACACCAAATAATTGATCGTTAGAATACATAACCTTTTTTAAATATATGTAAGATAGCATTGGTTAATATATGTATTAAGCAGAACAATAATAAAAAAAATGACAAAATAACAGTTACCGATAACTCAGATATGCGTGTATATGTGGATTAACCTTTATATGGATGGCGAATTAAGAGTCTATTTAGAGGCCTCATGATGCAATCATTATTTCTTGATGGCTGTTCTAGTCTTCATCACGGATGTCTGTGCTAGTGTTTCCATTCAAATAGGAGATTCTTTCTGGGAGCAAAGATAGGCAATTATCAGGCATGACTCTTCCGTCTTATGTTGTGCTACATTTCTAGGACTCCTGCCGAGAATGGACACACGAAGGTGGAGATAAAACTTTTCTACTCAAGCATGATTGGTACAGACATTTCCAGACTTTAGAACAAGAAGATGATAATTGTTAGAACAAAGAAGAATTTTAGTATTTATACCTTCTAACAATCAGGGGATTCTTAGCACCCTCCGCCTTCAGCCACCAATATATTGCCTTGGTTGGTGACTTTATAGCCTCCTGGGAATAAGGGACTGATTTATTTTTGTCTATCATAATTGTATATATTTATTGGGAAAAATATTTATCATTTACACAAACATTCAATCTGCCTTATCAGGTAACTGATTGTGGATCCAGGCTGCCATTTGATGACTTTTTATTTAGTTACTTACAACTGCAGATCACTTTCAAATGAAGGAAGATTGCAAGAATTAGAAGAATTGTCTTATATTAAATGGGACATTATTGGACTTTGTGAAGTTAGAAGACAAGATGAAGAGGCAATTGATTTAAAAAGTGGACATGTACTCTATTATAAAGGCACAAATATTGGAAATACAAGTGGAGTAGGATTCATTGTAAATAAAAAGTGGAAAAACAATATTGTGGAGATTGATGGTGTATCAGACAGGGTGGCAAAATTAGTTATACAACTTAATAGCAGATAGCAAATGCAGATAATTCAGGTTTACGCCTCAACAAGTTTTCATAATGATGAAATAGTAGAAGATTTTTATATGGATATACAAAAGGCTTTTGATCAGAGTAAACAACATTTTAAAATTGTTATGGAAGGCTTTAATGCTAGAATTGATAAACAAATGAAAGATGAAAGTGCTATAGGTAATTTTGGTTATGGTAATAGAAATGAGAGAGGACATAGATTTGTGGAGTTTGCAGAAAAATAAAAACTTTATATTATGAATTCTTTTTTTGAGAAAAATGTTAAAAATGGACAGGGAAACATTCAAATAAAGATACAGCAGAATTGGATTATATTTTGACTAACAGAAAGTACATATTTCAAGATTGTGATGTTCTTAATAAATTTAACACAGGAAGTGATCACCGATTACTAAGATGAAAGATATGTGTTAATGCAAAACTGGAGAGACAAAAATTATTAAGAAAAACCAATATTTACAGTTGATATTCTTAATCTTCAGTTTCAAGTATTAATAGATGTTTAACATGATTCAGATTTGAATGAAAATAATATGAAAATAACTGATACACTTTTAAAGACTGCAACAAAGATAGCTGGTAGAAAAAAGCAGCATTTGACCAATAAAATTTCTACTGAAACTAGAGAATTTATGAAGAAAAGAAGGAATATGAAAATATACAAAAATGATGCATTAAAAAGGATTGAATATCTCGAATTTTGTAAAATGGTGCGGGAAAGAGTTGAAAATGATATAAGAAAGTATAACTGTGAACTAGCAAGGAAAGCTGTAGAAAAGGATAAAAGTCTCACAAGTGTAAAACAACATTTTGGTATTGGTAGGAAATTTATATCTGCAATAAGAAAAAAAAGATGGAATTATTACTAAAAAAAGAGATGACATCATGAAATGGGTAGAAGACTTTTATCAAGAATTATAAAGAACAAATACCTCCTATATCTATTACATCTTCAGAATTGCCCAGAATTTTAAATGAAGAAGTGAGATATGCAATTAAATGTATGAAGAAAGGAAAGGCTCCAGATAATGATGGAATTGTAATTGATATATTAAAAGAAGCAGGTGAAGAAATGGAATTTTTTTAGCAAAGTTATATACCAAATGTCTAAATGATAAAGATGTACCAGATGATTGGAAAAAATGCAGTATTAATATTAATATTTAAAAAAGGTGATAAAGAAGATATTAGAAATTACAGACTATCAGCCTTTTATCAGTTTTATACAAAATTTTTACCAAGATAATTACAACTCGTCTACAGAGAACATTGAATTTCCATCAACCAAGAGAACATGCTGTATTTAAAAGTGGTTTTAGTAAAGTAGATCATATCTAGGTATTGAGAGAAGTTATAGAAAGGACAAATGAATATGAGTTGCCATTATGCTTTGGACTTGTAGATTATGAAAAGGCATTTGATTCTACAAATACCTATTTCTTCAGTGATTAAAGCATTGAATCATCCAGGATATTGTCATATTTTAAAGAATAATTATAAAAATGCAACAGCAATAATCAGATTACATAGTGATACTGGGAAAATCAACATTGAGAAGGGTGTAAGATAGGGTGACTCCATATCTCCAAAACATTTTACAGCAGTGCTGCAAGAAGTATCTTGTGGATTAAAATGGGAAGAGAAAGGAGTGAAAGTAAATGGAGATTATTTAAGTCATTTAGATTTTGCAGATGGTGTAGTTATTTTTGCAAATAATGCTTTAGAGCTGCAGGAAATGTTGCAGGAGTTATCAGATGAAAGTAGGACTAAAGATAAATATTAAAAAGACTAAAGTAATGTTTAATGGATTTTCTCAAAATATGAAAATTAAGATTGATTGTGATGAGTTAGAAAAAGTTAACATTTACAAATACCTTGGTCAGATTATTAATATAGATGGAAACATAATGAATTAATCATAGAATTAAATTTGGTTGGAGCACTTTTGATAGAAATAACTTGATACTAAAAGGAAATATGCTTATGTGTTTGAAAAGGGTTTTTAATAAATGTGTTTTACCAGTTATTACCATTTCTTACTTATGGATCTGAGATTTGGACACTTAATAGAAGAGCAATACAGAGACTTCAGACCATTCAAAGAATTATGGAGAGATGCATGTTGGGAGTAACAAGAAGAGATCGAAAACACAATATGTGGATAAGAGAACAAACCTCATTGAAAAATTAAAAGACTGAAGTGGAGATGGGCTGGACATATTGCTAGAAGAGATGATGAGTTAGAAAAAGTTTACATTTACAAATATCTTGGTCAGATTATTAATATAGATGGAAACATAATGGATGCAATTAATCATAGAATTAAACTTGATTGGAGCACTTTTGATAGAAATAACTTTATACTAAAAGGAAATATGCATATGTGTTTGAAAAGGAAGGTTTTTAATAAATGTGTTTACCAGTTTTTACTTATGTTTTACCATTTTTTACTTATGGATCTGAGATTTGGACATTTAATAGAAGAGCAATACAGAGACTTCAGACCACTCAAAGAAGTATGGAGAGATGCATGTTGGGAGTAACAAGAAGAGATCGAAAAGGCAATATATGGACAAGAAAACAAACCTCATTGAAAAAATTAAAAGACTGAAGTGGAGTTGGGCTGGACATATTTCTAGAAGAGATGATAATAGATAGTCAATTGAAGTCTTAAACTGGATTCCAAAAGATTGTAAAAGACCCAGAAAGAGGCCACATGTGAGATGGATGGATGAAATAAGAAAGTGTGCAGGGGTGATGGGGAGAAGAGAAGCTAAAGATCAGAGAAGATAGTTTGAACTTGGAGATACCTTCATCCTGCAGTGGATTGATAATGCTTAATGATGACCTTTTAACTTTTTTTACACATTAATTAATTGCAGTCCACCAATGCTTCCATTGTTTAGCAGGTCTTAAAAGCATCATATGATTTTACATTGTTGTTAAGCAAACGATTTTATATTACCTCATTTTTCTTAATGGATCTTAAGTTAAAATTCTTTTATTTAATCTATTTTGTGCATCAGATGATTTCTTTATTTGTTGCTGCAATATTTTTCTATATTTGCTGATGAAATAATTATTTTATTTCAAACTCTTTCTATGATTTCTAACATATATATTTAAATTTCCTTTATAATTTACAATTTATTTTAATATTATATACACACATATATCATTAATCATTTATTTTAATATCCATTCACTGTGGTTTGCTTTATGGTCTGTAGTTAAATAAACAGTGAATGGTGAAGCATAGATATATATGGCTATTTATATGTACAGCTTCAATATTTATATTTTATAAGTTACTGAAATTTTATAGTCACAGGTAGATTTTGCATTATTATTATTATTATTTCTATTATAATTTCCACTCTAGAAAATTAGCGTAAGGCACTACTGTATTGATTAGTAATAAAGTTATTATTAAGTAAGCCATTATTATACAAATTAACTGACTGTAGAGGGCCAGCAAGCTGTGTGTGAGAGAGTGAAATCATGAAATTAAGTCTGAGCTGTTTTATAATCTTACCAATGGATTGGTAAGTAAAACTGATGGTTTATGATGCAGACGATTAAATTGGATGGAAAGCTGTCACATTAAAGTTTATAATATTTGTGTGTGTAGGAATTTAATGATGGAGAGGGAGATCATGAAATTAAGTCTGAGCATGTACATCTGTGAAAATAAAATAAATATTTAGTAAATAGTACTGCAGAATTATCATTGTTATTATTAAAAGATTGGAATAGTGTCAGTGATAAAAATAAACACAAGTGGATATACTGGCTGCAAATATAAATGGCAACAAGATAGATATACATAGTAACTAAGATAGAGATATACATGGAAAGGTGATGGTACCCGTAAAATTTAACATAAAGGATTAAATGTCTATCCTTATTTATAGTAAGGAGAAATATAATACATCTATTTGGAAGAAATTGATTCAAACCTCTTGGAATTTCATATTAAGAAAATAAGAAAAAATGATTTATAAATGAATTGCAAATCATGGAGATGAGTTTGGCCTTGTAAGTGTATTAATGATGTCAGGAAGTGGAATTTCAAAATCCAGATTGTTAACAATTGTTTGAAATGCTAATCCAATTCAGACTTGCCTAAAAAGATGTTCGAATCTTGGGTGGAGTCTGAAACTCCATGGCAGATAGTTCACAGACATCATGCTGGATCAAGGAATGAATACCTGTTTCTAATAGCCATTGATTTTTACTCATAATGGGCAGAATACAAAATTTTAAGAAACACTAACACAGTGTGTACCAGTAGAGACCTTCAAAAAGTCTTTTCTAGTTAAGCTTATCCAGAAACTTTGGTAATGGACAATGGGACTGGATTTATCTCTTTAGAATTTAAACAAATATTTGACTGTGTTGTATTTGGCTGAATTGCAGATCAGACTCAAACCAATAGTAATATCAAAAAATATGAACACACACAATTTAATATGTATAATTTATTAGAACAAATATACATACATATTGAAGCAATGGATCTGAAGCCCGATCCATGCTTCACATCTTCCTATAAACTTAATTAGTATTGTAGACCTGAATTAAGTTTATAGTTCAATATCAGCAGGGTTTTGCATTAGAGTTAAAAATAATTATGCTTATCAAATGTGTTTACATTTAAATATTTTGTTTTAAATAAATTTCATTCTATTAATAAAAATTGCTTAACCTATTTGTCAAACATATATATACATCTAGCGTATATATATGAGTTAATGCAAAATTCTGCTGAAATAAAATGCTTATTCTACTATAAAAAATAATAATATATTGTTGTTAAAATTTTGTTAAAATATTTAGTATGATTTGATTTTGAGATAAGCCTGCCAACATTTTCTAAAAGAATGTATAGTTTTAATTAGTGAGCCATTCAAGTGTAATTAAAGATGGCCTTCTCTTTCTTTCTTTTTAATTAAGAGAATTCAAACTTTGAAGTAAGAAAGTTAGAGTAAAAAAGTTAAAGTTATTTTTAGAAAGTGTTGCTTTGAAACAAAGGAGCATGGGGAGGCTTATCAAGATCTCAGATCATACAAACAATAGAAGGTAGCTGACAGAGAGGGTATAAATAGAAGGGAGAACAAAAGATTGATTATGCAGATTTTTCCTTTTGAAGGATTCAGTTGATTCTGATTTTCCTTGTGAAGGTGATTCTTTCAGATTTTGCTATTGCAAGGTGCATTCAGATTTCTCTTAGGAGAACTCTGTCAGATTTTGTTCGTGATTTTATTCCCAAAAGTCGACAACTGTTGTCTACAAATCATGAAGAAGTTTGAACCTGCTCAAGCTAAAAATCATATAAGTTTGATAGATTCTACTATGCTCGGCTAGGCAAATAAATAGCTTTGCCTATCGCCGAGGTTCCGGAATACCATTCAAAATGCCTTAATATCCACTCAATAGTCATCTGAACTCTGTGCCGTGTCTGGAGAACTTTTCGTGAAACCATACTACATATTTTCATTGTCCGGACAAATACCTGTCGACGGTCGGATCAAGCCACGAACGCCGTAGGGAACATGACCAAGAAAAAAGGACGGTAATCGTATCTCCTCTATTGAACTATTTCTTATGCTACCTTTTGTTCATATATTTTTTTAATTGCTTCATTGAATTATATGTATTTGTTATGTAACCATTTTTCTTAGACTAGTCTTAATTATATATATTGTGTGATCATCTATCTATATTTAACCTTTTTCCCTTCGCTATTCTTCCTTACTAACCTGTGTAAATATTTAGTATTCCATTGCGGTTGAGTTAATAGTTAATTTTTGTTCATTTAAAATCTCTTTCCAGTTTTATTCATGTTTGTTAATTAAATACGACTCAGTTTCTTTTGTATGCCAACTTGATCTCTTTGATAACGCCTCTTTTGTCCGCCATTAGCTTTACGTATATCTGATTTAACTATATACGTTTTAAATAATTTTTAAACACTGTTTGTAGCGCAAAGCAATTAGAAATGCTTGCGAAAGATTCTTTTTTATCGAGAAGATCGAGTTGACAATTTTTAATAAAATTGGGAAGAACAGAGTTAGACCGCAAACCTATTAATCTGCTTTTATTGTCTAATTAGTTTGTTTCATTAATTTAGGGGAATAGCGGAGGCCATTAAATCATTATTCCTATTTTAAAGTCATTAATTAAAGATCTATTATTTAACTAACAAGCTTGACTTTTCCTAAATTTGTTATAAATGCTTTATTTTACTTTTCAATGATCCAGGCACGCATAACGCAAAACACATATTTCTTAGGACTTTTGCACATTTAACTATTTAGCTCCTTAGGATTTCCCGTCCATGTCTCTACCGCTGTTGCTAAGCTTTGTGGCCGGTTGAAAAATAATTTATGTGTGGCTCAGATAGTGTTGTTCGGTTCATAATAGCTTCGAGACTAGACGAATAGGGTAGAGGTCATAGTATTCTTGATTTAATATCTCGCTTATGGTTGGCCTTGAGGTACTTTCGCCTAGTATTCGAACTGGGTTAAATCAACATACATCATCTGACTGTCACAGTAGATTTTTTTTCCGTAATTCTGGCGCCCAACATGGGGCTATTCGAAATTTTCCATACCCTGCAATGCCCTGTATAACATTTGTATGTGTGTATAATGTTTTTTCTTTTTCTGTTTTAAATTAATGAATAATATACAGTAGATTTTTTTTTTCTCCGTATTCCAAGTTTCGTTTCCTAACGTGAGCCAAATGTCATTTTTTTGAATTAGTTAAAAAGTTAAATGTGTCATAAGGTAAAAAAAAAAATTTTTCCCCGAGTTTTAAATTGCTAAAATGAATGTTTTACGTTTAGAAAAGTTAACACTCCGTTAGTTGTTTTTTTATATATATAAGGAGAATAAAATATCAGAGTTATAGAAATTTTTTTTCCCGAATGAGTAGTTTTGTCATGGCCAGTCGCCATATTGTTGTTTGTCTTATAAAGTATATCGCTTCGATGAGGCGGAAGTGTCAAATATATACCCACCCGCCCTCCCTTAAATTAGCTTTCGTACTTTAGATTATTTTTAGTATTGCTCAAATATGAGAAGTTTTGAAATAATGATGTTTTTCGAAATATAACATATATACGATAGTGTTAATATTTTAGTAAAAATTACAAATAGATAATAAAAAAAATTTTTCCGTTTGTATAAATTTTTGTAAAGATCTTAGATAACATTTTTTTTCCGTTAATTGAAATTTTTTTTGAAGATCAAAAAGTTTTTGATAAGTTCGAATTAACACGTGTCAACGTATGGTGTTAGCAAATATTTTTTTTCACTTTCTCTGCGTTTCGTTTCTTTATATTGAATAATTGTAATCATGTAAATTTTTTTTTTCTCTTTTTAAAGATTTTGAAATTACGTTTCCTCGCAAACATATATAAATTAAGTTTTGTTTCAATACTAGCAAACTTAATTTTATCTTATAAGAAAAGTAAATGCGTATGTTCGTTAATAAATGTATATATTAAAGTATTTTTGCATAACATATATGTCAGCCACCTTTAGTTAAGATTTTTTAGTTAAGATTTAGTTAAGATTTTTTAGTTAAGATTTTTAGTTAAGATTTTTTAGTTAAGATTTTTTAGTTAGGATTTCCCGTCCATGTCTCTACCGCTGTTGCTAAGCTTTGTGGCCGGTTGAAAAATAATTTATGTGTGGCTCAGATAGTGTTGTTCGGTTCATAATAGCTTCGAGACTCGACGAATAGGGCAGAGGTCATAGTATTCTTGATTTAATATCTCGCGTATGGTTGGCCTTGAGGTACTTTTGCCTAGTATTCGAACTGGGTTAAATCAACATACATCATCTGACTGTCACAGTAGATTTTTTTTCCCGTAATTCTGGCGCCCAACGTGGGGCTATTCGAAATTTTCCATACCCTGCAATGCCCTGTATAACATTTGTATGTGTGTATAATGTTTTTTCTTTTTCTGTTTTAAATTAATGAATAATATACAGTAGATTTTTTTTTCTCCGTATTCCAAGTTTTGTTTCCTAACGTGAGCCACATGTCATTTTTTTGAATTAGTTAAAAAGTTAAATGTGTCATAAGGTAAAAAAAAAAATTTTTCCCCGAGTTTTAAATTGCTAAAATGAATGTTTTACGTTTAGAAAAGTTAACACTCCGTTAGTTGTTTTTTTTATATATATATAAGGAGAATAAAATATCAGAGTTATAGAAATTTTTTTTTCCGAATGAGTAGTTTTATCATGGCCAGTCGCCATATTGTTGTTTGTCTTATAAAGTATATCGCTTCGATGAGGCGGAAGTGTCAAATATATACCCACCCGCCCTCCCTTAAATTAGCTTTCGTACTTTAGATTATTTTTAGTATTGCTCAAATATGAGAAGTTTTGAAATAATAATGTTTTTCGAAATATAACATATATACGATAGTGTTAATATTTTAGTAAAAATTACAAATAGATAATAAAAAAAATTTTTCCGTTTGTATAAATTTTTGTAAAGATCTTAGATAACATTTTTTTCCGTTAATTGAAATTTTTTTTGAAGATCAAAAAGTTTTTGATAAGTTCAAATTAACACGTGTCAACGTATGGTGTTAGCAAATATTTTTTTCACTTTCTCTGCGTTTCGTTTCTTTATATTGAATAATTGTAATCATGTACATTTTTTTTTTCTCTTTTTAAAGATTTTGAAATTACGTTTCCTCGCAAACATATATAAATTAAGTTTTGTTTCAATACTAGCAAACTTAATTTTATCTTATAAGAAAAGTAAATGCGTATGTTCGTTAATAAATATATATATTAAAGTATTTTTGCATAACATATATGTCAGCCACCCTTTAGTTAAGATTTTTTTTCTCCATTTCGGATTATGCTATTGAATCATTTATTGAGTAACCGTTAGGTGAAGACCCTTTGAGTAACCGTTAGGTGAAGCCCTTGTTTTTTAGTAACCATGTTTGGTGAAGACCCTTAGAGTAACCGTTTAGGTGAAGACCCCTTACATTGTAGAGTTTAGAATTGCTGAGTAGCCTGAAATAATAGGTCTACGTCTGCAATCATTGCTTCCTTGTCATAGTTGCGACCAGCGTTTACTAGCCTGAAATAATAGGAGTATGCGGTTGGCAATTTGACATTCTTTCTAATAAATTCATGTACATGATAATAAAAGAAATATTTGTATAGGTAAATCTGTTTGTATATTTATATGTAGTCATATATATGCTTATTTAATGATGTACATATTCATATATATGGGTGTATATGGTATACACTTCGTTATAGTTCGGTAAAACCCGTTTTTATATAAATGTTTTTTAAACAGTTTTTGATTTCAATGCGTGATTCTGTAAAATTGCTTGATAATTGTTAATTTATTTCGGGTTGTGACCAAAATGGTAGTTGGTTTCGATCCCAGGTTCATAATTCGGAGTGGCAGTTATCATGGGATTTTACTTTTATTTTAATTTTTTTGTGTATATTTTGTTTTGTTAATCGTACTTTGGCTGTTTGAATTTTTTTTTTTTGTGTCTTGACCAAAATGGTAACTGGTTTCGAACCCAGGTCAGACAAATTACCGTACTTAGTTGTTATACGTCTTAGATTTAAATAATATTGTGTCATTTAAAATAGCATTTACTTATTCATGCAGAGATTATTTTTTTCGTTCAGCAGAATCAAATTAAATTTTTTTTTAAAGTGAACTGAAACGCAAAGTAAAATTTTAATTGCATTTAGCTTTATAAACCTTATCAATGTGTGCTTGGATCATTATCCATTAATATGTATATTTGATATGGCCATTGTCTTGTCGACTGGCGCCCTTCTCAAATAAATTTGTCGGCAAGTGCAATCTCTCATATCGGATATCAAATAAACCAAACTATAGTAGATGATCAAAATAAAAATGTATGTGTAGTGAGCCAAAATAATTTTGAAACATGACTTATGTATATTTTGCTCACATATTCCTTTTGAAATATAAACTTGTGTATTAATGTAAATGCATTTTTTTTAGTTGTTTCAGGTGTCGGAGAAAGTCAGGTCAAGCTGTAAGTTTATTATTTTTAATGATATAGTAACAAAGTAGCAGTGATATTTAAGTGAAATATATAAAAATAAATAAAGAAAGTGAGGAGAATATATGTAGTATAAATATTAAAACAGACACGGCAGGATTTGATATTTTTTTCATGAACAAACAGACACATAGGCATAGGTTTAAGATGGGACCTCGTGAGGTAGGCAAAGTTAATTTCTGAAAACATAAATAAAGAATTTAGAATACTGACTTATTTTTTAAAGAACTAAAATTTTTCTTCACATACAGGATATAGCTCCTAGATACACGTAATACAATATACTTATATAGATTGTTATTAAAATACGTTTTAGAAATAAATTGTTTTATAACAAAATAGCCAATATTAGGCAAAAATGGAGGAACAGAAGAGAGGCGAAGTTTATAGGTCAATATGTACTCATAGTGACCAAGAAAACAATGTGAAAGATCTCATCACAGAAATGAGACAAAAATACAAAATGATGATGAACATGTTCCAAGAATTCATGAATATGACATCACAAAGACTGAACCGTTTGGAGGAAAACAGGGGTCTCCAGCAACAACATACTACCAGAACAAAAGTATTACCAGATGATGATAATCAGGGAAAGGGACAAGACCAACAAGAGCAAGGTGATATTCAGGTTGAATCACTGATTGATGAAGAAGCATGTAAAGATAGTCACCACTTGGACTTGTCAGTCAAACACAGAAGGCAAAGTGGAGAACAAAATTGTCGAATCATAGAGGATAGCAAGAGCACAATGACGCTTCAGACTGTGGATTTGGTAAACGAAACTGAAAAGATGGGACAAGACATTAATAATAAAATGAGTGACTTGACTGGAGCTACTCCGATACATTTGCAGTATGCCACAGCATGTCTTCAGGTATTCAAAACCAAAATCTTAGTGGAAGAGGAGAAAATAGACCAACTAGGAAACCAAAAGATCACAAGCGAACGATTAAGACGGGCAGTGCTGCATCGGAAGACAAAACGAAACCGCCAATATCAATTCAGGCAAAGGAAGCAAGTGTGGCTGAGAGATCTGAGGCCAACTAGTGTAGTGCAGAGAGAAGTAAAAAAGTTTTTTCCAATATATAAAGGCCCTCATTTGTTAAAAAAGAAGTGTGGAATAACTGTTTTGTTTTGGAAAAATAATCTCAGCATAAAAAGAGAATATAATATTAGAAACAGAAACTTAAAACCTTATATACCACCAGACCCCGGAAAATTTAGAAATTAAAAACATAAATATAACTTGTCAGATTAAAAACAACACGGACTTGATTTAAAATATAGGAGAGTGAATTATGGATAAACTGTTAGTTATTTAGTAAAAGAAAGAAAAACTGTTAGTCAGTAACAAATTAAATATTACAGCAAATAAAGAGTAGGCTTGAACTCACCTGGCACAAATTCTTACCTCTGACCTGAAGCAACAGCATTTTTTTTTAAACATTTTTTTTTTGCTCACTAACTATTGGGAAATGAAGCAATGGATCTGAAGCCCGATCCATGCTTCACATCTTCCTATAAACTTAATTAGTATTGTAGACCTGAATTAAGTTTATAGTTCAATATCAGCAGGGTTTTGCATTAGAGTTAAAAATAATTATGCTTATCAAATGTGTATTACATTTAAATATTTTGTTTTAAATAAATTTCATTCTATTAATAAAAATTGCTTAACCTATTAGTCAAACATATATATACATCTAGCGTATATATATGAGTTAATGCAAAATTCTGCTGAAATAAAATGCTTATTCTACTATAAAAAATAATAATATATTGTTGTTAAAATTTTGTTAAAATATTTAGTATGATTTGATTTTGAGATAAGCCTGCCAACATTTTCTAAAAGAATGTATAGTTTTAATTAGTGAGCCATTCAAGTGTAATTAAAGATGGCCTTCTCTTTCTTTCTTTTTAATTAAGAGAATTCAAACTTTGAAGTAAGAAAGTTAGAGTAAAAAAGTTAAAGTTATTTTTAGAAAGTGTTGCTTTGAAACAAAGGAGCATGGGGAGGCTTATCAAGATCTCAGATCATACAAACAATAGAAGGTAGCTGACAGAGAGGGTATAAATAGAAGGGAGAACAAAAGATTGATTATTCAGATTTTTCCTTTTGAAGGATTCAGTTGATTCTGATTTTCCTTGTGAAGGTGATTCTTTCAGATTTTGCTATTGCAAGGTGCATTCAGATTTCTCTTAGGAGAACTCTGTCAGATTTTGTTCGTGATTTTATTCCCAAAAGTCTACAACTGTTGTCTACAAATCATGAAGAAGTTTGAACCTGCTCAAGCTAAAAATCATATAAGTTTGATAGATTCTACTATGCTCGGCTAGGCAAATAAATAGCTTTGCCTATCGCCGAGGTTCCGGAATACCATTCAAAATGCCTTAATATCCACTCAATAGTCATCTGAACTCTGTGCCGTGTCTGGAGAACTTTTCGTGAAACCATACTACATATTTTCATTGTCCGGACAAATACCTGTCGACGGTCGGATCAAGCCACGAACGCCGTAGGGAACATGACCAAGGAAAAAGGACGGTAATCGTATCTCCTCTATTGAACTATTTCTTATGCTACCTTTTGTTCATATATTTTTTTAATTGCTTCATTGAATTATATGTATTTGTTATGTAACCATTTTTATTAGACTAGTCTTAATTATATATATTGTGTGATCATCTATCTATATTTAACCTTTTTCCCTTCGCTATTCTTCCTTACTAACCTGTGTAAATATTTAGTATTCCATTGCGGTTGAGTTAATAGTTAATTTTTGTTCATTTAAAATCTCTTTCCAGTTTTATTCATGTTTGTTAATTAAATACGAGTCAGTTTCTTTTGTGTGCCAACTTGATCTCTTTGATAACGCCTCTTTTGTCCGCCATTAGCTTTACGTATATCTGATTTAACTATATACGTTTTAAATAATTTTTAAACACTGTTTGTAGCGCAAAGCAATTAGAAATGCTTGCGAAAGATTCTTTTTTATCGCTTATCGAGAAGATCGAGTTGACAATTTTTAATAAAATTGGGAAGAACGGAGTTAGACCGCAAACCTATTAATCTGTTTTTATTGTCTAATTAGTTTGTTTCATTAATTTAGGGGAATAGCGGAGGCCATTAAATCATTATTCCTATTTTAAAGTCATTAATTAAAGATCTATTATTTAACTAACAAGCTTGACTTTTGCTAAATTTGTTATAAATGCTTTATTTTACTTTTCAATGATCCAGGCACGCATAACGCAAAACACATATTTCTTAGTACTTTTGCACATTTAACTATTTAGCTCCTTAGGATTTCCCGTCCATGTCTCTACCGCTGTTGCTAAGCTTTGTGGCCGGTTGAAAAATAATTTATGTGTGGCTCAGATAGTGTTGTTCGGTTCATAATAGCTTCGAGACTCGACGAATAGGGCAGAGGTCATAGTATTCTTGATTTAATATCTCGCGTATGGTTGGCCTTGAGGTACTTTCGCCTAGTATTCGAACTGGGTTAAATCAACATACATCATCTGACTGTCACAATATTATACAATGAATAAATACAATTTGATGTATAACTTAGTCCATAATGAGCTCGTCATGCCAAATGAGTGCACTCACTTCCAGCTGTATATATTAGACTGCCTTATGAGTTTTAGTCTTTATTCTTCTGGCTGTACTGCACAGCTTTTCTCTAGTTTGTTAAATGACTCTTTTAGCTGTATTAAACAGCTTGCCTCGAGTTTGCCATTGTTGTAACAGCTTCCAGTCCTATCATGGACTTGCCTCACTGTGGAGACATATTGGTAGTGAATATAGTAGAAACACCTTTGCTGTTGAAAGTGGTTTCAATGGATAGGACATTCAGTCATTCAGGTAGACAAAAGTTCTCTTTTAAGAGTGTGTACTGTCATTGTTGTTAAACAGACATTCTCTGGCTTGCCTCCAAAAAAGCTGACTATTTAATGCCAGATCTCTTCCCTTACTGGCAGCAATCAGATTCAGAAGCCTAACCAATGGTAGGATTATATACACATGTTTACACATTGGTCATATTTATGTTTTACCCTTTGGACATGTTTATACATTGATTATCCACTTGTTTACACATTGATTAATGGTAATGTGTGCTCAGTCTAATCAGATAAGGAAAGAATCTGGACTAGTTCACTACTGAAGGCAAGGTCAGATATGACAGACAAAGTAATACACAATATTTGACACCCCTCTATCATCTGGAATCCAATAGATTGGATGAGAAGACAGCACAACAGTTAAAAGTAAGCACTTAAAAATATCATCTAGGACACACAAAAAAAGCGTTGATTGAAGCTATGTTGTATCAACATTTCACATTGAGCACACATGGAAAACACCAGCAGAATTATTATTATGGTTAAAATATCTCACTCATCTCTCAAACTTAATACCAATGAATAACATAACTAGTAAAAACACTTTAGTGGAAAGAATTCCAATGTTGACTTTGAAAAGTTTTAAAATTGGTGAACAACTGTGGGCTTGAGACATGTTAAAGAGGAAATGGGTTCTTGATATCATAGTTGAAGCAGTATTTAATGTAATTAGAATAATTAGGTTAGATAATGGACTACATATGAGGAGACATTTCAGTCATCTACTGTCTCATTATATTGATACTTTAAATATTATTAATGGCCACCTTACAAGACAAGGAAATGCCCACTGTCAGTCAAGCTAATAAAACAACTTGTTGAAGCAAATAGTCATTAAGACAAATGTATGGCAGAATTGGTAGTGTGGTTGAGAGTTTCATTATCATAAAATCAATTGAAATATAGTTGCTGATCATGATGAAGAAAAACCAGTGCCTTCAACAGTCATATGAGATATAGAAGACCTGAAAAATTTAAAGATTGTGTTTGTGGTCATATAGTGATTATTTTCTAGAAGTAGAAGTGTGGACTGTTTGTGTGAATATATATATTGAAGCGGATACTTTATCTGCTTCAAAAGTTCCATCATCAAAAATAAAACTAACTTTGATTTCTATATATAGTTTTTAAAAGAAAACTATTTAAAAGTTTTCTTTATTATTTTTTTAATGTATTAAGAGTACGTGCGATAACACACATTCTCGCTTATTTTTTTTTAAAAAAAAAGACTGTGATTTTTATTTGCAATAGATTTTAGTTTTACTTTTTTTTTGACATTTTTAAAAAAATCTATTTGTAAAAAGATTCTAACTTTAAAAAAGCAAAGTTTTAATCCTTTTTGAACAAAGCATTTTAATTTTGGAAAGTTTTTTTTTTACATTATATTTTTGTTTTTTTTATTGTAGTCTATTTTAATTTATTTCAAAGAAAAAAAGCTAAGACTTGTTTTTACATTTATTTTTTTAAAATTAATTTTGAATAAAAATAAGAGCCCTGGTCAGAATTTTTTAATTAAGATTAAGTTTGAGATAGAGATTTGACCTGGTCACAAATTGCCAATTAAAGATTATGTGGGAGATAATGGCTCACATAAATAGCCCCAGATTTTGGACTGATTTTTATTCTCTGATAAAGTTTCTGATGCGGCTTGTTATAAGTACTTTTTTGCCAAATCTTGTTATTCTGCTGGTGATAATTATTCGGATTGCTGTGCTGCCTTCTGATATTTCATTTGATATCATATTATGGACTACTTTTCACTAAATAGAAATCATCCACACAGAATGCCAAAAATATACACTATGAGAAATCTCCATATGCACTGCTAAATCCTCCCAAGATGAACTCTGAAGCTTCAGACCCTACCACCAAGATCATGTTATAAAAGTCTGACCCAGAATTGACTTCAAGATTGGCTCCAGACTCTTGAACTTATAAATGGAAGCCAAAATCTACATAAGAACTTTAAAGATAACTAAACTGTGTGTGATGCTGAAAGACATCAGCCAGACTCAACCTTACGTCTTGAGGTAAAATGTTTTCATGTTATGCCAGAGCTTAAATCTCTAGTTAAATTGTTTGTTAAAGTCTCAGCTTAATCTTTAAAGCAATATGTCTCAAGTATAAGTTTTGCAAATTCCTTCAATATTTGAATTATTTTCTGTATTTATTTTGTAGTTAAAGTGTGTATTGGGATCTTCGTTTTAAGATTTCATACCTTTAAATTTGTTTATTTGGGAGTGTATTGCGAGTTTTTATTTTTATATGCTTAATGGGTTTTTTTTATATTATTATTCTTTGTATTACTAACCTGTCATAAACGCTTTGGCAAATATTAGTAATTTTCTTTTAATTCACCTGTCCCTTTTTGTTATAATTAGTTTAGTTAAGCTAGGTTTGTTTTTCCTGCAGACTGCAAATGTTTTGGCTGGAGGTTTATCGAGTGTATTGTTCTATTTTTCATATATCAGAGATTTCTTTTCTTCTACATAAGATTACATAAGGTCGTAATCTTTTCTTGTTATATTTTCTTGTCTTGTATTGAGCCAATTTTGATTTCCTTGAACATGGTTTATCATGAGCTGTTCTGTGGACATACGATATTCTTGGTTTTGATGCTTTATTCCAGACCAAGGAAAGTTTGCCCACACTGTTTTGTTGTGTTCCTTGCAAGACTGTTTTATTTTTGAAATCTCTAAACAGGGAAACTGGAATTTGTTTTTATAACCCGTTAACAGGAAGATATTACTAATCCCTCTTTTTAAACTATAGGTGAGAAAACAAACCTATCTGCCATGGTATTTAAAGTTTCAATACTCACATACATCCTTGAATGAATACACTAGAGAAATTTTATTCTTTCGTATTTTGTTTGCCTGAATTTTATTTTTGCTTGAATTTAATAAATTTTCAAACTATTTAAAACTTAGTTTAGTTGATGTTTGTCTCTGTTGTCTTTTCTCAATTGTCTGAATAATCTTAATGATCTCTTTCTCTCCCTGTGTCTAGGTGGAAATCATCATCATTATTAACTTTTTGGTCACCGTAAATTAAGTTTTCTAAATAGTAAATGACCTAGTGGTGCCCTCGGTGAACCTGTTAACCAGGTCCAGAGATCAAGCAAGTGTTCTTAACTGATATACCTAGTGGTATAGCTACCTCTAGATAACCCTCTCAACCTCTTGCCCATGTGTTGAGACTTCTCTTATATGGTTAACACCCTTGATGTTGACATAATATTTAATTGTTTATATAGCTCAAGTTGCTCAGGGAGGAGCAGAGGCTCTACATTAGATAACTTATAATTAATAATTCTAAGATTCTGATCAATAATAGAATTGATGACAAAGACACAAATGTAATTTTTATATAGTAATTGAGGTTTATTTCTAATAAAAAAATTATTGATTATATCAATCTGGCATAAATATTTTTTACAAAGCATCATTATACATTGATGTGCTGGTCTGCAAATCAATTTTTGTCATGATAACTACATAATGATAAAAATAAAGGGGCATTCACTTTATTATCCTGGGAATATTACAGATAATTATCCACCAAGGTATAGGAAAGTATTTATTATTTCAGGTGACTTAAATTATAGTCATGGTCTTAGGGTAATTGAGCAATATAGAGTCATGGCCTTAGGGTAATTGTGCAATAAAACTATTTGGTATGGTATGCTATTCTATTATGTGTGCAACATAAGATAGGAGAAGTAACACTAATAAAAGCGAGACTGCATCTCTGATGCACAGTTAACTGGTCACAACAGTGTGTACGCTTGTTGCATTCACTGAAAGACAAAAGATGCATACATATGCTCACTAGGTTATACTACCTGGAATCTTGTATCAACAGACTATACCTAAACTAATGAGTTTGTATATCTGGAATTATTTTAATAGAAGACTCATCATGCATATATGTTAATAGCGGTCACTGAATGCACTGCATAAATGAATAAGTCAGTGAATTAATATAATGACTGAATCACTAAAAGCCAATGATAGCACATACCCACATGGTATTGCCATTCATGGACACTATAATCTAAACAATTTTTATTTACACCCATGTTATTTGTGAATTAATGAAATGTATTTATAATGATGCCACACTTCCCAATGAAACATTAAACTATAGAATTTATAAATTTTGATTGAATAGTTGATAAATTACGTTAACTTTATTGATATTGTTAACTCATAATTGTAAATAACAGGGATTATACTAGCCCATATCTATTGATGGCTAATCTGGTCATTACAACATTATGCATGAATAAGACAGCATTTAATATTTGTGCATAGCTATATTTGACTGAGTGGATACATATAAACAGAGGTAAGACACGGATTTTATTTTTATGGCAATACTTTCAATATTAAATCATAATAAAGAAAAAATCACTGATTCCCTTGGATAATGGTTTATTATACAGTCAATACTTTACTTCTAAATTAAATAAACCTGTTAGTAAACAAAAGTACATTAATAAATTTATAACTAAAATCCATTTTTGTTACCCTTCACTAGGTTTTTTTTGAACTCGCAAAGAAAACCCTATGTAGGATGATTGGGGGGAGGGGAATGTGTCAAAGCAGCTGATGAAAAGATTTTTTGACTTTCTTTTTTCTCTTATTTTCCCTCTTTAACTTGGCTCTATGCAAGACATCGCTTGGGATTCCATGAGGAGAGAAGCAAGG